>OX411549.1:1642479-2070419 GCA_948146395.1 Fragum whitleyi
TGTAAACTTCTAAAGCATAGACTGTCATGATGTCGTTAGTTATTTGTTGTTTTGTAACACCTTTCATATCGAATGTGCTTCCAAAATTCATTCCACCATTTAATGTATACTGGTTTCCATTCAATATCAAATTACCATTAAAAGTGAACAAATCATGTCCCCCACCAAAAGTTGGTCCATAGTTTCCAGGGTTATAAGTACCATTAGTCCCAGTTTTATTAGGAAATTTATCAAATGAAGGTTTTCCAGACGCTGAAAGTCGAAACAAAAATGCTCTAGGTTCGGGATGGTATGCTCCACTACTATCCCAGCTAGTTTCGGCATATCCCCCGTAAATGGACCCCAGGGTATCATAAACCACGGTTACTGTTGATCCCTTATTGTCGCATTTCTGGTGAAAGGTTGCAGCACTGGCTCCATCCCTTGTAAAGCTGTACAACAGGGTGAATGTTTTTGGACCGGCTCCAATCCATCTTTCAAGTTGCTTCTTCTGAGATAGATCCAATCGTAGCATCTTCTCCTGAAAAAGATGAACATTATCTTATTTAGTCTGATGTATATTATTTTGTCACTAAGTTATCCATGTTTTTATGACAAACATCCATAACTCATTTCATTGTAGTAGTGTTCACCAAGAATCGTGCATTCTGATTGGCCGAAAAAATGTTTTCATTACTTTTTTGTAAGCTTTCGCGGAAAGTAGTCCCACAAACAATCCATGTATTTCAGGGTAAATCTTTACATGTTTGCTTCAAGAAATTTAAATCGTAAGATATGAAGGTTTCATGTTGATTTCATGGAGGTATTAAAATTAAAAAAAAAACAATCACACACATGATTGAATCCGCTTCGCCTATTCATACAGTTTGATTAGATTTTTAGTTTCATACCTCAATGAAATCAACAAATACGCTCTGCATATCTTACGTATAAAAGTAAGACAGTATAGTTTCGCAATTTAGAGTGAATGATCAAAGGTCAATTTTGTCTAAACAGGTATAGACAAAATTGACCTTTGATCACTCACTTAACCTTGTGGGTCTATACTATGTATTCGATACCCTGAAAATAATGTTGTAATGTATGCTTATATATCGATTTACCTAGCCTGGCTCCCAGGCTGTCAGTGCGCTAAGTGTTAAATAAGGTACACCACTCATGTTGTACTATTTCAAATTACCTCACATATTCTCAAAAACCCACTGATCAGCAAGTCAGAGTAATATAAGCTGATAAGAGAAATAATACTTTCTCTGGTTGAATTGCTCAATTTCGTAATATTTCAGATCAGTGGGGCGGAAGCCAGTCTACGATTTACCTACAGCGTAGAATAACACAATCCAAACTTGTATTTACCTTTTGTGTCAGATCATTGATCCCATATCGTAAACAAATACATTCCAAAAAATTGTGACGTCATTATGACAGAATGTTTGACAATAAATGTATGACAAAAAAAAATTTAGTATAGATAACTGATTTAAACTTCGGATAATTTACACCGAAAGAGTCTGTTGACTATAAATGGAAATATTGATAAACAATATTATAGATCTACATCGTGAATGTTTGAATTTTGAGTGTGCCTGTGTGTTTTAAGATGTGATCTAAAAAATCGTGTTTGCTTTCAGATCTTTTAAATATGAGAGTATCATACGAGGATTAACAATTTCCCAATTTTGATAAATTACAAAAATGTGAACTCGGATAAGGGCCTTTAAGGTGGAAGAGGACAATAGCGTTTTTTTGAGATAAGTGATTAAATTTTTGTATATATATTAACTCCGAGTTAGTGTGATCTCAACGGCGTATATTTTTTCATTTTTAAATTTGAAATTACGTTACCATGACGTCGTAAAAATGACGATTAGGCGCGCTTTCTAAAAACTACCCTAGCACCATTTAAATGCGCAGTGCGACTTAATATTGGACAATTTTGTTCCGAAAGTTATACCAAAATGAAGCTTAATGAATGGTTAAAACGCAAATGCTATATTAAAATTTTTGTAATTAAATATATTGACAATTGAGATGCTTGAAATTAATATTTACTTTTTTTACTGTTCCAAAAACCCCCCTTTAACAAAATTTTAAATAATTGGCCCGATGAAATTTGTTCATTTTTTAATATTATTTTCTACAATTCTAGTTCGAATAACAGGAAAAGTTCTAAAAGCTTTCACCGTGCTGATTTTTTATTATCCGGATTTATATAATCCGATCTATTGGAATAAAATGATACAAATTCACAGACGTGTTCAAAGGTCTTTGAGGAAAAGGCCCTCAAAATTTTATTCCGATACACCGAGAATTTCGCGGTATTCATGAATTTACCTCACATAAGTGTTGCCGATCGGTGACTTCAATAAGTTTTACGTCGACGTCACTTTAAATGAAAATTGACTTTTGTAAGTTAAGTTCACAAGCTCGACGTTATGACGTAAGCATTAATTAGCACGTTCAAAGACTATTTGACGGTGCATTGATATCATTTTAAATAAAATTGGAAATCCTCTATGCTATTTATGAAAAACGAAAAATCTTTTTGACATTTGATTTTTCTACAAACAGAAATCAAATAAATACTTTTCGTGAAGTCTGTCAAAAGACTTTAGCGATTTTCCGACGTACCGCGTTTGTCTTTTTCCAAATTTTGACGTAAGGGTAATACACTTTGATCCCAAATTGTAGAAATTCCGTACGGTGAAACGTCACAAAAAGATGCGAGCAAATGAAAAGGAAGAGGGGCAAAATAAAATGAAATTTCAAAAAAAAATCATCGGGTCATTTTTGTAAAAAAATAAGTTTAAAGCTATTTTTTCGGGCCGCAAAAAGTTGAAAATTTCATTTTAATTCAATCTCGTGTATCTATTTCTAAATATAATAGTGTCCTAAATACATGCCAATGTTCCCAATTCATTCAACTTCATTTTGGTGGATTCCATTGAATTGAATCACCTAAAATACGATCAGGGTAAGCGTTTAAGAACGCAAAGGGTCATTTGTGAAAAACGCGCGAAACCGTCATTTTAATGACGTCATGGTAACGTAAATTCTAAATTGAAATTTAAAAAAATATTCACCGTTGAGATCGCGCTAACAAAAGGTTTCCATATATACCAATATATGAGCACTTATCTCAAAAAACGCTATTGTCCTCTTCCACCTTAACAACATGGTTTAAAGAACAAATCGGCACTTTCCGCTTGAGGGCCTATTTAGGCATCTACTATTTGGCCGCTACATATATCTGGTCGATATTGTCTTCCGCATTTTTTTTTATTATTAAAGCCTCTAAATATTTTAGCCGTACGTAAAATTTCAAACAACCATACGCGGATAGTTTTTGGGCTGGTTTAGCAGGCCATTGGAAACAACCCTGTTTCCTGGTAGGAAAAAGATAATCACGCGCGCTCAAAAAATAGGTCTAGTACACGTCATCATCTTTTGTGCGACACGAAGTGCTTTGTGTGTTCAACGCAGTGCGTGTATATATACATATCACTACGCTGTGTCACGGAAAATTTCGGAAAATACGCAGATTTTTTTAAACACTTACTATTCCAACCGACTATATTTGGAATAATATCATTTTGAAATATTATTAAACTTTATAAATATGTTCCAGTGGAAAAGCAAACGTAAAAGAGAAGAATGATAGAAAAAGGCCGAGAAAATTTTAAGGATGTTTGCTCCTGCGTATTTCGTTACATATGATTTACCGCGCAATAGTTTTCGTCGAGTCGAAAGTTATTGACAACGGAATTTAATGCAGTTGAATAAAACACTATCTCACTTTTTTTTATCAGGCATCCGAGTGAAAACATATTTCTGTAATGCAATCAATACAACCAATTATTGAGACGCCATAGTTTTCTATTGTTGCTGTTTTGTTTTGCTTTTTCCACGTTTCAGCGCTAAATAAAACGAATAACGCTATGCAAAATTGAGCATCATTTAAGCTGTACCAAAAGATTTCTTGTACCGTCTGGAGATTTTTTTTTATCCGTGACGATTCAAAGTATGACGCTCTTTCTTTTTGTATTTTTAAAGTAGGATACACATGTTTTACCTTGTATCTTCAAGAACCGTAGTTACTGCCATTTTTAAGTTAAATTTAAATATCTTTGCTCGTGAATTAGACATACATCACTTATATTTCCACCATTGTTCTATTAATTTGCCTCTCTGTCTCTCATATATTCAAATTTTATACCTAGCACATAATAGCGTTCACCTCATTTCACTCTACTCACAACTGGCCGGTTTGAGGTTTATATATACCAGACAAAAATGTGTCTGAATACAGTTTGGGGTGCAAAGCGGTATCTGGTGTAGTAATCTATACTTTGGGAATTAGTTTTTTTGGCGTACTCAGCGCTATTCCTTTGAAATGAGTTCGGAAAGTGGCTTACGATCCCTAAAGAACACTTGGTTTCCTTCGCCTAAAAAAGCCTTGCTAAAAAGATTAAAAAACTGGAGTGCATGCCTTCAAATGTCACCTTGCCTCTTTATAAACCAGGCCTTCGGCGCTTTTAGAGCCAAGTTGATTTTTTCTCGGGAAGAGTTTTTTTTGCTAAAATTCCACCGGATGGAGGTCGTTTATCAAGGAGCATCTAACACCACAATATTTCGTGTTCATGTTGTGTTACAATTTCAATCTGGTCTGGGTCATATCAAAGTTGTTATTTGTGTGATAAGAAATATCACACAGCTCAGACATTATAAATGCACAATATCATTTTTAAGTTACAGCTGGTTTAAACTACAAAACAAAATAATTACTCTCACCAATTGGTGGATAACTGTAAACCTAAGTGGTAGCAGCTGGGTGCTAGGAAATGATTTCATTTTTCGCAAAAAAAGTACAATAGTACACAAATTAAGTAAGAGAATTATTTTAGGTTGAAATTCTTAGAAATACTATTTTGATATTGTAAAAATATGGTACTTTCCATTAAGTTGAATTATATAAATATATATTTTAAATGCTTATGAGACCTATTCTGTCATAACTGTCTAAACGTATAACCTAAACAAAAACCTATGTAAAGTATCAGCAAGGCATTTTTTTTCTTTGATTCCCGTCTTAACATTTGAAAACTTCTTCAAAAATGTGCATTAAGTTTTGCAGTAAAACAGATTACGTTTTTGGAAAACCCTTTTTAATGTAACATGGAAGTGATCAGTTTTTGTGACCTTTTAGGTAAATAATGAGTCACTCAGTGCAAAAGATTCAATTATGAAAACCATAATTTATGCTACAAACAAATAGATAAAATTTTTATCCGATATAAAATAGTAATTTCTATTTACCAAATTTTCAATTACATGTATCATTATTCAAAATCCAGACAGGGGATGGAGCCATATACTGCCGTAACCATCGGTTCATTCATAAAACATGTGAGAATGTTGAGATAAAACTGACTGTTCCAAACATCCTTTGTCCTGAACAATCGGCAACGATAGAGAACAATAAAAGTTATTCAAATCAAAGTTTCTTACGGAATATGAGCCACAATTCTAGGATTGAGAACAATGAACAAATGCAGTTGCAGACTGATCAGAAATATGGTTACCGGACGCGAAATGGCCAGGCTGTAAAACCAAATCGACCTTATCTGGCAGAAGCATGGAGTATGATAATTCTTATAATACCAATCCTGTCTATAATTGTTTCAAAGTCGTTTCAATGAAATAATATTAAATAGGAATTTCCTGATTCTGACAATATTTGGTTGATAGACAGTTAATTAATGTGTATGAAGTTTTTTACACTTCGGGCTATAAATATTTTTATAATTAGTTTAGTTATGTTGAATAATTATTCACCTTTGATATTATTTCTTTATTTGATTTTATGTCAAGTTATAATTATAACTGTTTTATTCAGAATTAATTAGCTGAACTACAAAATTTATTTTCAATGATATCGAAAATTATTATTTTGGTGTAATAATATTAAATCACACATGTATGCGTGAACGTTGTGCTACATAAACCCATCATAGGCTAAATGACATGTATATCAGTTCATTAAAATGGAATAAGTGCTGCGGTCACACATTGTGTTGTTTATCATACGCCTCTGTATATCGACACTATAGGAAACTCGAATACTTATATTCCATGCTTTAGAGTCCATCCCCTACTTTTTTTTAAAGAAAATAAACCCCTCATGATTCCTTTACAGAATAAAACAAGGGATGCAACTGACATTAATAGTCTGGCAAAATCTACCCACCACCACAAAAAGACTAAGTACTACTCCAATTCTAATTACAATTACGCGAGGTCTTATTTAACTGACTTCTTATATATTTATTTAAAGACAAACAAATTTGTTTTCCAACGGAGGGTTTAGAGGTTTCGCGACAATTGGGTCGACATTGCTTGGTTCAACACGAGTCCGTTCAGATCGATTGTAAGAGTAAGAGTAATCAGCTTTTCTAGAGCCTGGCCAACACTCTTATCAATTTCATAAAATAAATTATAAACATTTACCAACCTACTTCACTAAGTGACAAAAACCCAAAATGAAACAAGATACGAGACACTACTTACACGGAATACGCCAGGTTTTTCCTACTTTCGGTTTTGTATTTCCGGTTAGGGTTATTATACGGACTATTTGGAAACGTATTCTGACTCGCACAATTTTAATGAAATAGTATTACCCATTCTCCAAATAATAAGCATTGTGTAATGACCAAATCGCCTTGACACGCTATCGATTCACGTGTTTGTGATATTGTTATATACTGTTGATATTTTGTTTATTGTATGCTATAGAGTTTATTTTTACCCTGAACTTGAATTCGATTTGGAAACAGTTACAGAACAAAACGATCTGGGTGTTCTCATTTCCAATGATCTACAACCGAGACAACATATATTAAATATTACCAAGAAAGCTAATCAGAGAATCGGGATGATTAAAAGATGTTTCACCAATATTACTCAAAGTAAAAATTTCAACACTATTCATCACAATGATTAGGCCACTACTGGAGTACGCGGCCTCGGTAGTTTGGCAACCTCATTTAAAAAAAAAGATATCAAACTATGGGCCTTTCCGAAAATATAGAAATGGAGTTATCAAACTTGAATACTCTCCGGTGCATTGAAACAACGAACGGTCATAACTCTCAATTTCCGGGTAGCAAATTTCAGATCGATAATATGGTTGATATAGGAGCGTCTTTGAAATCAACGCGAAAAAACGGGTTTATAGGACTTTCCGAAAATACAGAAAAATAGTAATCGGGCCTAACTACTCTCCAGTTTATTTGAACATGGAGACGGTCGTCAGTCTATTTCTGGGTAGCAAATTTCTGATTTGAAATGGCTGAGAAAAAACCCTTCTGTCAGGATTAAACAGGGACACTCAATAGTACTGTGTAATTAGGGTCCGTGTACAAACCCATTACCAGACCACAAAATTTTAAAGTTAGTCTAAATCAAAAGAGTATGCGAACGGTATTTTTTATCTGATAAAACTTTGAATGTCTTTGAAGAAAAATTACTCTTCTTTATTTTATTTAAGTATATCTTGATAATTCAGTCTATTTTGACATTTAATGGATTAGATTATCGAACCTATATATTTAAAACCAATAATTTATTGTCCCTAGAAAATAAATTTGACTTTAAAAATTTTTATTTGATAAAGAAAAAAAAACGAAGAAAGGCGACTTTTGATTTATAAGGTGAAATGTAATATGGTGTGTTTTTTATTTCTTGATAAAGTGTCGATGTCCGTCCATGAAAATTATTTGACATGTCTTTTGAAAACAACTTTGATTTGGATGTTTGTGTGAATTTCTTTCATGATGACTATTAATTCCCATTATTTCAATAAAAGCCCTGGCATAATCGTTTGTAACAAAACGAATGCGCTGATTAGCGATAAACTAGACGACAAAAATGAAAGGCGGCCAAATTTAATTCTATACAGATATAAACTTATTTAGTGTGGAAATAAAAGACAAATACAGTTAGGTGTTATTTCAAAAATGTAGAAAAAATTCCACGCAGTTGGTATTTCATGCCTTAATGATCCAAATTAATATATGTTCTTATATCGAAATTGGCTTTTTAAGTACATGTAAAAAATGTACTCACAATTTCCGTAAAGACTTTTCTTTTTTATTTTTTAAATCGCCAATAAATGTGCATGTCATATTTCATGCATGCATTTCGAGGGTTAACCATAAATGTTCAAGTTGAATAGATAAATAAAGATTCTTTTCTGATCTGTTCAGATTTTATTTTAACACTAACCTCATACGAATCCATAATATTATCCAAATTCTAGTATTATCGAAATGCAGCAATATCCCTTAAATAAAATTTTGTTTTATCTATCTCCTTGTTAAAAACAATTGCGATTACGTAATGTCATATGCCACGTGCGCCGCTTCATTGCACAAGTTTAATATTATTCTCGTTATAAGACCTGATTTTTTATAACTTCAAGGAAATTCGAGAAATTTTACGATTCAAATTATTCCGTGAAACATACACCCGTAAAAACGTCATCATATAAGTCATCAATATGACGTCAATTTCACGAATACAAAATAGTGCTGCTATTAGTCCAAAAACCATTCGCATAGTTATTATACAAGTGAAATAACAAGTCGTCAACTATAAAAATATTCAACGGTGAGTTATTTCACTCCCTCGACGTCGGTCATATATTAAAGCCTATAAGATTTTGACAAAAAGACGATTTGCAACAGAGGTCAGCCATTTCAAGTGGAAATGTGTACTAGACAACAAGAATGCACCGTTTTGAGATTCTGAAAAATCAATTAAAAAACCACTGACAATTGCGATATACCAATTATTCTGGATTAGAAAGTTAGTCAAATGCGAAAAGTCTTGCCCTTTTTTGCGGTCCGTGCTGTCTGACTAGGATCGACACTTTTTTTTTCTTTTAACCAAATGGTCTATTTTCGCCTGACGGTTCACATATGTGACCCATCATGCAAAAAGGGACCATCTGGGAACTCCGTAAAATATATATTTGAAAAAGAGATTCACCCTAGTACATGCCAACCAGAGGTCGAATTTCAAAGATTCTTTCCTTGGAAGGTAGATTGATTATTCTAGATTCAGAAAATTACAAAAAAGTGAAAAGTGTCGACCCTAGTCAGTCTGCGCCGTCCACGCTGTCTGACTAGGATAAACACTGTACGCACTACCCAGATGGTCTCTTTTCGCGTGTCGGTTCACATATGTTTACTTTTGTGTAGTTCAGCGTGGGAATATTTTCGCTGTGTAGAAGCTTGAAAAGCACGCCTCTGACAGTAAGCTCCTGGATTGGCTTTCTTGTGAAAGCCAGATAGCGCTTATCAGTAATAAGGCGATTACATTGTTTTTGGTGCTTTGTGTTTATTTTTGGAAAGTTGTGCTTAGAGTGTTTATGTTGTTTTTTTATTTTGGATTGTATTATTCACGATATGGAATAGCTTATGAATATAGTCGTAAAGAGCAGAACTTTCATATCTGTAGGTGTAAGAAATGGATTAAAAGCTTTGCAAAGTGTTTCGACATTGCATCTTTCGTTTCGTGTAGGTATGCGTTTCTTTATTTTTCAGATTAAACTTCTCTATATTCATTCCAGTTTACTGAGGATCTAGCATGAGAAGAGGGGAGGGGGTCATTTTAAAATTTTCATTTCTCAACAAAACCCTATGTTGTGAGTACTCTTTGGCATTGCCTCATATCATGACGATTCTAATATGTGCCAAAAATATGTGAATAGCGCAATAAGTATCTTGATGTGCAATTTTGAATAAGAAAATGCTTGAAGGTTCTTTGGCTTGCCCTGATGAGTGTGTGTGTGTGTGTGTGTGTTTGTTTTTTTTTTCCTGATGCAATAGTCCACATCTTTTTTCTAAATGAGTTTTTTGAGGACCCGCGTCAATGGAAAATGCAAAACAGGTTTCTGTCCTCGGAATGGCTGGCTATTTTAGACCGGTCGTGTCCGTGTTAAAGTGAAAAATAACAAAGTAAAACGCAGAAAAGAAGATTGTTTGTTATCTTCTAACACGAAATTGTTTGTTCCTTGTTAAGGAATTCCTAAACAGCTTTATATTTCAAATGAAGGAGTTGTATGAAATTGTGTGAATCTACACGAACACGAATATTTTCAGAGAGAGTAAATTGGTAATTAGTAAACTGACCGGAACTCAGCAGAGGGTTTTATAAAGATCAAAGAACATACACATTCCAGCTTATCTTCGCATTTCCTATTTGACTAATAACCGAATTATATGGTTTATTAAAGTAGCCATATGGAATCATGTTTATAGAACATAATTCGTTCCTTTGACGGAGTTAGACCATTTCAAGTCGAAAATGCGAGTTTATTTCTCTTACAGCACCGATAGCGTCTCGGAACAATAAATGAGCCTGTGCGTGAGATTACCAACATTTTCAAATATGCATTTCAAAGCAAATAAGAACGAAACAAACACGAACATTTCAAATAGATGGAAATGTCGCGCACAGGCTCAAATAGAATCGCCAAGTAAAAATCATTTTTGACAATGAATCTACCATAGTCTCATTTACAGTATGAATCGATTTTGATGCAGTTAGTACACGAAGATAGGGTATAGACGTAGAATATCAAATATAGATTGCCAACGCTCTCCCTTGTGTCCTGTCCAGGATGAAAAAACGGTGCAAACTGGTTGCCAATTTTTCCCCGCATTGCACGCACACTTGCGCGCAAAGCGGGGTATAGTTTGCGAACGATTAACAATGTTTTGTCATCAAGAACACGGGGCTGTTTTCTGTAAAAGAACTACTTTATTTAAAGTTAAGAAGCATACGGTTTGACAAGCTTTAAAGAAATATTTACCAAGAAGAAAGGTGAACAACAGCGGTTAAAAGTATTATTATCCTTAATCATTATATACTAAAATCTGTAATGTTGTATTTTTTTGTGACGAAATTACTAGATTAAAGGAAATTCATTCATATAAAGTAGGTAAAAAGCAAAACATACAGATGTTTTAATCAATACCATATCAAAAATATTTCTGAGGAAAGATGTAGACAAAACAAGGGTAGATTGGCAGACACCTGCCTAAGGCTTATCAGTTAATCTGGTTTCATGCGTTATGTTTACAGGTAAATTTACAGGTGTGCATGTATGGACACACGCAAACAATTTGTAAACTGATCTTATCTTGTTCTATCGTAAATAATTGCTTAAAAATGGTTATATATATATATGTATCGTAAATAATTACTGTAAAAGCCTTTATACAACACTGGGGTTTTATTAGAACAACCATTTTATTTATTAGAAGGGGGTAGGGGTTTTACAGGTTACAGTAAGAAACACGCGGAAAACCTCATACATGCACCGGAAATTTACTTCGACTGCAAAGTCAAAATCAAAACAAAAGATGATGTAGTACATTAATAAAACCAATTTGCCAAAGTGTAGTCCGGAGTGCATTTTAATTAACTAGGGTACTGTTCACTTATAGCCTGGCTCCCAGGCTGCCAGTTAGAGTTGAATTAGAAATAGATAAGGTAAACTGCTCATGTTTTACTATTTCAATTTCCAATTACCTTCAATATTCACAAAAACGCCCAGACTGTCAGTTAATGTTGAATTAGAAATAAAGAAGGTACAGTACTTATGTTTTACTATTTCAATTTCAATTACCTTCCATATTCTCAAAAACTTACACCACTGAATGGCCAGTCAGAGGAATATAAGACGACGAGAAATTATCTTTTTCTGTTGTTGTTGAATTTTGCCAATTTCACAACACTTCAGATCAGTGGGACAGATGCAAGTCTATGGTCACTTAGAAAATCAAAGAAAAAGAAACTAAGGTAATCGCCTATTAAAAGGATTGGGTCAACATAAAAGTTTAATATTTGGCAAGGAAAAGGTACATTGACCCTCCGTTAGAATCATCGTGACTCTGATTTAGGGGTGGTTTATTAGGGGATTCAAATTTTCCGAAAATCACGGAAAGGGTGTCGATTTTGATGGTCGAAGAGGATGATTTATAAGAGCATAGGGCTCTATTAGAATTTTCTTTGTGAGTGATCCATTGCGTTTGCGAGATAGAGAATGTAGGCTTCGGTTTTGAAAGACTTTTCTCATAGAAAAGCCAATAAATTGTCTTTCTGAAAAAAAACAGATACAGATGGTACATTTGATCTCGTTTTTTTTTAAATAAAGTATCTTAGAATTTCCTAAAATGTATATAAATAATCATAGAAAGATCCGTCGAAAAAAAATCATCAACTAAAGCGAACCACAAAAGGCTGGCAGAATCTACTGCACGCTGAAGGAGGCTGGTAAACGGAAGAAGAAGGAGCTTTCTATGTGACAACTGCCAAATTTGGATTAATCTTTAGTATCATCCTAGTCTGACCACCAGATTCATCTTTGTAGTATTTTTTCAAAGGGAATTAAATCATTACAGATCTTATAATTAAGCCCCCTGTCTCTAAAAAGAAGTGTGTTTTGTTTAGCACTTGTTAATACAAACCTGGATTAAAGAGGCATGTAATAGAACTACAACGAAAATATTTTCTGAAAATAATAATAATGAAAAAATGACTAGGCCAGTCTAGTATCATTTATACACGATCAATTATACCGTCAGTCCCATTGGTTGACAAAATAAGAGATAAATAATACAGATTATGTAGGGGTAAAATCTGTCTCATTTTTTTCTTTTTCCTCAATGACACCTTCGTTGTGTGTACACATTTGAATCGTCCCAATAAGACGATTTCAAGGAGTATACACACTGTATGTTTTTTTGCAAGTAGTATTGAATTATTCTAATCTAAAATCAAAAATACCCACTCTATCTGCAGCTCTGGATAGAATTTGGGAGATATTGTAGATTGATTGATTGATTGAATGATGTTTAACGCTTAAAGCTGCTCTTGCACAGATTGGGAAAATGTGAATTTTAATATTTTTCGTAAAATCAATTGTAATTAACTACCTCATCATGTTGAAGCCTTGAAAATAATAAGATTCAATCTGGTAATGCATTGAAAGAAAGACCGATATATCCGAATTTAGGTTAAATTCATTCTGAAAAATAAAGTGACTACTAACGCTAAAAAAATATTCTTCAATTTCGAGCCAACTATTTTTGCTTGACTTTCGGCATGATTGTCTTAATCAATCAAAGATTAAGGTTAAAGTATTTGACAGCTGGAAACTTCATATCAATACAGGCAAAAATGAAAGATTATTCACAGAAAATAATGATTTTGTAATATATAGACTAGAAATAAATAGACTGGATCCCTTACTGATCATGCCATTTCAACAAAATGAGTTACAAAATTATTGAAATATGTTGTTTTTAGTGCCAATGCTTTGGGCCATTCTTAATAGTCTGAAAATACCCACGTTTCCAAATCTAAGAAAAAGTTTTGTATTTTTTCTATGAAAAACTGTGAAAGAGCAGCTTTAATTATAAGATCTGTAATGATTTAATTCCCTTTGAAAAAATAATACAAAGTCTGGCTCGTTGGCCGAGTGGTTAGCGTGCTCGACTTGTAACCTGGTGGTTGCGGGTTCGAGCCCCACCGGAGGCGGGTAGTGTATTTGGGCAGGACACTTTACAGACAGGGCCCCAGTCCAGCCAGCTGTAGAAATGGGTAGCAGTGGTTAGAAACCATTGCCTCTCTCTCTGTGCAGGATAAGATCTGGAATGAGTTAGGACCACGATGGAAAGAAGAGCCATTCGACCCTTTATCGTGTTATCCTCGAGTAAAAAAAAAACACAAAAAAACGCCGATTTCAACATTTTTTCAGTTACACCGCGGCGGCTGGAGCACCTAACAATGGTTTCCTGGCATTACTCTCACCAGTACAACCACCATATCCTTTCCAAGCCTCCAGCTGCTATCCCACGTAGGTATATGTAGATTGATGAACGTACTGAATCAAAATTGTTTTAAAAAGTCAACCTCTTAGTTGCATCAGTCAATAAGTAGCGTACTGAATGGCTAAAAATTGGTTTCATATCCAAATGAACACTAATATGAGCAAGAGGCTGCTTTTAATTTTTCGCATTAAGTACATGTAGTTCCTTTGAAATTATTTAAAAAATAAATTAAAATACTTAGTGAAATTGAAACCCATTCCGAACAAAATCCTTCTAAATCTTTCACACAAAGCTTCATTCATTTATTCCAAACACTCATTCAATTCGATCAAAAACGCTCCAAAATCATTTGAAAACATTTCGAAATCGTTCAAGATTATCAATATTTAATTCAAATCGACCAAATCATTCTTCTATTTTACTGGCTGTCGTGGATTTCAAAGTGTCAACGAAGACACATACATAAAGCACGAATATTTTATTAAAGGGAGGTAATAAAACCCCTAATTTCGTTCATCTTGAACAAAATAAGAAATATTGGATTACCCCCCTTTAATTTCACTCAAAACGCGATCCGTACACCCATTCAGTTTCATTCCAAAATCATTAAAAAATCAACCATCTCGACAATTTTAAGATGTTGTAAACTGTTATGAAATGTATGTATTTGCTTGTTTGAAGGTTGTGCTGGTGTCGGTGTTGGTACAATTATAATTTACGAAATAAAGATGAAAGTGTTTGTTGTTGCTGCTGTTGTCATTGTGGCATTTTACAACGAGCGAAAAAGCCTTATGGAACTAATACAGGATTAGGGTGTAAACAGTAGTATGTAAACAAAGAAAAATATATAAAAAAAAAAACAAAAAACAATTACTCCGTCTAAGCCCGAAATTTCCTTCCAAAATCGGACACACGATTTCAATGAGAAACTCTCGAAATTACAAGACTGACCAGCAAACATCCGAGCAAGAAGTTTAAATTAATTTATTCAATGTGTTAATTCAATATTCATTTATCATTCAAAAACACAACTCAGGATTAAAAGAATGAAAACTATTTTGATGCTTTGGTTTACTTACGGTATGGACAGATATCATCATAAACATGCACAAATGTAAGAAAAGAGCATTTAACGTATATTACCTTTATCTCGTGAATGATACTGGTGAAGTATGAGCAACTAAGTTGTAGTTTTAAGTAGCAACAGAGTATTTGATATAATTGTTGGATTAGTCTTCAAAGGGATTCCATGGTGCAGAGCGCTTTGTTTGCCAAGAAGGGAATTAGTGGGTCATTAGTGTTCTTGATTTTTCTCAACAAAGTGAAAACTTTTCCGTTTAGAATGTTTATTTTCCAAATGAAATAGACTTAAATTCTCACGAGCGATGACATATATTAAGGTTACCGCTTTTTTATTAACTTTAACATTGTTAACCGAGGTTTCCTGATGAAATCGTAAGTAAACCTAGGCTCCGAAATATTGCGGAACGATAATTGGTCCACTATCTTAAGCTAAACAAAATGAAAGTCCCCTTAGAAAAAACAAAATTTCTTACGCATTCACTTTGGACGATTTCTTACTAAGATTCGACAGTATTGTTGATCTGCGTAATTTTACACCGATTGGCCTAAAAAGCTTACACGTCGAAACTACAGCTTCATTTAGGATTTACCTTTTGTCTTATGTTCGTTTCCACATATACGGGAGACTCTAGTCAGATAAAACGAATAAAACTGGCATTTTATGGTATATTCTTTACCCCTTTCTAAATAAAGAATCGCCATTCTTCCTCACTATACAATAAATGTTTAGATTATAACACCGAAGTGCCTTTTCAAGATCCGTTCTCTCTTTCTCAAAAGTGTGACCATCTTTGATAATGTGACCTCTGGAACTGTTTAAGAACAAACATGCATTTGAAAAAAGATCGAATCAAGCGGATGTCAATCACAGGTCGAGTGTTGAAAATTATATTAGAGAGTAGACCCTCGAATAATAAAATTCACCGAAAGTGGAATCCTTTCAACCTGGCCAAGCCGCGCATGCGGTTCAGTATGACAAAGCTTGATATCTTTTGTCCTTTCCAGCACTCCGTTCAGGATGAAAAAATGGTGCAAACTGTATGCAAATTTTACCCCGCCTTGCACGCAAGCGCACGTGCAAATCGGGATATATTTGCACCGTTTCGTCATTCTGAACACATGACAGATGCCGTCTGTTCGTATTTCGGATCACAATTGCTTTTAGAAAGATCATTTTTGTACTTCCGTAGATTCCAACTGACGATTGATTTCTCTTAATTTTCAGGAATCATGGGCCAAGGGAAATCTTCAGACTTTACAGACTCGGGATATCAACCCGCGGGTATATATGGATGGAGAAAACAATGTCTATATGCGACTGTATTGTTTATACTGATTATAGTCATAATGAACCTAGCACTGACTGTTTGGATACTCCGGGTGCTCGACTTTAATATTGTAAGTAAAAACATGATTTATTGCTTGTTTCTGTGTAAGATGTTTTTTTTTTTTTTATCTTTCATTTAGGTTTTTTCTACATATTGACCAAAGTAGATCTACCTCCAGAAGCCAATTTACATAAAAATGACCTAAAATTACTACAATTACGTCAGAAGACTTTCCAGTTTACGAATAAGTCCGAGCGAAGATCTGTTTGGGTTCAAAACCTGCACATATGCATAAGCCGATAACATATGGGTTTGACTTCCGACATTTAACATTGAGGTCAAAGTACCACACATACAATAGTAAACACATATATTTTTTGGGGCCTTAAGTGAAATAGACAACGTAATATATTTAAGCAACAGTTTAAACGGCGTTTAAATATAATTAATTAAAAACCCTACCATTGTGATTGGTCATTTAGATAATATTTGAGACTATGCGTGAGAATTCCAACAATTTCAAATAACTGCAAAGCAAAGACTCTGGCCAGCCTGTGCACGCGCACAGTCTGTCCAGAGTCTTCACTATGCGTTTTGTAGATAGATAAGGTCTCAAAGTATCTGTAGACTATCAGGAAACAGTATATTTACAGTATGTGGCTGTCTTAGGCTGCTCAATGTTTACCCCTCATACACATTGCAATTTGTTGAAAATGTCACGCACATGTTATCTATGTTTTTTTTACATTTATTTGTAGGCAGGTTTACATTTTGGCAACATTAAGCTTAATAGAGACGGTATCTTTATACAAGAAACAACAGAGATTCTGAAGACAGCATACATATCACAGCTACAAGGAAAACAGGTGAACTTATGTTATCATTTCTATTGATCATTTTTGGGATAAAAACACATACAATTGATTCATTATCCGATTTATTGGTTATGACACAATTTTAATGAACTAGATGACAAAAAAAGATCTGATCTGTTTAAGGATACCTCTTCCATTTGACTCTTTTTTTCATAGAGCGTTCAGCAGTCTATTATTGACCAAAATATCGTTGCTACAGGGCAGTTCACCAGAACCATGATGACGGACAGTTCAGTCTAAAACTATATATTAAACTTTTATGAAGCTCATACAAATTTTCGTATTATTTTTAATTTGTTCATTCTCGTCTAGACCACGTAACACGTTAAGACCGAAGAGGCGTTGAAAACAGAGGTGCGTTCGTTAGAGCGAGAATTTTAAGATTCTTAATAAGATTTTTAAGATAAAACGTTCGGTTTGGCTCAATAAGAATCTTTAGATATCTCAATGAGGAAACGAAGGTGGTTTTGCATTGGCTTAAATCGAGTAGTCATGATGACATCAAATATTTTCACTCAAAATATCGAAAATCGTTCATTGCGACGTCTTAAAAATCTCATTTAGATGTATTTTTCATCTTGCTCTAACGAACGCACCTCTGATTAAAATATCCATTGAAAAAAAACATGATAAATGAGATAGGTAATTTTAATAGTATTCATAGATCGTTCCGGAGTCCAATGATGTTCGATTCCACCAGAATCGTCTCCTTGGGACGATTATGCTTGTTTCAATTATCATTAGATTCAAAAGTAAAAAAATAAAATGATAATGTCCAATTTTTCAGAGATATTGCTTATCGTCGGTTTTCTGCTAAAATCTCGTAACTCGTAATCTCGTATCTTGTTTAAAGCTGTTGTTACGAGGTTTTAGTAGAAAATCGACGTTATGGTGAAGGGGTTTTTGATGATAGTCGCTGAATAAATAAAGTGGTCGTGTAAGCAATGTCGATAGTATATTTATTTATGCGGCCTTCACAAATATGGTGCATTTAAATGGACCAAATTACTTTTCATTAGAAAGAATTTTTACCTCAATTTTGTTTGAGACATGCTGATCTTAGCCCTGTAAAGAAAGGAAAAATTTATGAAGCTCGTCAAGAATGTCTTTTTAATATCGATCTTTGTTCTTGACTGGGTTGGTTCGATCCCCGACGGCGGCACTCATTCTTTCCGACTATTTGTCTCTCACAAATGGGTTAATAATCGTAGACCTATGTGAGATAGCAGCTGGAGGCTAGGAAAGGATACCAGATTGTACTGGTGAGAAAAATACCAGGAAACCATTGTTGGGTGCTCCGGCCGCCGCGATATAACTGAGAAAATGTTGAAAGCGGCGTAAAACTCCATTTAATCAATCAATAAATCTTGACTGGGTTAAAATCAGCTCTTCTCAACAAAATCGTATCACAGACCCTACATAGGATGCCGATTGGGTATCATACACCATTGTAATTCTTTGTCAACAGGGCAAGCCATTAGAAATCGTTACTGGTAAGGGAGTCATTCTTCAAGGATTAGAAGACGGGAATACCACAAATATTTTACACATAGGTGATTTGATTTGTATTTTTGATCCCTTAAGTAAATCTTGACGTATTAGAATGAGCGAAATAGCCCGACAAAAATGTCTTGTAAGACAGAGCCGACCATACATCATCGGCGATGCAACGGAATAGACCTCAGGAATAATAATTTAGGGAGCAGACATAGAAGCGCATCGTTTTGATCTCGGACTATATAATGTCAAAAACATCAACGTTCCCGCTAAAGATGTCGTTCAGTTAAAAACATTAACTCAAGATTTGTTGAAAATTGGCATTTGATGGTTTTGTCACAAAACGCGTTTCTCTACTACAATTCATGATATACCCAAAAGATTGCGATAGAATAACATTAAATACTTTTGATTTATTCAAGAGTATTGACCAAAGTACCAACTGAAGCCGAACTATCTAAAACTGACCTATATTACTTTGATTACGTCCGAGATACAATCCAGTATTTGGAAAAGTCCGAGCGATGTTCCGAAAGCGATTTAGCAGGTTTACAGACTTCACATTATAGAAATATCTAGCTCTGTGCAGATTATTTTCTTCGAAGTTGGTAGCCCGACGGACTGTCAATCTAGAGGTTCTGGATTCGATCCCCGACGGCGGCACTCATTCTTTCCGACTACTTGTCTCTCACCAATCGGTTGACAATCGTAGACCTATGTGAGATAGCAGCTGGAGGCTAGGAAAGGATGTGCTGGTTGTACCTTTGAGAGAAATACCAGGAAACCATTGTTAGGTGCTCCAGCCGCCACGATATAACTGAAATAATGTTGAAAGCGGCGTTAAACCCCATTCAATCAATCAATCAATCTATTTTCTTCGATAAGGTTCATTCAGCATTTCTGTTTTTCATTTTGTTAATGTGAAATCTGTTTGACCTTAACCCTTTGCTGTTTAATCCCGGCTTTTTACGTGCCTGTGATTTTATGATTGAGAAAACATCGTGAAAAAAGAAGAAATTGCTTCTGACAAGTAATTTCTTCTTTTTCCACACTATTTTCTACCCTACTGAATGGTTATTTTTCAAATTAAATCCACTTTTAATTTTCGTCTGCAAAACCTTTGAATTTGGACAAGTCCAAAATTTTGTAAAACAGGAAAGGGTTCGAAATTATTTTCTTTTTAGATATTCCAGAAACGGATATTTTTCTTATATGAAAATTGGACTGATCACGAATCGTTACACTTTTCGGATGACGAAATTCTAGAAAGATTGATGACGTCAAACACTTTGAGGAAAAAATAAATATGTTTTTTTTTTTCTATTTTTAATCAGAAATAAATAAATGTAATGCGGGAAAAGGGTTAAAATTTGGAGTATTCTTCTATTTCCCTTAACATTCTTTACCTAATATTATTTTCAGCATTTTAAACGGAATATGACAGGTGATTGGTTAAAGTTACATTGCGAACCTTTTTATTTCTCTGTGTAGTTATAGTTGTCCATAAGTGAAAAGCTGTTTTTTGTTCTTTAAGTCTTTCCGTTGTCTAATGTTGAGATTTTTTTATTTGTCTACAGATAAAAATAAAATAGAGGCAGCATGTGACAGTTTTGAGATCCGAGATTTTACTGGTAAAACCAGATTTAAAGTGACAGAAAAGGAAGTCACGATAGGTGTGGATGAAGTCACGTATAGTGGTAAGTCAGTCTTACGAGCCGAGATTTAGAGATTCTGTTAAAAATCACCTAAAGCGGTAATTCAGTTGGGAGTTCCGTGATTTTACTGTTAAAAATCACATTAAGCGACCAATCAGTTGGGAGTTCCGTGGTTTTTAATGTATTTCGGTGGATTATCGAAAAATAACGGTAGAATATCACTTAATAAACTCATTACTTAAACAGTGCGATTATCAAAAAATTATATCCCGCTTGCGTACATTTCACCCCATTTGACGTTATCTAAGCGGGGTTCAAGAAGTGAGGTCATCTTGAACGTTGCATATCAATCACGTACAAAATGACTCTCTTAAAGTATTTGTGTAGAAAATTTCACATTTTGTTCAATTTTTGCATTAAAGACATAGAATAATCTTGTGTTTTTCGTGTATGCTCGATAAATATTTCTTTTCGTGAACAACAAATGCTATATTTTCTCTCATGGCTCTGCCATTCGTGAATATATAGCTTCTGTTGTTCACTCAATGAAAGATAAATCGATCTCACAATAAAACAAACGATAATCGTCTATCTGTTGGTCTCCGGTATATCTGAAATGTCCGTCGGGAGTTTCTGCTAGCCTAGTACCATAACTGCTCAGTATACTAAAAAGGTTAATAATGACTCAATGCTCTGTATTGCCTTTTGAAACGCATCTTAAACTTGATTCATAAGGATGACACTGGTTATTTTCCTATGTTAGAGTAGTTTAGTTCTGTCATCAAAAATCGCTCATGACAGAAATATTTGTTCAGAGAAGCAATATTTCCCCAAGAATGGCATAGTTTGGATAGGGTTGGAGTTTTTCATTTATAACATAATGAAATGCTAAGTTTGAGTGATTTTTGGAATGATTTTGGTATGGTATTGAATGAGTGTGTGGAGTGAGTATTGAGTAAAATTTAATGGAGATAATTCAATATCGATAATTTCGTCCAAATTGGACAAAATAAGCGATATTCATTAACTCCCTTAAAAAATCTACGTACTTTCCACTTTGTATGTCTTCATGTACCAATCAGACGGACACCTTAAAATCCAAACCAGCCAAAAAATCGTGGAATAATTCGATCAATTTCAAGGAAATGTTGATCGTTTTGAAAGATTTTGGAGCGTTTTTCTTTAGTTATTTTGAGCGAGTTTTGGAATGAATGAACGGAGCGCTTATCGAATTATTTGGATTTGTTTTGATCAAGATGAGTGTCAATTTCACATTATTACTCACTGTAATGACTTTCGACACGTTCTCTGAAACTTTTGAGAAATTCGCAATAACATACATATTCAATCGAAATTCTGTTTCTAATGTGTAAACAAAAGGTGTACTAATCGACCGTTTTCTTTAACAACCACTTTTTGGTGGTCCCGCAATTGGTAGCTTAATGCACGTTTTACTGAAATTCTTATACTTCTAGGTAAAGCAGTATTTAATGGCTCCGTAGAAACACCAAACATTCGAGGACCAAGAAAGGGTTCATTGAGGTAAATACAATCATATAGTTTAGGGTTTAGAAATCAAAAGTAAGTTATTTAAAGGTATAAAGACGAACTAATTACTTTTTTTAAAGTATGTGGAAAGCAAGAGTTATCTATATGTTACGATTTTGAGATGGTCCTTATGACCTGATTCCATAATTGAGAAGCGATACATTAAGGGGTTTAATAACAAACAGAGCCGATTAGAAGACAGAAATAATTTAAAATACTAACATTATGAACATTAAATACACTAATTAAGATCAAATAAATAACATCCATCCACTTCACAAATTCCGACGATTTCTTGGTTGTTGTCGTTCTCGGCGGTGGTGTTGGTGTTGGCGATGCTGTCGTTGCTGTAACTGCTGCTGTCGAATGATTGAAAATCAGACAGACGCACAATCTAACGAATGCTCACCGATATGTTCGTATTTTCCGTCTGTCAAAGCCAAACACTTGGTAGAGTACCGTTATCTAAAAGGATTAGTGCAATAATTTTGTAAACGTCTATAATTCTATGGGCACGTACAATTTTTTTTAGCGCCGATATCCCTGTATGAACGTTGTTCATCAATGTCTGTTTGTAGGATCTAGGTCCCTCCGTGCTCCTGTTATATATGGTAGAGTCCATGACAAATGATCTAGGGTCCTGTTTAACTAAACATCTTGAGATTATTTTTTGAGTAAGTCAAAAGTTGAAGTTGTTTCTAGACTAGTAACTAAATATGGAATTCTGCTTTGTATTATCTCATTGAAATCGTCTTCTTAAGACGATTCCAATGAGATTTTGCGAAACAGAATTTACCAACGAATGGAAACAACAGGTATAATATGTGATTTTGAGTTATGATTAGTTTTTCCGTAAGGAGTTTGGTAAAACGGGCCCCTGATCCCTTTGTGCTCTTGTTATATATGGTAGGTTCCATGACAGAGAAAGAAGACTTTTTAATACAAGGAGCTTCAGTTTCATAAACTCATAGCTCTTCTACGAATACACCTCATTTATTCTTTACAGTGTCGTGTAAAGTACCGATATACGCGCAGCTACCTCTTGGTTTCTTATCAGTTCACAAGTTGGGTGATAATCAACAAGCATCCGTTTAAAATTGTGCCACATTCTGAATTCGAACCACGGACCTACGGATTGTCATTTCAGTGTCTTACAACACGACCAACGGGATATGCCACGTTGGCCATCCTTATCCAGGCATTTTAATCATATACGAGACATGAACTCTGTTCTAAATTTCAGGTTAGAGTCGGCCTCTAGTTCCATATTACTGACAGGAAGGACGGGGGTTCTTATGGAGGCACCTGTAGGTGATATCAACTTTAAAAGTTCACAACATTTATCCATGCAAGCTAATGAAAAGGTAAATAATTTACGATCGTATTGAAATTGATTGATTGTTTGAGTTTAACGCCAATTTCAACAATATTTTCAGTTATATTTGGCGGCGGCTGAAGCAGCTAACAATTGGTCCCTGGTATTTCTCTCACCAGTACAACCACTACATCATTTCCTAGCCTCCAGCTGCTGTTTCATATAGGTCTACGGTTATCAGAAAATAGTGGGTAAGAATGAGTGCTGCCGTCGGAGATCGAACCCGGGACCTATAGATTGATAGTCCGACGCGTTACCAACTGCGCTATTACGGCGGCCCGCGATTGTATTGAGATCGAAGGTTTAACGTTAGTGTTTTGTACAGCTATGGTATATATGAAATTATCTCTTGTTTTTAAGTCTCATTTTTGTATATTATTGTCAGTTTGAGTTGGTTCAAATATATGCAGAACATATGTATGTCAGAAAGACAGGGATTTCTACCCTGTGTTCAGGATGACAAAACAACACTAACTAATTGCAAATCATACCCCGCTTTGCACGTACACTTGCGAGCAAAGCAGAGTATAATTTGCAAACAGTTATCACCGTTTCATGATTCTGAGCCGGCGTTAGATACCAGAAATATCTGAAATATACTTAAACAAACGCTGTTTTTATGGGTACTCCTAAAGATCCTCTTGTCGATGACGAAAAAAAGGAGAGCTGATTAGTCGTTAAGTACAAGGGAAAAAACCAAGTTACTGTCATTTTATCGAACCAGTAGAGTTTACCTCCCCTGATGACTGTAGGCGAATTTCGGTTTTGTTAAGCTATTTAATCAAAGCACTGAAAGTACTGATGGTGAACGAACCTGGTGGCATTCTAGAGTGATATATTGAATTCAATTAGAAAAGAGAAATTATGAATGTAAAAAAAGGAGGGAGGAATTGTCTCGACAAAATTTCCGTTATTCGGAAATTTCACTGCAAATTCAAAGAAAGGGGGAGAGAAGAAAAATCTTGTTAGAAAAATATTTGTTAGAATATGAGTTGTTACTCTGTGAAAATTTCGTTTACACATTTGAAATGGGTACATTTATTAATTAAACATAAATGGAGAAAACGATTTAATCCTATCTCAAACTGTCTTCAACCTATATCCAATGGTGTTTGTTTTTACAAAAGTATTTGTTATCATGTTTAAGCTTATTTCAAGTAATTTTGTTGTATTTGTTTTAACCTTTTTTTATCTATCTTTGTTTTTTCTCAGAGGATGAAAAGGTCTTTGAGTACCAACCAAAGAAACACCTATGAATATCAGTCAGTCCTGAACTGTACTCATTGTTTAAAGTTATGATTTGTTAACTTATTTATAGTATTTTGAACCATAACCTGAGGGATTCATTTTTATCATATCTGAAGCCAAAACCACTTCCGTGGTTGACACTTTTGTCGTTATTCACTTTTATAACACTGCAGGATTTTTGCTGCTGATATTAGACTTTTCTGCTCTGAGCTAGTTTATGCCTAAACTGTAGTTAACCAATTCTTAACATATTTTGGGAAGGATGGAGTCAGTTTTCATTCATCGATTAAGATTTTTATGATTTCTGTAAAAAACGCAATGACTTTTCCAGAAAAAATTAACAACTAAACCCGCCTGTCGAATTGTAAACAAGTGCATGACGGATCAGGTCCCCCCTTGACCACGGCAATATCTACTCGTCAATTGGAGTGGTATCTAGGGTTGAATATTTAGCTATCATTTATTCAATTTTCAAATAAAATTTTGAATTGATATGGTTTTACAGATTGAAAAAATGCAAAGTAGAATGGCCCCAATGAAATATCTTCCGTGCCTGTCGCATTTGGTATTCGGCAATATTCGCTTCTGAGACTGACGAATACGAAATGTTTTCGCTGGGAATAAGTTCACCGAATATTCGAGTGTATCCTTACAGCCCTACTTCAGTCAACGCAATTTTACAGAAAAATCTTATAAGCGCATAGCGCAGTTGGTAGCGCGCCGGACTGTCAAACTAGAGGTCCCGGGTTCGATCCCCGACGGCGGCACTCATTCTTTCCGACTATTTGCCTCTCACCAATGAGTCGGTAGTCGTAGACCGATGTGAGATAGCGGAGGCTAGGAAAGGATGTAATGGTAGTACTGGTGTGAGAAATACCAGGAATCCATTGTTAGGTGCTCCAGCCGCCGCGATATAACTGAAATAATGTTGAAAGCGGCGTAAAACCCTATTCAATCAATCAATCAATCAATCAATCAATCAATCAATCAATCAATCAATCAATCAATCAATCAATCAATCAATCAATCAATCAATCAATCAATCAATCAATCAATCAATCAATCAATCAATCAATCAATCAATCAATCAATCAATCAATCAATCAATCAATCAATCAATCAATCAATCAATCAATCAATCAATCAATCAATCAATCAATCAATCAATCAATCAATCAATCAATCAATCTTAATAGCTGCGTTCATCCCTATTCAAATAAAAGGTACAAGAAAGGTTGTACATGTAGAACACATGTCGAATCATTCTTAAAACCCGTCTCGAGACTGACTGTCGCTAGTTGAAAAGTTATGTAACACCGCGTTACCGTTTCTACTGACACAAGGTGTCTTGATGTGTCATGCGTCTGAACTTGGCCGATTCTGTAACCTATATTTAAATCGGAGACGTCGGAGATCGCCCGAGTATTGCCGAATGTAAGTTCAAGAGGACATGACCTAAATAAACACGTATTTCCGGCTAATTACTACAAGTTGCATCAGCGCAGGCTTGGGTCAAAAATATAGTATTTGTCTCTACGGTGTTTAGACACAAACTTTGTTTTTGCTTAAAACTCTCGACAAGCTTACGCCGATCAAAAATTCCCTTGATAAACATTGCAAGATCATTTTGTGTTTTTCAAGGCGAATTTTCATTATCTTCACTTGATAAAGAACAATAGTACCATGCCATTCAAGAAATGAAGAGTGATTTTGCGAAGAAAAATATTGAAAGATACTAAATTGAATTTTAAGAGGCGCTACTTTATTTCAAATGTATTAACATCCAACAGGATTTTCCTGACATGGTATATAACACTGGTGAACGACGTTCGTTCACCAAAAATGGCCAAAACGCCAATTACCGGACATTCACTACGACTACATAAACTAAAACCAAAGTTGAAGTATTTATTCGCATTATTCTATTGTTATCCTATAATTGACGTACATACGGACAAATACACTACCTCGGGAAAAGATTACCGACCCTTTGTTGAAATGATCTTGACATCGATTTGCTGGGAAAGTGGGCTTTTATAACAGACTTTAATAGTCCAATAATATCGCGAAATCTCGTCATTTTTTATCACTAAAAAGATGGTGAATATGTATCTGTATTTTTACGGCACAAATACTTTCTTGAACTATCTGTGAGAGTGTATGGGTTGGGGTATGTAGGTTTCATTCGTGCGTGTGACGTTCCGTTCTTTTCTAGAGAACATCTTCTACATTAAGAAGGGATTTAGAATTTACTTTGTACAGTTGATCCCTTCAAGTGAGCCATAGTCTTTAGTGAGATGCCTTTTTTTCAATATCCAAAAGTTACAATGTAATACAGAAAAAGTTTCATTGTCCAATGCAACGAAAAGAAATAACTGTTCGTTGAGATAAATACAAGTGATAAACGAGTGGTCCGATTTGATAATCCGATGCAAAAATTTTGCTCACTGTACATGTATAAAACATTTTGACTGAGCTTCTTTATATACAGATACGCTTCAAACTAACTTAAAATGCCAGGGACTTCAGAAAAACGTTGTATTGATTACATCAAGTTAACAGTTAAAAGTCGTTTGACAAAACTAAACTTGTGTACATTTTTCTTAATATTTTTATGATAGCTCTGTTTTTTGTTGTTGTTTTTTTTTTTTTTGTTTGTTTGTTTTTCCATTTTTGAGTTTTGACATGTTTATCATATAAATCTACACATAATGCCACGTTATCAGTCAGAGATCAAGAAGGGAAAACGACCTCACCATTAACAAGTGCCCCCACAACAGTATATGTACAAGCTGAATGTTTGTTTGTTTGTTTACTTGTATGCTTTTTTGTGGGGAGGGGGTATCTTTGAAAAGTTTAAGTGTGGCAAAATGAATGTTATTCTTTTTGTCAAATGTGGAAAAATCAATTTATGGACTAAACATCTAATTTGACTAAAATCCCTGGGGATGTTTGGAGATATTTCCTAGGTAACGTTGTCTTTTAATTATTTCTCATTTAATGTTATTTAGTTATTCATCTTTATGTTTATTTATCAAAACGCACTTGCTAAAGATAACGACTTGATATTTATGCGCAAAAGATATCACCTTTCTTTTTAGCTCACCTGAGCACAAAGTGCTCAAGGTGAGCTATTGGGATCGTAGAATGTCCGTCGTCCGTCGTCAGTCGTGCGTCGTGCGACGTGCGTCGTCCGTCGTTCGTCGTCCACAATTGCTTTAAACATCTTCTCCTCCTAAACCAGTGGGCCAATCTTTATGAAACTTGGCAGGGATATTCCTTGGGTCAAGCTCTTCCAAAGTTGTTCAAATAAATGAAATCCACCCTTAACTTTCCCTTTACCCTTAACAAAAAGGGTGAAAATATGAAAATCTTTAAAAATCTTCTTCTCTGAAACCAGAAGGCAGACAGCTTTCATATTTGGTATGTAGCATCATCTAGTGGACCTCTACCAAGTTTGTTCATATCAAGACCCTGGGGTCATATTTGGGCTTTGCCCGGGCCCCATCCTTTTTACATAGAATTAAAGAGTGAAAATCTTTAAAAATCTTCTTCTCTGAAACCAGATGGCAGACAGCTTTAATATTTTGTGTGTAGCATCACCTAGTGGGCCTCTACCAAGTTTGTTCATATCAAGACCCTTGTGTCATATTTGGGCTTTGTACGGATGCATCCCTTTATCTCTTAAGGGCACGAAGGGTAAAAAAATGAAAATCTTCAAAAATCTTCTTCTCTGAAACCAGAAGGCAGACAGCTTTCATATTTAGTATGTAGCATCATCTAGTGGACCTCTACCAAGTTTGTTCATATTAAGACCCTAGGACCATATTTGGGCTCCACCTGGGCGCAACCCCTTTTACATAGAATGGAAGAGTGAAAATCTTTTAAAATCTTCTTTAATCGAAACCAGAGGGCACACTGCTTTCATTTTTGGTATGTAGTATCATCTAGTGGGCCCCTACCAAGTTTGTCCATATCAAGACCCTTGTGTCATATTTGGGCTCCACCCGGGCGCATCCGTTTCAATGATGGGTGAAAATAGGAAAACCGTCAAAAATCTTCTCTGAAACCAGAAGGCAGACAGCTTTCATATTTAGTATGTAGCATCATCTTATGGACCTCTTCCAAGTTTGTTCATATCAAGACCCTGGGGTCACATTTGGGGTCCACCCGGCAACATCCCTTTTTACATAGAATCAAAGAGCAAAAAGGCATATTTGTCTTGCTCTTCGCTGAAAACGTTCCATGGTATTGATCTTAGGCAATTATCTTCTTTTTGACATCTGCCTATCTAATTAATGTGTTGTCCCAGGGGTTCAAGAGACTCAGGTGAGCGATCTAGGACCATCTTGGTCCTCTTGTTTATTAATAAACCATTGAAATAAAATCACACAATCTGTGGTATTCGGGTTTTTACGTTCTTTAATTTCAATTTAATAAATTTGAAAAATTGGTGAGGTAATAGTTTGATTTATGACTTTAGTGTCAAAAACGTTTGATTTAGCATGCACCAACGAGGTATATCAAACGATGCGTATGCGCGATTCATCGCGTTTTCATCAAAAATAAAAACTATGATACAGCACTTTCCAAATAGAGAGGCATAAACTTAATTATGCTACGGCTGTCTAAGGAAGACTCAAAATGCCTTCAGAATATTAAAACTTTATTTTCTATCTAAACAGAATATTTGCATACATGATAAAAATCAGTGTATTGATTTATTTGATAGGGATTTCCTTTTGACTTGTTTAACACACCTTATGCATGTAAGTGTAAATATTTTTCAGATTATTTTCAATACAACAAATTTGTACATTAACAATATTCAAGTCAGCACGCCAACCGGAAGTGGGACAACATATGATGACGTATTCCAATTGTGTATGTGTGGAAACGGAAAAGTTTTCTTAGCGCCATCTACAGGCGCGTGTACGACTGACAACGACACCTGTAAATAGTGGAAGTGTCACTGGATTTAGCCTGTGTAATTTTTTCCAAGGTTATAAGATAAAACATAAACATGCATACACTAATGTCTATTGGTATTAAATACTTTTTCAATCTAGTTTTTTTACATTCGTGTTTGAATACGACGATGTCATCTGACATATATGTTACTTTCTTTAAAGTGAAATCATACAAGAAGATAGGAGATCGAAGATGATAATAAAGATTCTACATATCTTCGTTTTAACTGCCAAAGAGTCATCAGATTGCAAAAGCCAAGTTGGTCGGAAATCAGTGAGCTTTGACACGTATTATCTAAAGGAAGGCATCTTGCTGTTAGCTGCTTTGACCCCGAGCACTGGGAATCGAGTTTATGTTTGGTAATTCTAAAAAAGTGAAATAACATATCGCGAGTGTCAATGAAAGATCAGTTTATCTTAGCCAGGCTTTTTGTGAATGGTTTTGTATTTTATATATGCATATGGTGCCAAGACCGATGTTGATTTGTATTACAGATGGTTTAGGTAAATTGACAAATCAATGTTGCCAATCGAAAAATCTGTTGACCAGACCAATCAAATCACCTACATACCAGAAGAACACCGTTGACTTCCAAAGACTTCCGCCATCTGTTTGTTTGGATTTCTTTAAATCCTTTTTTATTAAATTTCAAGAGATTCTAATAATATTTGTTGACCTTATTCATACATGTTTGATTATTCCATAAGGTGCACAAATATTATTAGATTCTATTGAAACTTCCACCTGATGGTTTCGTTGTTTTAAGTAAGGTTCTGTGTGAAAATGTTATTAAAAACATGAAAAGGGAACCCTAAGAATTATTGCCAAAAGCAAGTTGAAGGTTATAAAGTACACATTATTATTTCCACTTAACTCATTCTGAAATATAAGATAATATAAGCGAGGAAAAACTTGATAGTTGGCAAAGCGTCTCGGGCCCTCATTGGCCTCTTTTTTTAATTTCAGTCGGAACAGACCTCGGGAATAACAAGGGCATGGTCCTGAAAGCACGATGTTTGCACGTTGGTATGATTTCGTCACAAGCATCAAAATAATGTTGAGAAAACAAAAATCAAAGAGAGATTAAAACTTTGCATATAAAAATATTACAACAAAACGCATGAAATTATCTACACCAAAGATAACCATAGACGATCGGAAAGTTTTCTTTTATTTTTCTTCAGGCGTATTAACCACTAGAAGCCGAACTACCTAAAGATGACCCAAAGTGCTTCTTTTACGCCTATACTAGGTCCAGTGGGAAATGTCAGGGCGATGCTCCGAATGTATTATCTGCTGTTGACGACAATATATTTTGTAGACATAAGAGGTTTAAAAACAAGATTAAAGAACATAATATAGAATAATTTAATTGGTATTTACAAATGCAAGAATCATTCAAGTTCAATTTGACACATAGAAATACAATGACCACATACGAGTGGCAAAGTGTCTTTAAATGCATTTTGGCTTGAAGAGCGTCATTCTTTTTTCGTAAGTGCGTATAACATCGCCACTAACCATAGTTTTGCTCTAACTGCAATAAATACGAAAATATTAATACGGGACAGGTTTTATTAGCAAGACCATACTCTTTGATTCTTCAGGATTAACCAATGTGACAGATAGCCCAATACCCTTGGACCTCGTCACGGCCGATGCCTCTAAAGAATCTACCTGAATGACTTTATCGTTCTCATTAAACACTAAAACACTCGTCTCCACATACGCTTGACCCTTGATACACGCGGACTCGTGACAGTACAGCTGTATTGACCAACAATCGTCTTGTTTTCGGTACGTGATTTTCCACTCCCCACTGCGATTTTCCGTGACCACAGGACCGGCGTATGTCTTAACGTCCACCTGAATGCCGAATCTCAGAGAGTTCTGCATACGGACCGAGTCCACTGCGAGGTTCGTGTAGTTCCGAGGTCGATAGAATTGATCCTCGAATGAGAGTGATAAAGAATGTTGGTATGGACAAAGAGATCTGAATCTATATGCGCGACCTATGAGTTCTTTCGTGATTTCGGCGGTCTCTCCCATAGTGAAGAAATCCGATGTTTCAATAGCGTGCAACTGGTCGACAAGCAGTTGGGGAAACCGTATCAATGGTAAAAGTCTATAGGTGTTTGTTCTTAGCTCAGATCGCCTGGTTTCACATAACAGCCATTTTACGAGACTTTCATATAAAGTGAATTCGTTAGCTACTACTAGTTCCGAGTTGGACAAAATATCACACATAAAATCGAGGTCCATATTGGTCCAGTCCGGGGTGTCTACTATAGAGTCTATGTTCCATGCTATTGTTTTGGTGCAGGATTCAATAAGATTTTCTAGATGCAAAGCTTTGGCCCAGTTGTACCAGTGTAACGCATTCAGAACTTTTGGTGAGGTAGTATTCTTGACCATGTAGTTGACGCATAACTCTTTTAATGACGTAACATTGTATTTATCCGCGAGACACAAAATCCCGACGGCTGTTTCAACCGTGATGCTCACTTCCGCCGTATACATGAATTTCAGAAAAATGTCAAACACTGCTTGACACTCGGTGCTTTCAGACAAAACTATATCCGTCTCCGTCCCTTTAGACCAAGAATCGCCATACAGCATTAATTTGAATACCTCGCTCGATTTCGCCAATACGAATTTATGTCCGTAATAACGCTTTTCCCCGACGACGATTGTGACGTCACTCAGGGATTTCTCGTTGTAAAACTGGGCCACGTTGTTTATGAAGTTTTCCTCGTCTCGCAAAGTCTCGCTCTCGTCCACGTGACATTCGCCCTCTACCGGAATGACTTCTTCAGTCTCGGTGATATGACCGGCTGGTTCCATGATCTGCAAATAAAAAAGATTTGTATTGTATGATTATGGGAGGAAACAGTATGAAGCTCAAACCTGCTATGCAAACAGTTGCAAACGTTAAGAAATTGTCAAACTTTTCAAATTAAGTCCACGTGCAAATCAAGATAACATTTCTCAAACATTTTGCGAACGATTTTAATTTGAGATAGGCTCGGTGTAGTGCATCATTTATCAACATATCCATCTTGAATAGAGGCACTAACTAAAGTATTGCCTTACGCTTTCTAAATAAAGTCGTGGTGCATCCAAACACCATTTCATTCCACAAAAGTTATAGCGAAAAACATGACGGTAACAAGAACATTTGTTTCAATTCCTTCTTCTTTTGTTTCTTTCTTTTGTCTTCTGAATTTCTCTGTAATTTCCCTGTAAGAGAAAGTAATTTAGCACATGTCGATGGCTCAGCTCGAAACAGTTGTAACTCCCCATAAACATATAGGGAGTTACAACTGTTTCGCGCTGAGCCATCGATGTGTAGGTGACCGTAAGGTAGTGGACCCGTAATAGTTGGGCAACATTTTGGAACTCATTATCTTTCACAATGTTAACCGAGATTTCCTATTGAAATCATTAGGAAACCTCGATTAACACCGTTAAAGTTCGTGAGAAATGTTGAGGAACTATTACGGGTCCTCTACCTTAAATGCATCGAGTCTGAACGGTTGGTGAAAGATCATTAACAAACTGCCAACCTGTTAAATGAAATTTGTATATTAAAGTCTTCCATCCAGAAAATTAAATTTCTTATGTACTAGGTGTTTAATTTGTGAGAAAAACGCGTTTTAATTTAAAAAAGGAAATTAGAATATTTATGGTGAACTTATTCTATCAAAATCATTTTTTTTAAAACAATTGCTTTATAGAAACGAAAACTGACAGTTATAAAGTATAGTAAAGACTCGCGTATAAGAGTTATCATTTTATTATTTTACCGCCAGTCTTGTGAGCATAACATTCTCATGAAAACTTGACAAAGTTAAGCATGTACAATACTTAAGACAGATGTAAATCCCCTAGATTAAGTATGTTTTATGAAAGGAAAAAAATCCCACATATTGCAAAAAGTGAAGGATTAAGACACAACAATGTACGAGCTTGATTTAAACCATACGGCACCATATGTTATTCTTTTAATATTTCAAAAAAAAAATCTCTAAAAATACACGGTTTTCATTTAAACAGAATGATTAAATTTAATGCAAATAGTTAGTTTTACGACAAATAGACTGAAATAACTTATAAGTTCGATTGAAAATCAAAGTTCATTTGCTAAATCACCCTTTAAAACCCTCTTTTGTATACCACAATTTAATATCTTTCATGATTATATCAGAAAATGAATGTTCTTTATGTAAATAATATATAGGCCAATTTGATGTTTTTTCTTGATAGGTTGACAGCTTTGCTATGTTATTATGACGAAAATTATGCTATGAGGCCGGTACGAGAGAAAATGGCCAGTAGCTCGAATGAATGGGATTGAGTGCTCCTCTTGACATTTTTACCATTGTCTTACATGGCGGGAAAAACGATTAACGGACAAAGAGACTAGAATCAGATTTCAAATAGTCAGTGTATTTATAAAATCAGTCCTGGGTGCAGGATGTAAAAACGTTACGAGAGCGCTTTAAGATGATACCCCGCTTTGCACGTGCACATACGTGCAAAGCGAAGTATCATTTCGGAAGCGCTTCGCCCACGTTTTCATTCTGAACGCAGGGTCGGCATTTGCAGCTTGATCCAAGCTTTTGTAAAGACGAGACGATTCAAATGAGTATCTTCAACATAGGGTTTCAACGAGAAATAAAAAAGTTTAAAATTGCAATACTTCCCCCCCCCTTATCTTTACCTCTATTACACACACACGCGTGTTTCTTATAATAATAGTAGAATCCTGTTGGCATTGAAATTCCATTCGAGCAATTCCCAAATTTGACAGACTTTAAAACGTTCATATTGATACGAATCCAGTACTAGTACGCGGTTTCTTCGTTCTGAGGCTCTACGAAATTATCAATCCTGGCCAGTCTGCGAGGACTTATGTCTTTATTTATCGAAAGTGGAATACCGAAATACTATAACTACAGTTTTTATCAAAGATTTTGTTTCGATATATTGGTCGACTTCTTACTGCATCTCTCGTTAAAGTATAGACGTATTTCAAGGCTTATGAAATTCCTGTCATGTATGAATTATAGACTAGACTCTAAAAATAAGGCGAAAATGCATGGTACAGAAATTGTGTGCTTTTTTTAAAAATAATTTCCTATATTTTTTTTTTAAGTTGGTTCTTTTTTTCTAGAATTCACTGTCTTAAGGTATTGGACCCGTAATAGGTCCGCAATGATTGTGAACTTTAACAGTGTTAATCGAGGTTTCCTAATGATTTTCATTAGGAAACCTCGGTCAACATTGTGAAAGATTACGTGTTCTCGAAATGTTGCGCCGTCTCTTGCGGATCCACTACTTTAAACTGAAAATGTCTATCTGACTTAAACTCACATTCTCCTTTAACGCACAATTTTGAATTTTAAATCCACACTTAAAATCGAGGTGACTGTATAAAAACCGATGTCAAAATCTAAAACGGTGGGCGATTTGGTAGGCAGATTGGGCTAATTATTAATTTCATATTCATCACTGATGCGTAACGTTTGTCGTAAAATCCCGCCTAATTGGCAATAGTTGCCATCTGTTATGAATTGAAAATGAATCTGCACCGATTTTATTTGTTTCCCTGGTTAAGGTTTAGCGTCGCTTTCAACAAGTTTTCAGTAATATCGCGGCCGCTGAAGAACCTATCAATGTGTCCTGTTACAGTTAATAACATCGTGACAATGACATTCATCTCGATCAAAACCATTCTAAATCACTCAATCGGCGCTCCATTCATTCATTCCAAACACTCACTCAAACCATTCACAAACGCTCCAAAATCACTAAAAATGTTAAGATCATTAACTGCATTATAAATAAGAAAAAAATCCACGATTATACTCACATAATTGAATTTTGTAAGCGTATTACGCGTTCGTGAAGATATAGAAATCTATGTATTTAACATGTGTGCATATTTTTTAAATGGAGGTAATTAATATCGCTAATTTTATTCATCTTGAACAAAATTAGCAATATTGGATTACCTCCCTTGAATTTCACTCAAAAATCGCTCCACACACTCATTCAATTTCATTTCAAAATCATTCCGAAATCATTCATTTTGTCAATTTCACGATGTTGCTTACTGTATTCCTTGCACTATAAAGGCTACCACCACAACTACTTTCCTGTCCTCGGGCTGCTCTCCAAAATAGGCTAACGATCATCCATCCATTAGTAGAAGACAAACGTCGGAAAGAATTTTTACCGCCGTTGGGGATCGAACCCATGACACCGAATAATTGGAGATTTTGAATCTGGTGCAATACAAACTGTCAAATTATGGCGACCGGAATGTTCTAAGAGCCTTCCAAGCAGTTAAAGGCAGTGGATCCGCAATAGTTCTGCAACACTTAAGTTTCGTGAATCCATGATCTTTAACAAAGTTAACCGAGATTTCCCAATGAAATCATTAGGAAACCTCGGTTAGCACGGTTTAAGTTCGTAACTTCCGACACGTTGTTGTATTATTACGGATCCACTTCCTTAAAGGTTCTTCTCTCTGTGCAGTTCGACCAGGTTCGACATTTTAGTGCCTCCAAGAAACGAAAGAAAGAAAGAAAGAAAGAAAGAAGAAAGAAAGAAAGAAAGAAAGAAAGAAAGAAAGAAAGAAGGAAAGAAAGTTCAATAAAGATGTCGTTATTCATAGTTTATTTAATCCATTTATCATGGGGTTTCCATAAGGGTTTCCAACAAAACGTTCAATACATTGATCAGCATTTCCGTTTGGCTCGTAACAAAGAACTCCTAGAGTAGAAATCCAATTCGGCGTATGGAATTTAAAAAAGAAATTCGAGATTTATTACATGTACTAATCAATTACCAGTCCAAAAGAATTTAGAAAGAGAATACAGACATCCTCTTGGGACTAGATAACTATATTTGTGACCCATCACGCAAAAAGGAACAATCTGGGAACTCTGTGAAATGACTATTTAAAAAAGAGATTGGGTCCAGCATTGGTCAATCAGAAGTCGCATTTCAAAAATCACTTCACTTGAAGGTAGATTGAAAATTCTAGATTCAGAAAAAAAGCACACTGCGAAAATGTTCGACCCTAGTCAGTCTGCGCAATGCGCGCAGTCTGACTAGGGTAGACACTTACGCACTATCCAGATGGCCCCTTTTCGCGTGACGGCTCACATATAAATATTTGACGCGTCACACGAAATAGGACTATCTGGGTAGTGCCTAAAGTCTCGATTCTTAATCTCTTTTTTCCTCACACTTTGTTTCAATTCTTTTTTCTTTTGGTCGTTAAAAGTCTAGATGGTTAAGTCAAAATCATTAATGAAAGGGAATGTTAATAGGTTTGACATTTGAAATTTAATCGATGCCCGACTACAAAAATTGTCTTACCATTAGGGCAAAAACGAGATCAAGAAACCATTGCCTATGATCAATATGACAGAATACAAAGAAATAAAGAAAATAAATACTACCTTGTAATTCAAAATACATCCGTGTAGCACAAAGCGTTATAACTAAATAAAGCCCTGTGAAATACTTTAATACCACTAGTATTAACGAAATGACGATACGGTTCGACAAATTCTCTTCCTTAAAGTTTATAATCTTTCTCTCTTTGATCATTGGGTTTTTTATTTGCAAATTATACTGCGATGGATTAATTGTATTAAGCTACGAGACACTAGGGATAAAGTATGGCTATATACGGTGCACGGTGCACCTGCCCTTATCCGTTTAACATCTTTGCTTACAGTTAGAAGCATCGTAAAATGGATATTCACATTGCTCAGATACATTCTACATCCCAGCTCGGCGATCCGTTCAACGCACTCAAAACACGCAAATTGCTTAGAACAAAGCTCCGCAATCGTTTAAAAAAACACTCCGCCATTGTTCAAAACGATCAATATTTCATTTAAATTGATCAAACCATAACACGATTTTATTGGCTTGTATGGATACGTGCAGTAAAGTGCCCGAGTGATCCATGAAATCACAAAAAACAGAAAAGTACGAAGATTTTTTAAGGGAACGTTGTTAATATCGTCCAATTGGACTAAATTTACGTTTTTATATAACTCCTCCCCCAACTTTACTTCATTCAAAATTCACTCCTTCCACTAATTAAACTTCACTCCAGAATCATTCCCCTTGTCAATTTTAGGATTTTATTCATTGTAATTATATTATTTATGAAATTAGATGTTAACTTACATTGGCACAAATACGGTACCATTTCGAGATATTCTTAAGAAAGTATCCTCCTAGTTTCACATCTTGAAATTTGCTCGATGTCGGAATAACGTTCGGATGACATCGTTGTCTTTTGGTTTACACAAACATTTCAGTTGTATGTCATAGGCTTAAAAGTACTTAAATGTCTTGATTATACAAAATAATAATAATAATAATAATAATAATATTAATAATAATAATGATGATAATGGAATATGCGCTTAAGCCGTTTAAGAACTGCAATGGCATGAATAACGTAAATGACGAAATCCGTGCGTCATTATCTTCCGCTAGTAATCAATGATAGACATCGCCCGAGAAAACAGGCTCGTACCGATTTGAACAATATTCAATTGGGATGAACTTTAAAAAAAAAAAAAAAAAAAAAACTACCCTGCGTTCAGGATGACGAAACGATACAACCTGTTCGCAAATTATACCCCGCTTTGCCCGCAAGTACACGTGCAAAGCGGGGTATAATTTACAAACAGTTTGCCCCGCTTTGTCATCCTGAACGTAGGAATGGACTTACCATTATATCCGGAAAATGTCGATACGGTAAAGCATATATTAGATCTCTCATTCTAACGCTTGTTCATATGCTTCAACTGTTCAACTTAGATTTTTTTATTGCTATCATTGACCACATAAACTATTCATCTTTAAAAAAGGATAACAACACAATCTTAAACCGTGCATGAACGTTCTATCTTTCTGAGTATAATTTTCCTTCTATGTAATCCACTAATTCTGCGAATTCTGATTGTTCATTTTAGTTCGAAATTCTCTTTGTTGAGTGTTACACTAAAACGTTTTCCTTCAGTACCTTTTAGTCACATTTTTTTAAATTGCTTTTAATTGATCTTTTTATTTTTTTCAAAATGTGTAACTCGTTTTTCAGTCTCAAAGCCAATTTCAAATCGTTCAACTACAAAATCCTAACAAATGACTTCTAATCGACCATCATGTCAATGCGGACTGCAGCAATAAAGAGTTACTATGGATTTGTATAAACAAAGAAACAATCTGCAACCAGATTCCCTTTGTTAGGGTCCTTTTACTGCGGGCAATCAACTCTCTTTCCATCATTGACTCGAAGTTCAGAAATGCCCATCATTTTTTCTAGATGAAAACTGCTTTGTTCTACATGTTACCTCCTTATGTATTATAATTATTAAACGGGGTCGAAATTAACAAAAAAGCACCGATGATGTGTTATCAATGTCACAATGCATGTCTTAAAGATATTCCTAATTTTCTCACATTATCGCGAAATAGACATATCAAATTTGATATTTTCCATGAAGTATGGTGAAAAGGAAAAATGCTTTTTTTTAAGTTTTTTTAATCCTTAACGACTTTTCTGTCGAATTTGCTCGCAACACTTAAAATCACCGCCTTTGATCACTGCCAAATTTGCGTGCACTCACTTTTAATCTACAGCATCTCTCAAATTCCACAATTGGCAGCTTTTAGGCTAAAAAAGTACTATGTATTACAATTCATTTTAGTGCTTCTTGATTATATATCATAAAACAAAAACTCGGCAGTCAGCTTTTTTTTACCAGCAACTAATAAATATGTAATAAAAAAGATGTTTGATAAAAATTGCTGACACATATCTTTGATTTTGCGCACTACAATGACACCCCTGCATATTTACGCATAATTCTGACTAGCTAAATACTTTCAGGGTGAAAACAACCTTAAAAAACGTTTACAAACGATGCGCCGCTATTAGCGTAGGTACAGGCAATTGTTCCAAAGTATGCTTTTTGCCATAAAAATATTATAACCTTTTATTATATAATAACTTACATTTCATAATCAGATTATGAAACAAATGTTTGAGGTGTAAATCGGACAACATCTGTTTAACGTTCACGAACTTTATGTCATCCTAGACGGAAGGCCGGGTAAGGGTAAAACCGTTAGCAGGGCAACAGATGGTTTACAATCTGATCAATAATTAGAAATGAATACACAAATACATGAGTCACTATGGATACAAAACTGGATTCTGAAAATATTCAGTCGGCGACTCAAAACTCGTAACTACAGCTCATTTAAGCTTATCGAATACTAGTACTAGTTCAATGTGTACAAAAGCTGAACAGGTTCCCTTTCTGAATCCAGGCATGGGTTTTTAAAAGAAGTATTATAGCATGTCATTCCCAGGCTACCGAACTTACGGAATTTCATACTTAGCTACATTTGCGATACTTTTTCATTCTGATTAATTTTGAATTAAGTCTTAATTTTCAAACTGAGATGTCGACAGTTTTTCTCTTTTTTTCACATACCTAAAAATTGAATGGGTATAAAAGCAAAATACGTTTTGCAAGTACCATTGTCGCGTTTTCTAGTTTGCTTTAATATGATAATAGGATAATAAGTTAATCAGAATAATGATAATAACTAAAAAGCCCCAATCCAAGGGTAAGGAACATATCTCACTAGGAGTATACAACCTTAATCTGACGAAGGTCGCAAGAAAGCGACCCAAACCTCGTAGCTACGGACTTTTCAAGCTGAAGTTAGGATCTTTTGATCGCCCATTTACGATAAAGTGTAGGTATTTACATCGTACTTAGAGGTTTTATTGACCCCGGGTCTATTATGTGGTCTTATTTCGCAGTAAATGTAAGACCAATTGATGCCCCAACAAAGGCGAAATAAAACGAATAAGTGTGATTTAAATTATATGGTTCTGAATTACTTTCTCTCTGAAAATCATTTCTCTTGACCTCAAACAAAAACTTACCATTATAGTAATAATTGATATTGTTTCTATTGCTAATATCAAACCGTAATACAAGGATTACATGCTTTGTTTGTTTATATGGGGTTTAGCGCCGCTTTGAACAATCCTTCAGTTATATCGAGGCGACTTGGGCACCTATCAATGGTACAAGATACAAGATACAAGAAGCTTTATTTAGAGTCGGCTTTTTACAAAGAATAAACATTAGCTTTAAGCTATTTTCCGACTTGAATATCAGTGTATCAATAAACAGAAAATAAAAACAGAACAGCCTGTATAAAAGAAAAAGATAGGTTTGAACATTTATATATGAAAGACATGCGAAAAGGCTAAATATGTTAACACATGGCAAAAAAAAACCTTATTCAATGATAAGGCATGCATACAAAGCTAATGAAAATGAAATAAAAATTGAGCAAAGCATAAAACTTATCACAAATCGAAATCAGCATATTTGGCAAAACTGAAAGACTAGTTAGAATTAAAGCATTTAAGAAATACACAAAACATAAAAAGTAGCATCAAACATAAGGTAACGCAAACAGCAGAAGCATGCGAAAAACATATAAACTAGAAGTTTCTTCAGAAAATAATACTTAGAGCAGAAACTATTAAATAAGCTAATTGCACATTGAACATTTACAAGAGGGGCCTGTCCAGGTGCGTACCAGTCTGCGGAATTCTTTGTAGTTATCAACAATTCTTATATCATTGGGCAGACTGTTCCACACCTGAGCAGCCTCAAACCTAAAGGACCTCTTACCATAGTTTGCGGTTCTAACAGTGGGGATTTCTACACTATTTACATACCTGAAAGAATAAACATTGTTTTTGAAATTAACTAGATCATGCAAATATGGCGGCGAAATTTTGTACAGACATTTAAAAGTTTCAATGGCGATGTCCCTTGTTCTACTTAGATGTAAAGAAGGCATATTTGCTTTATTCAGGAGGTCAGTATAGGAAGATTCGAAATCATTAAATGTAATTTTCAATGCTCTATGCTGTAACTTCTCAAGGCTTTCAGTATTTGACTTTGAGCAGAAATGCCATACTAGAGGACAGTAATTAAAGTTTGATCTAATAAAAGACTGGTAAATCAAAAGCTTGTTTTCGAAATCTAAAAATTTACTAAGACGTAGCAGGATATTCAGTTGCATGGCAGCTTTTTTACAGACTCTAGAGATTTGTTCATTAAAATTCAACAGTAAATCTATGTCGATGCCTTAAAGTTTTACTGTATCATCACAAGTGATTTCTACATCTCTTACCTGAAAACTAGGGGCTAGGTCATGGGTCTTTTTGCCTACAGCGATGGCCTGGAATTTGTCGGGGTTCGCCTGCATTTGGTTTGATCTAAACCATTCAATGAGAATACAACTTTCATTTTCAAGAACAGATTTCAAGGTATCTATGTCAGTATGTGAGTATGAGATAGTGTTATCATCAGCATAATTGTACAGATTTGATTTATCAATGAAGTAAAAAATGTCGTTAATAAAGATATTGAAGATCATGGGACCAAGTATAGAGCCTTGTGGAACACCCTTCAAAATTTCAAGCCAATCGCTGCACGCCTCTCCTATTTTAACCATTTGTTTTCTGTTGGAAAGATAATTATGGACTAAATTGGTTGCACTGTCAGACAGTCCATATGCGCGCAACTTGAGGACTAGAAGATTGTGAGGGATACAGTCAAACGCCTTTGACAGGTCCATCAAAATAGCTGCAACATGCTCACCTTTATCGATGACAATCTTCCAGTCCTCGACAACGCGCAGAAGGGCTGTCTGACAACTGTAACCCGGCCTAAAAGCGGATAGCAAAGGATTAAAGATCGTGTCAAAATATGTACAAAGTTGTTCATTGATAGTTTTTTCAAACAATTTTGACATGGTCGGGAGAACACTTACTGGTCTATAGTTTTTCGTAACAAAAGGGTTTCCAGGTCTTTTCTCACACCAGTATCACCATTAAATCATTTCCTAGCTGCCAGCTACTTTCCCAAATAGGAAGGACTACGATTATCATAGGTGGAAGACAAATGGTGGGAAAGGTTTAAACTCCGCCGTCGGGGTTCGAACCCGGGACCTCTAGACTGACAGTCCGACCTACCTACTGCGACGGCGGCTGTTACATGCTTGAATTAATTGGTGTGTTTTATTTCAGATCTTTGAATTGGTTTCTGTAAAATCGGAATAATTTTGTCAAAAATCAAATGGATTAAATATATTTCCAAAAATGCACGGTTTTTTTTTCAGGTTTTATTTGCCTGATTGTTTAAATTTGTATATAGACATGTCGGTGTTCATAAACGGTGTATAGGTTATAGAAGTCTATCATCCACCCAACCCCATCCCAACCAACAACAAAAGAATGAAGCCCTTTCCAAATATTAAATTAAATAAACTATCCCTACGTTCAGGATGACAAAACTGTGCACACTGTTTGCCAACCATACCCCGCTTTGCACGTGTACTCGCGTGCAAAGCGGGGTATGATTGGCAAACAGTTTACACCATTTTGTCATCCTGAACGCAGGGCTAATATTAGGCTCCGTCCCACCATGTCACGTAATTAACAATTCAAAAAGCTGTTAATGCGTAAACCGGGGGTCGACAATAACTTTTTTTAATGCGATCCTGCAGGAATCACTGGGCTTCTTCTTACCATGGGGTTACCCCTCTAGATCCTTCAATTATATGTAGAATTCTAAAAAAATGGTAAGACGTCGCACACGGTATCGTGGCACTTTTTAAAAAACGCTACCCCCTGTGTTTTAAAACTCATCATTTCAAGACTCCTTACTTTCACCATTCTTATGTCTTATATCAAAATAACGCGTAAACCAAGGTCAATTTATTCATCACACTTTTATTGCAAACTGTTTTAGTACAATTTAGTTAAAATGATTTTAAATTTGTAATTAAAGCGAAAAATCGCGTGTAACATGTAACATGAAAGCATCACCGAAAGATAAACATCTTATATTTTGTACAGTTCGATAATGCTTAAACTGCTTGAAAATACATCGAGTTTGAACTGGTATAGCATCCAGCCATTGTACCAACGGAGATCGAATTTGAACAATAAATACATGTAATAGAAACACTGTGTTTTGTGTAACAAAAATGGAAGCGTAACATTGAACTTTAAGACACAGAAAAAGTGGCAATTTTCTTTTATATTTTCATAAAAAATTGTTTAATTGCAACCAACCTTGATATTATATATTATTATTTTTCTGTATTTCTTAAATATGTAAATAAATATTATTTTGAGTTTTAAACGGAAAATTTATAAGCTGAAAATCGTGTGGAATAGAATCTTTAGAGGCTTTTATAAAACTGTTTTTTTTTTTTTTTTTTTTCTTTTCTATTTTTAATACGCTAAAAACTACCGGTTCCTTTTATCATACAATAATTTAAATAAAGTTCAGAAATATTATTTTTCTCTTGATAATCATATTAAATTTCAAGGAAAATTATTCACAAAATAAAAGAACTGATATCAGTTCGTGTGGAACGATTTCTGAAAAACGCGCATTTTTTTTTTTTTTTTTTTTTACTGTGACGTTATGTTTTATTCGTTGAATTAAATACCGATGCGCCTTCAGACGAAGACGGGGTTGATAAAACCGTAAAGTAAAAAAAGAACGGAAGAAAAAGCGGAACACCATGCAAGAAGAAAAACTTTGTGGAAAAAGGAGAATTAGAGCGGGGCGGGAGGTAATAACAAGAAATAAACAAGATGGTAAAATTGGCCCGAAATCGCCCTTCTTAATTTTTTTTTACAAATGTAGCGATATTGAATGTTTAGAAAAATCGTGAAGACTTGTATTATCTGCCTTTATCTCGATGTTCTATAGATCAAGAATAGTGACATCTAAGCAAGCTCAGCAAAATGTTACAACTTTTTTCAAATATTCCAAAAATAATGGCGGGATGCGTCATTTTCTACAATTAGGCGAGAAATTATGACATCACTTTATGTTGGTTCGAATTGATCGTTGCAAAAACAATAGGGTAAGAATTTACAATGTTAGTTCTTAGCAACATTCCCTCTTGCATTAAAACTTAAATTATGTTCAAAAGAACCGTCAAATCAAATACATCATCAGTTTTTGAATGAAAATAAGGCTTACTCTACATAAGGCTTAGCGGCAATCCAATCATCGCATGTCATTACATATATGCGAAGTTGAAAATCATGAGACATTTTTCATTCCTCGCGAGGGAATATGTGGGAATTTTTGTTGTGGTTGTTTTTTTATTTGTCTAAAATATGATGAATATATATTCTGGCATTCCTAGTGCTGTAGAAAGAATGAGCAATAAAATAATTACTTGAACTTTTTTTTTCGACAAAAGAACTAGGCTATACATAATCGACGTTCGCTATTTTGACGTTACATTTTAGTACCGCATGACATCACTAAGATTATTCCAAAAGGGTCCAACCTTGAATTTCAGTTAACAAATAGTTGAAAAAGGCTATCGATTTGATCGATCGATTGGTTGATTGAATGGAGTTTAACGCCGCTTTCAACATATTTTTCAGTTATATCGCGGCCGCTGGAGGACTTAACAATGGTTTCCTGGTACTGCTCTCACCAGATCCTTTCCTAGCCTCGAGCTGCTATCTCACATAGGTCTACGATTAACAACCCATTGGTGAGAGACAAATAGTCGGAAAGAATGAGTGCCGCCGTCGGGGATCAAACCCGGGACCTCTAGATTGACAGTCCGACGCGCTACCAACTGCGCTTTGATGGCAGCATATTTGATTTTACACAGGAAATTCGAGGAACATATCCAGGGGTCGGTGCAATACTATTGTGAGTGCCAATATATTTTTAAGTTGGAATGCGGAGCAATTCCAACTTAGATTTAACAAAACCGCAAAATGAACACAAGATAATTTCATTTCGGGTTTTTTGAGAACACATATCACGTGAACAGGATGTGAATACACTTCGACCTATTTTGTATATCTCAAATTGACAAAGACATACAGTTTATGTCATCAAGAAGTAATAATGTTGAACAATTACACAACTATCACTTTATGTAAATTATTAACACGCTTATCTATGTTTTAAACGAAATTTATTGAAACTTGCGTACGAATTTACTAGTAGCAAATGTTTGCATTACTATATTTGGAAATCATGTGATAAGGCAAGTCCAATAAAGTAAGCTATTGACAACAGCACTGTCCAATCACGTGATCTGCTTATTTGGTAATACGCGACCTGTTTTTCGTAGAACTGTGGCAATAGCACAACTCAATCACGTGATCTGCTTATTTGGTAACGTCGCGACCTGTTTTTCGTAGAATTATGTTACAGCTTCTTTTAGAGGTCAAGTTTCTCTTTCTTAACGAACGTTTTACACACTTCAACAAAATACCGTAGTTCAAATGTTTTTTTTTTATCTAATTGTTTCGAAAACCATTATTAGAAACGCGCAAAATCTGAAGATCATTTATCTGTATTAACAACTCGATTCAGCAAATATTCTCTTTTTATTACTTCTCTTAAAAAAAACGGAACCCATTTTCCAAAACGAGCGACAATTTCACTTGATGGTGGACGCAGCAAGGATCTATGGAGGTATAGATCCACAAGTTTAAGTGATAGATCAAAGGTCAATTTTGTCTATACCTGTATAGACAAAATTTAACTTTGATCACTCACTCTAAATTGCGGGTCTATAGGCAAACATTTATCTTTTCTTTCTGCTTTTGTTCATTTTCCTTAAAATTGCTTAGACATAAATTCACTAGTGCAAAAATACGCACGTGTGCATTCCTTTAAATATCATTGAAGATTACCACAAGTTAACTACAGCCTTTGTTTTTATCAAATATCTGAACGAGTTTACCAACCCCACGTGTTTTGCTTTCAGGGGCCACGTTCTATTAAGGTCCTACGATCGAAATTTGATCGTTTCGCAATCGTACAATTGAAATTGGCTTTCAAGAAACATTTTTGGCTTTCAAAAAACATGTATCGTTTAATTTACGCATAAATTTGCGTTACATAAAGGCTAGTCTTGAATTTTGCGATTTTGACTGTGCAAGCATAGTATTTTCTCGGATTTCATTTTTATATGCAGCTTGAGGCGGTTGTATATTGGCGTCATCTTCTCCGTCTGTGTCTGTCCGTACGTACGTCCACTTTACTTGTGAGCACAACTCCTCCAAAATTTCTTGTTAGATTTGGATGAAACTTTCACAGAATGTTCCTAATCACCTGACCTTGCGCATAAAGTCACAGTTTGGTGAATTTCAGCCGCGTCATGGAAAAAGAGCCTTTATGTAAAAAAATCTTGTTGTTCTCCCTCATTTTGGACCGATTTGGATGAAACTTTCACAGAAAGTTTCTAGTCACCTGACCTAGTGCCTATTGGCTAGGGTTTAGTGAATATTAGCCATGTCATGGAAAAAGAGGCCTTCATTTGAAAAATCTTGTGAGCGCAACTCCTCCTCCATTTATGGACAGATTCGGATGAAACTTTTACAAAATGTTCCTAGTCATCTGATCTAGCGCATATTTTAACGCGGTTTGGTGAATTCTTTAGTCAAAAGTCGAGACCACCTGGGCGGAATGCGTCAGCGTCGTTAGTGGCTTGATGTCATAGTCTCTTGAACGCATTCCAACTTATCAGTACTTTCAGTACTTTGATTATAAACTTACAATAGTATTGCGCTGACCCCTCGATATGGAGTATTTTCGGTCATAAAAATGTTCAGGAAAAACCCTTTATACGAATATGTCCAGAGTCATATTTGAATTTGAAGGCAATTACGCATAGCTATTCGGTTTTATTACAAAAATGTGAAACGATCAGACGGCAATTAGACCACAAGAATGACAAAAACTTTGATTACATTGATCAAAAGACTCAAGATCTTTTTTTAAAGCTTTCTTCCTTCTCGTCACCCCTGATTACATACTGAATATTAAGCAATACGCAAAAAAGAAAAGTAAGATTTTCAAGGGCGTAACTCCGATTACGCAATTTACGCAAGTGCATATAAGAAATAATCCTCTCTTGAAAAATATCGTTGATGAATGATCATAATTATCATCGAAACTTCAGCTTATTCAAGCTGTAGTTACGATGTTTCGATTATTCACCAACGCTCAAATCATAAATAGGGAGCGGATGGAGGGGATTCATCTTATATCGCCTTTATCCTATATATTCATTGGTTGTCGCCCACTGAGTGCGTATTGATTTTAAAGTCCTAGATACGCTAATGGAATTAACAAAATATCATATGTACAAAGATGATGATACGAAATTGTGTCGCCCATCAACAAAATACTATTCTTGCTCTACAATGGTACAAACGTTATCAAATCGGGAAAAAATCATCAGACCAAGAATCGATATGTGATAAAAGAGTTGGGTAGAATGACCATTTTATACACATAAAATCTGCATCATTTGGAAAAAGTTTGACCCTAGTTGGCCTGCACATGCTGATCGATACTTATACGAATGTCAAAGACCTAAATGCTAAAGCGGCACTGTACATGTACATGTGGACACCCGCATGCATTTGGAAAAAAAATCGCATTATTTTTTCTTTTCTAATAAATTCTAAGCAAAACCTCGATCTAATCTTTACAATGACCGAACAGCTGTGTACATTCAAATCTTTAATCGCAAATATCAGCATGAATTACACAAACCTTTGTTAATTCCGTTAATGTTCATCTTGCGTAACAGACACATGTCAATTTCAGGCAGAAATGCAAATTACACAATACCACAAGTTGGTCTGACAGATATTCTTTATTGATTTACAAGTACGTCGTGTCTGCTGAATATGTTTACAAATACAGTTAATAACATCGTGAAATTGACACTCACTCTTGAATCAAAATCATTATAAATCGTCATTCAGCGTTCCATTCACTCATTCTTAAACACTAACTCAAACCATTCAAAAACGCTCCAAATTCACAAAAAGCATAAGCATAAGCACAACTACATTTAAAATAAATTTGAATATAAGATAAAGATAAGAAACTCGCGTTAATAAAAGCGAAATTTCAGTATCGAGGGGTTTAATAGACAATAATTGTAATTTCAATATAAGATCGCTTTATATCATTGGGTGAACAACAAAAGCTATCAAGTTTCACGAGTGACGAAGCCACGGGCGAAAATATAGCTGTTGTTGTTCACGAAAGGAAACATATATCGATCTGACTCGAAAAACAAACGATTATTTTATTTCTTTAATGCAAAAATGAGACAAAATGGGAAAATTTAAGGACAAATGTGTCATTTTGCACGCGATTGCTCTGCATCGTTCATGATGACGTCATTCAGTTTGAGGCTCCGTCATGTAGGGTGAAATTCACGAAAGCCGGGTATAAGTTTTTGATAATTTCACTGGTGAGACGAATAATTTATCAAATGGTAATCTAACGTCCGTTATGTCTCAAAAATCCACCGAAAAGAAATTATCTTAGTAATCTTTATCTATTTTTCATGTGTCGACTTCAAAACGCTTGTTCAAAGTCAGCAACAGCACATCAGTTTATTATCAAAGCCTGTGCCCTTTCATAAACCTTGGAAGAAAGTTACATTGTAGAGTTCCCGTATGTAGTAAGTAAGCTCCGGAATACGAATCAGCGACCTTACTATCCGTCTCCGTTTTCTTACGAAAAAATCAATCGTAAGTAAAAATCACAAATCGTACCTGGTATCTTCATTCATTGTGAGATTCTGTCCTGCAATATCTCATGACGCATGGCAGAATTCTATCTAAAATAACTACTGTAGAATCAACTTTAGTTTTTGACCTTTCGCGAAAAATGATCGTAAGATGTTAAGTAAAACAGGACATTGCATATGGTAAACTTAACTAAACCCTCATCTTGATTCATTCTGCTCTTAACAAATATGCAGATTTACGGATAGTTCAGTCAGTCTGTTTAAGGTTCATTTTTTCATAATATCTGAGTAGAATTCAGCCCAGCGTTCAGGATCACCAAACGGTGCAAACAGTTTTTCCAATTATACCCAGCTTTGCACGCCGGTGCACGCGCAAAGCGGGGTAAAATTGGAAAACTGTTTGCATCGTTTGGTGAACCTGAACGCAGGGAAGTTTTGGCTAAGATCAGACTGCATGTAAGCGCTGACTGATCTTCGTCTTTACTTTCAACAAGTATGTATACAATAGAAATATACCATGAACAGCACGAGAAAGTTCTAATGATTGAAAACTGAGAGTTTGAAAACGCAATTTTTTTTAAGATTGAATGCGATGCTATGCTGTAATTGGTTAATTAAGCAAAGTTTAGTATGGGAGATGAAGAGATTTACATAATTAAAAGGTATAATCGATAAACGTCAAATTAATCTGCATGATTTTGTGCACCTTGCAGGGAATATAAATCGAAAATCAGCGGGGTACGCTGCTTATTTAATGAAGTCATTGCATTTTGCGTAATTTATCGATTTATCATTGCTGAGTCATGTTCATTTTCTGCCTACGTATAAAGGAGAGAGTATTGTGTATCAGACGAAAAGGGGCATTTGTATCGTTTGTTTTAGTCGATAGTCCATCAATCTTCTATTCTTTCTGTCCGTCTCTATTTGCGACCAAACATCCACCCATTCGACCGCACGTCCATCCATCCACCCACCGGCATCCACCAATCTTACCAACCCATACACGCGTCCAACCTCCGTCTTACCATCGTGCTTTATATGTTCTCTTTTCAGCTTTTTTCCTTTTATAATTTGGAAAGGATAAATTGAATTAATTCTCACCTACCATATGCATAATTCGCTGAGATAACGTCAAATTAATCAGATGACTAAATGGTAGACTGATGTTATCAAATAAATCCGATAAATCGATTTTCAACAGTATTCGATCGATTTAATGTTTTGTAAAAGTTTTGTATTTTGGTTAATGTTTTTAATACTTAATTCTTACTACTCAAACTGAGGTTAGGTTAAGGTCACACGAAACTCTAAGAGGTGGTGAAACCAGGAAGAAATCTTAATTCCTCAATGAAATTTTATGATGTGGGTACTCATTTGCATCGTCTCAAATAGGCGATGCAAATAAGTTATCACGACACAGGTTTAATGTGAGTATAATTGAAATTAAATTAAATTTCAAAGTGTCGCCTCTGTATGTATCTCTACTCCAATAAAGAATTAAAAGACTTTTGATTATTTCTAGCACGTGCCCCGTCACGTGACATCGTGAATTTGACAGGATTATTTATTTTCGAATGATCCTTGAATGAAATTGAATGAGCGTGTGGAGCGAGTTTTGGGTGAAATTAAATGGATGTATTAAAGCGATTTAATGTAACAGTGATCAGGAGGGCCAGTAATTTTGGAAAATATTTGTACAAGAAGGTAGAATGACCTTTCTGGATTAAGAAAAATATGTCAAAGGCTAAACGTTTTAATCCTAGATAGACTTAGCAAGCCGATTAGTCTGATTTTAGATGTCGTAGATGGTCGATCAAAACATCGTGGCTACATCTTATAACTTTTTATGGTTACCCAACAACCAAAATGTTGAATTTTGAAAAATAAAAATAATTTTTCCTACGTATGTGCGTATTGTGCGTAATGGGACTTATGAGAAAAGAACTCTAAAGCTCATACCTTGAAAATGGAAATCTATATGTCCGGCGTATTTTTACAAACAGTTACGGAGTCCTTTAAAGTTACAGTCTGCATTCTAAACAGAAGCCTACGCGCTTAAACTGTCAACAAGACATGTTATTGAAAGTATGGTATGAAATTTGATATAAATCAATTTGTTGACTTCCCGCCTTAACTACTGTGGTATGAAACTGACGGTCATGCGAAAATGGGAAAGATCATTACACGTCCTTACATGGGAATTTAACATTCAAAATGCTTTAAATACTAACGTAAGAATAAGCACGTCGATAAAACCGCATTATTTTTGTTATTTGTACTTAAAAAACTAAATCTGCTGAACTAAGTAAAGTTCACACCCGGTTTGACATGTTCAAGTAGGCTATAAGATTAACCCACTACATTTAATTCTGGGTTACATAGACAAAATGGTTCATTTGCCCTTTAAACCAGTAACAGTGTTATAAGATATATTAAAACAAATAACAACAACAACAACATTGACAGGCCGTCGTCCACACTGCTTTCATTCCTACGTTCAGGATAACCAATCGTTTCATATAGTTTGCAAATTATACCCCCCTAGTACACTTGCACGCAACGCTGGTATAATTTTCAAAAAGTTTGTCTCGTTTGGTTACCCTGAACGCAAGACAGGTTAACGAAGCACAAACGAGAGCCCCAAGAAAAACGCGTTTCATACTCTTTATTATATAATACGGGGTACCGTTTTTGATATGCCACTTTGTGCCAGTTCGTTATCCTGAGTGCAGTGGCGGAACCAGAGGGAGTTCGGGGTCGGTTCAAACGAACCTCCTCTATATCCAAATAACTTCACTGAAGAGAAAAAATAAAAAAAATAAAAAAAAAAAAAAAACACACACACACAAGAAAGGCGATCCCCTTTTTGTAGTGTTCGGATTACAGTTACTTGAAATTCTACAAATAAAAGATATCTGATGTATAGAATTCGAATAATAAATATCACAGTATCCCTATCTAGATACTGCGGGACTAATCTAGATAGGGATACTGTGGGACTAATTACTCGAACTGTAGGTCGATGTCAAATTCCCTTTTGAGAAAATACCTGATGAACAGAATTCGAATAATAAATATCACAGTATCCCTATCTAGATACTGTGGGGCTAATCTAGATAGGGATACTGTGGGACTAATTACTCGAACTGTAGGTCGATATCCAATTCCCTTTTGAGAAAATACCTGATGAACAGAATTCGAATAATAATTATCCAATAGTATCCCTATCTATATAGATAGGGATACAATGAGACAAAATACTCGAGTTGTAGGCCGATATCGAACCCCCTTTATAGAAAACTTTGATCTGCCGCTTGGCTGCTTGACTTAAAATGTTTTAAAATCTCGATGTATTTATTCAAAAGCATGTCATTAAAAATCTAGGGCAAGGTGCCTCACAATAAGTCTATTCACCCGTATACAATAATTACTTTCGTTCTACTTAAAACCCCTGAATAAATAATGGACCGGGTCATGAAATAAAGAGGAACAGTATTCTCAAATGTTATTCCGATAGGTCAGTGGCCCATAACGCGATGGTTATGCGTCCCAACAACGGGCAGTTGTTTCCCACTTCGATTCTTGTCAACTAGGGAATATGTAACTATTGCTTCTGACATCCATCTACGCTCTAGAAAAAAATATCGTTTAGAAACCAGCATTTTAATTACAGTAAAACGTGCATTAAGCGACAAATTAAAGGACACCGAAAGGAATGGTCGCGTAGTACACGTTAGTTCATAAATTAGAAACATTATTTTGCATGGAATATGCCAACATGTTTTTTATTGAATTTTTCCACAATCGTATGTTGTTAAACTCAAAAGAATCGTAATCGTCTCATTGAGACGATCATTATGAGTTTCATCAATATACCATTTATTTATGAAGTGTTTTAGACTATTGACCTCTACTTTTTAAGATATTTTGATATAAAGAAGGGGATTTAAAAAAAACTGTCGCTTAATTAAACCTGTTGCTTAATAGACGATGACGCTATAACAAAATTGATTGCATATAACAGTCAGTAATGTCTGGTTCAAACACTGTACATATAATCTCTTTAATGGTGCGAATTTAAACTTATTCCGATTACACCTGTTAATGTTGTTTGTGGTTGATGACACTCTTTGAAACACAAATGGCCGTCCTCTGTTCAGGATGACAAAACGGTGTAAACAGTTTGCCAATTTTACCCCACTTTACACGTGCATTTGCGTGCAAAATGGGGTATAATTGGCAAACTGTTTGTCCCGTTTTGTCATTCTGAGCGCATGCTGGTCTAAAGATATGTCTTGCAAAATAGAAAAGTTTGCTTTCAGTATATTCAATATCAGGGTCAATATATTGTTTATGAATAAAAACAGTATTAAAACTATTCTAGTAGAATTAGACGCGTTTCAGGAAATATCTTCAATAAAAACCTAAATGATGTCAAATAGACAATAGTGAAAATCGCGTATTTACAAATAAGATCTAGACACACATAGAGAGGTAAAAATATACATAATATAAATAAAATATAGAGATCATTGTATTCAAAGACATTCTAAAATATCTGTAACACGTTTATATGCCATGAGAATATAAAATTTCATTGAATAATTTATGGCCAGTTTAAACCTATCTATACGTGAACCGGTATTGCGAGAATCGAAAACTTGCTTTTGAAACAAATAGCTATTTTGTACGCTTTTGATATGTTATACATTTAGTCGACATCGTGTACAAAAAAAAAAAAAAAAAACGCGCATAAGATGGATAAATGCGCGCGTAAAACGCCGAGCGAAACGGTGCTATCAATCAAAGATTATATTGAACAATTTAACCTGCCCTGGATTCAGGAAAGCAAAGTGCTAGCGAACGTTAGCGAGAGATTTCCTGCTTTCCTATCCTTAACGGAGTGCTTGCTTGGAGGGCTTGCGATTATCGCGGCTAGCAACGTCACGATTTGACAAGAATGGCAATCAAAAATGGCGAATAGATTGACATCTATTGATTTTTTTTTTCGAAAATCACGTAAATTTCATTTTGTTCTTATATTTAATCATCTGGAGGGCGGGACCTATGAATAAAAAAACGTTTTAACTTCCTTTCATAAATCTATTTTTTCTGGGTTTAAGCTAAGAGTCGAGTCATTTTCGTTGCCTTGCAACCGGGTCATTTTCGGAGAGCACTTGCGCGGTGGCGTACCCAAACTAACTGTCCTCTTCATAGGTGGGAAAAAGACGGTGCGTCTACTCTAGCTCGAAAACTATGCTCCAAAACTAGAACCTAATTGACTCAGGAATTTTAGTCTCAAACGATAAATCTATGAAAGTAGATGAAGCGCTAATGACGTAATACTGTTAAAAGTTAGTGTTGTAAAATGCGCTGCAGCACCAGAAAGTTGAGCAATTTTATAGAGAAAAGAAGAAGGTAAAAAACCGTGGGACGGTCTGATAAAAAACTCTGGACTCTGGACGGGCGGGCAGGTGGATGGATAGATTGGTGGGTCGGTGGATGGATCGATGGGTGGATGGATCGATGGATGAATGGATTGATGGATCATACTCGGATTGATGGACGCTCCGAAGGCCATTGCAACGGACAGATGGGTGGTGGTCGGGTTCACGGACCCAAATTTAGACGGTCATTGGTTGGATGGATGGTCCGCGGCCGGGTTGGATACTGTGGATCGATGGGCAGATTTATAAGTATTTTCTATAAGAATAAACAAAAGATTGTCATCAAAAGGGCTCTTTTCGCAAGTAGATCATAAAATTTGCTTATCAGGTGCTAAAATGGCGTGTGACCGTGGCTATATCTAAAAGTATACTGATTTTTTTCAGTTTAAAGGTCTGAATAGGATTGCGATAGCGGCTACTTAATACAGCATTTTCACATTATACTCGGGTATATTTTTCTATATATATATATATATATATATTTCTCTATACATGTATATTTTTTCTATTCTGCGTTTGTCCCTCCGATTGTCGGAGCACACCACGGTTGTCACTCTGCCACGGTTGTTAATCCGCTGATAAATGTATGCTCGTGTTTAAAATAGAAGGCTAAAATGCACAACACTATATATATTACATATATACAGCAAATAAAAAATGATTCTAAACAGATATATTTGTGACACTATCCAAGCGGAATGTGACAGTCTTCAAATTATCAACGAACAAATCAGTGGTACTCTATCTGCTCCGACAGAATGTGATAATGTCCAATCAGCCAGCCCTGGTACAAAAGACGCTACAGTGAGGTATATTCAGCAGGAAAGTGTGTATTTATCCATTAACAATCAAACAGAACATATAGTGAGTAACTCTCTTTATTTATGCCCTATTTGTGACTTGAAAGCTGATCAAGAAACTATAATGTGTGAAGAGTGCTGCCTCTGGTTTCATTTCTCTTGTACTGGCTTAGACTCTAAATCTGTTGGCAGAATACCAAAGGAAAACCCATATGTTTGTGCTTTGTGTAACGATAACATGCTTCAGAACCAAGCTGATGGACTCCACTCCAGTCCCAATGTCACATCTCAACAATCTCTTGATCAGACCGAAGCTAACATCCATCCATCCCTGTGTACGTCTGTACAGTCATCTGTTTCTAGCTGCGAAGTGCGTCCTGTTTCGCCTGAAGTATCCCCACAATCGTCTTCTCTTCAGTCCCCACGTTCGTCTACTCACTTGCCGCTGCGTTCGGCTGCATCTCTGATCCTGTCTCCGGCTTTATCTAGCAGTGAAACTATAAACATACAACCGAGTCTTGACGTCAAAAGCTGTGGTAATACCTCCAACACTCATTCTTTTATTACTGACTCTGTTTGTTTAGATAGTGTAGCTCAACAGACTCCACCACAGAGTATGTTTCACAGTTCTACAGTACAGGGCTGCCGCAATCAACGTTTGTCGGGTCAACCTAAGGCGCCGGAAACCTGCTCCCCAAACAATCCAAGGACACCAACTGACAATGTTCCGGTATGCTCTTCTTTTAATGTTATTGACCTTTCGTCTGAAACCCAACAGCATAATACTAGTTCGCAAGTGAAAAAACCGGTAGTGAAGAAAAAGGCACATACCAAAAAACAGTCAGAACCAGAACAGAGTGAAACTATGTTAGCTCAAAAGTACTATATATCTAACCTTGAATCCAAAGTGAATGATCTCGAAAACACTGTTCTTGTTCTCAAGAGTGCGTTAGAGAAATTTGATCATGAGAAATCTCAAACAAACCCAAATGTATCCACGGATGCTCACCATGATCAACATGTCACAGTAGGTCTTATGGGAAGCAGACTCTCTAACTTAGAATCGCATATGATGCTACAAAACCAAATAAATATTCAAACACAGATGAACATACAAAACCAACTGAACTTTCTGTGTATGCAGTCCCACTTTTCAGCGAATAACTTACCACGCTCTAATCCAATATGGCATGTTACCCCGGGTGTCCCCCAGATGTTCTATCAACCTACGCCCGCACCATGCGGACCAGTCTTCAGTCATCATCATCAACAACATGTTCCTACTCAGCCGCCAAATGTTTTTCTTCCAGTCTTCCCACAGCCTCCGAATATTGGACCTACTGTGTATGCACCGCCCTCACATGGTGTCACTCCGGTCGCTTTTCAGCCTCCACTTGGCGTCTCTCCAGTTCCTTTACAGCCTCCAAATGGTATACATCCAGTCTCTTTACGTCCTCCACATGGTGTCCCTCCAGTCTTTTCACAACCTCCGCCTGGTGTCTCTCCAGTTCGTTTACAGCCGCCTTATGGTTCCCCTCCAGTCTCCGCTCAACCAGTTCGCGACCTACAACAGACACATCAAAATGTTCAGAGAATAACCCAGAACAATCAACAATGTAATCCACATCAGGATGTTAGTCCCGCTACTGTCGGGACGCGTCTGCCAGAAACACCTGTGCCTCAGCCTCAACCTCCATCCTCTGATCCAGCGTTAGTAACTGAACCTCAGTCTCAACCCCACACATCGACTAAAGTCAACGTGTCTCCAACTGAACAAACTCCGACATTAATAGAAGTTATTACTCCAAGTATGGTGAAACAGTCTGTACTGCCAGCCAATAACGATGGTGTACCTCCAGCCCATAATGATGGCGTCATATTAAACTCAATAACAACCTGTGACCTTGACAAAGAGCAAGAAAGCAGAGCATCGTCTCCCCTATCCTTACAAGTCGAAAATTCCAACCAACCTAAGAAGTATTTTTTAGAAATTCCCGGGCGGAAAGAAATCCCACCAGACACAATTCAGACGCTGATGTCTCTCAATCTAGACAGAAACTAAGTATAGTATCCTGTAATATTGATGGGGCCGTGGGTAATCACCATTATCTTCAGAAGCTTTGTACTGAAAATCATATCGTGTGTGTTTAAGAACACTGGCTATGGGGATTCCAGAAAGACTGGCTTACACAGAACCTAAACAACATTGGGTGCTTTCTTCGATGTCATGACTCAAATGAGAACATTTCTAACTTTCGAATACCAAGAGGAAGGGCTGGTGTTGCCATTATCTGGGATAATTCGCTATCTGACAAAGTGACAAAACTTGATGTTGGTAATGAACGTGTTATTGCTATTGAACTCAATATAGACAAGAAACTCTGCATTATAAATACATAGCTTCCCACAAACAAACCAGACTCTGATTTTTACTATCGTGAATGTTTGGATACCATCCACGACATTATTGTCCGATACAGTGGCTCTCATGTAGTAATTTTATGTGGTGACCTTAATGGAACGCTCCTACAAACCAGAAACAACAAACATGATATTGTTCTTAAAGAATTTGTCAAAGAACACTGTTTATCTCTGGCAGATAGTGATCTAGACACTCCAACCTTCTATCATTTCAACAATAAAGTTACATCCCAGATAGACTATATTCTGTGTTCAGATTCTGAAAGTGTTGATACATACCATATCCATCAGAGGCACCCTGTTAATGTATCTCCTCATGTACCTGTTCAGGCTGTTTTTCAGTACTCCATCGGCTGCAGTCCTCCAAAGAAGTATACAATCAAGAAAGTCCAGCATAAGACTATCATGTGGAATGATCTCAACCATGAACTGTATTGCTCATCTCTTGCTAATGGTGCAGGCCGACTCAACTGTGTAGACATAGACGCTTATATCACAAAATTGTCATCCTGTATCAACAATGCCGCTATGTGTTCAGCACCGTCCAAAGTCCTTAAACTACATGGGCCAAAACGTCGTGTATCTCCAGAAGTACTTAATACTCTAAAGTCGGTTAAGACAACATATGCTAGATGGAGCCAAGCTGGAAAGCCTTCAAGTGGTAACCTATACCTCGAGAACAAACTAGCCAAAAACATCTCAGAAGTCAGCAACGTTCCGACGAAGCCATAGCTCGTAAACAGTTCTACCAGAAGCTCAGAGACAGTCCAACATCCGATATGTTTTATAAGCTTATTAAAAAATCCCAGTCATCCAGGGAAAGTAACTCTTCATGTATTATCTCTGATGGGCAAAAGGTTTTCAACCAGTTTGAACAGAATAAGTGTTTCTCAAGGTATTATGAGGATCTTGCCATTCCAAAGAATGATGACTATGACGACATGTATCTGCAACTCAGCATGATGAACTGCGAATCATTCCATTCTTTACTCCAAGAGCAAAACAACAAACTATTTTTCTGCGAAAATGATATTGTCAAAGCCATTGACAGCCTAAACAGTGGGAAGGCAGCAGATGAATGTGGGCTATCAGCTGAACATTTCAAATATGGAAAATCTGTGCTTGCCCCTTTTCTAACAGCATTTTTTAATAAACTGCTGCGTGACAAAGTTGTTCCTGAATCTTTTAAAGGTGGTGTTATCACTCCAGTGCTTAAGAAAGGAAAGGATCCAAAGATAATGGAGAACTATCGAGGAATTACTGTGACTTCAACCTTTGGAAAAGTGTTTGATCTCAAAGCTTTGCTACTACCAATCAGATCTACAGTTCGGTTTTACGGAAAAACATTCCCCGATTGCTGCATCCCTCCTAATTAGCGAGGCGAAGGCTGAGGCACAATGTTGTGGCGATGGACTTCTCATGGCCACTCTGGACAGCCCAAAGGCTTTTGACGTGGTACACCACAGTATTCTTTTAAACAAGCTGGCTTCACAAGGCGTTGATGGCACTCTATGGCTGATCATCAAAGAGCTAAACAACAATATCACCTCGAAAGTCAAATGGGCTGGCATTCTCAGTGAAAGTTTTCCTATCAAACAGGGTGTTCGTCAGGGAGGTATCTTGTCCACCCATCTTTACAAAATTTATATAGACAATCTTCTCAGCACCCTTCACAATAGAAGGTTAGGGCTAAAATTAGGAACTAACTACATTGGCAGTCCAACATGCGCAGACGATGTTGCCCTTCTAGCTTCGACAACCAACGAGTTACAGACCATGATGGATGTTTCCACAACGTATGCACATCGAAATAGATACAAAATTCACCCAACGAAGACGAAGCTGATAGATCTCTCCCTCAAAGGCTCCCGTACAGACCATAAAATTACCATGTACGATACAGAGCTTAGTCAGTCGAAACAAGCAGAGCACCTTGGACTAATTCGATCTGCAAAGGTGAAACTTCAATAAATATTAGTGAAAGTATCTCTCGCGCCAGGCGAACCGGTTACTCATTAATGAATACGGGCCTCCATGGATGTAACGGGCTTGACCCTAAAACCTCCTTCATCATCTACAAAGCCTATGTTTTACCACGCTTACTATACGGCTTAGAAGTACTCCCAATTACCAACTCCCAGCTACAGATGCTATCTAAATATCATATTCAAACTCTGAAGAACATACAGTCTCTTCCTAAGAGAACGGCCAACTCCGCAGTATTACTACTTTTGGGTGCTTTACCGGTAGAGGCTGAGCTACACAAACGGAAACTGAGTCTAGCATTCAACATTTTCACCTGCGCAAACCAGACACTCCAGAGCTTCGTGCTAAGGCAACTAGCCTGTTCTTTGGACAACAGCAAAAGTTTCTTCCATGAGCTGAAAACCATCCTGGATCTATATCAACTTCCTACAATCACACAACTGGTATGCTGCACTCAAACAAAAATACAATGGAAAAGAACCTTCAACAAAGCTGTAAATGATCACTGGACCAAGCAACTCATCAGTGATGTAAAAAACAAGTCCACGCTGAAATATCTGCCAACCAGTAGTCTTGCGCTTGGTAAAACTCATCTTGTATGGTCATGTGTAGACTGTGTAGTATCTGATGTAAGGAAAGCTGCGGTGAAGGCCAGATTCCTGACTGGTACATACAATCTCCAACAAACTCTTCACAAATTCTCTGGTGGTACAGTAGACCCTATTTGCCAGCATTGCTTTCTTGAAGAAGAAGACCTTTTGCACCTTACTGCACGTTGTCCAGCTTTCTACGACATTCGTAAAAGGTACATACACCTCCTAAAAAGCCACATCACGAGCACACTGGGTGAGGCGGTATGGTCACAACATTTCAACTCCTGGCCCATCATAATGAAGGTTCTGTGCTGAGAATTGTCCCAGGGATGCTTAAGCATACGTCCACTGTCGAGAAAATCTCAAGAGACTTTTACTATAAAATGCATATTAAGAAGCTAGCATTGCAAACCCCGAACTGTAATGGCGACCGTGTCAACCCTTCGTAAACAAGTGCATGTCGTATTGCGATGCAATACAGGAGTCCCCCACCGGATAACAAAAAATCCTTTCTTATAATATATCTCCTACTAACTAGATCTATAACTGTATACAAAATTTGAAGTGCATTACACTTCTTCTCAATGAGATCTATAAGTGTACAAAGTTTGAAGTTGCTAGGGCTTATGGTTAAAGAGATAAGTACGGGACAAAAATGTAAGGACAGAAACAACAAAGGGCAATAACTCAAAAAGTGGACATGGCAGAGTGACAGTTCTTGTACATGACACTTGTCCTCAATGATATCTATATGTGTAGCAAGTTTGAAGTTTCTAGCACTTATGGTTTAGAAGATATGTTCCAGACAAAAATGTAAAGGTAAAAACAACAAAGGGCAAAAACTTAAAAAGTGGGTGTAGCAGAGTTACTGTTCTTGTACATGACAATTGTCCTCAATGAGATCTATACATGTACAAAGTTTGAAGATGCTAGCACCTATGATTTAGAAGATATAGCCCGGACAAGAATGTAAGGGTAAAAACAACAAAGGGCAATAACTCAAAAAGTGGGTGTGGCAGAATAACAGTTCTTGAACATGACACTTGCCCTCAATAAGATCTATAAGTGTACCAAGTTTGAAGTTGTTAGCACATATAGTTTAGGAGATATGATCCGGACAAGATTGTAAGGCTAAAATAAAACAAAGGGCAATAACTAAAAAAGCGGGTGTGACAGAGTTATGGATCTTGAACATGACACTTCTCCTTAATGAGATCTATAAGTGTACAAAGTTTGAAGTTGCTAGCACACATACTTTAGGAGATATGTTCCGGACAAGAATGTAAGGGTAAAAACAACAAAGGGCAATAACTCAAAAAGTGGGCGTGGCAGAGTAACGGTTCTTGAACATGACACTTCTCCTCAATGAGATCTATAAGTGTACCAAGTTTGAAGTTGATAGCACACATAGTTAAGGAGATATGTTCCGGACAAGAATGTAAGGGGTAAAACAACAAAGGGCAATAACTCAAAAAGTGGGCGTGGCAGAGTAATGGTTCTTAAACATGACACTTCTCCTCAATGAGATCTATAAGTGTACCAAGTTATAAGTTGCTAGCACACATAGTTAAGGAGATATGTTCCGGACAAGAATGTAAGGGTAAAAACAACAAAGGGCAATAACTCAAAAAGTGGGCGTGGCAGAGTAACGGTTCTTAAACATGACACTTCTACTCAATGAGATCTATAAGTGTACCAAGTTTGAAGTTGCTAGCACATATGGTTTAGAAGATATAGCCCGGACAAGAATGTAAGGGTAAAATCAACAAAGGGCAATAACTCAAAAAAATGGCATGGCAGAGTAACGGTTCTTGAACATGACACTTCTCCTCAATGAGATCTATAAGTGTACCAAGTTTGAAGTTGCTAGCACATATGGTTTAGAAGATATAGCCCGGACAAAAGCGTGACGGACAGACGGACAGACGGACGGACGGACGGACGGACGGACAGACGGACAGACGGACAGACAGACGGACAGACGGAATCGAGCAAACCTATAGTCCCCCAACCGGTAACCGGTGGGGGACTAATAATAAACTCTGTTTTTGTGTTCGAGAAGTTACAGTTTAGTTCGTTTGTTTGGATTTATACGTTCCTGGAACGGTGCTCCTATCAAGAGGAGGATTATACAATCAACAACAACAACAGATAAGTCATTTCACAGTTTGTTGAGATTGTATAGAAAAACACATAATTATACTCAGTCTATTTAAAAGGGAGCCACGGTTGAGGTACTTAAGTACTTAAACTCAAGTGCCATGTTACACATTAAAAACTATATATTTCTTTTTATATCATTATGTAAGAAATGCTTCCGGTTAAAAATTGTGATTCTTTCCAACCATTGTAAAAGTATCCCAAAAATTTCGGTTGGGGTTCCATCTAATTGAAGGATAATTGATCTACGGTCAAATTCTTTTAATTATGTGTTCATAACTTAATGTATTATAGAGAGTGGAGGATCTTTCAACTTCTCAGTCGTTTTGGAGATATGGAAAGGTTTCATAGTACATACATGTTCTATTCGAAATTGAAATAAAACTTATTTTTTCACAAATTGAACACACTTAATTTTCTAACTGTAGGCCAAAGTGTTACAGTTTAAACGAGTTGCCAGTCTAAGGCCTTACAAAAACAACAACAACAAAATATGGCAGCTCCCTTGCAAAGTTGAAAACAAAAGTAACAACTAATTTTAGAAAAGAATTATGGCAGATTTATACTCTTTTGTCAAAGGCGGAGCATTAAAGCTGAAGGGCAGCAAGCACAAAAAGTAAATAGTTGTTTTAGTTTGTTGCTAGGGGCTTACATTCAAGGCATACTCTATGCAACTCGTACCCAAATTGGTCATTTCGTACCAAACCTCGAACATTCAGCTGAAACTTCGATTTTGCCTCAAATGAGATAGAAGCCATAGAATGATTTAAGTAAGGATTGTTGCTTTGTGAACTGTACCAGGTCCCTCAATTCCAGGGGGAAATTAAGTGAGTTAATTAAAACTCACTTCCTTATTATTACAATTAAACTTGCAGACACTCAAGGAAAGAAAATCAATTGCATGACTTTGCCTGTTTTATGAAATTTTATATGCTCTTGTAGCTATCCCCCTCCCTGATTATGTCAAGCCTACTTGTAGGGTTTCCAGGTATTGCCAATCTATTTCGCCAGATTCATACAGGTAAAAATTACTATAAGATAAGATAAGATTTATTTAAAGTGGGCTAGACAGCATAACAAACAAACATAAGTTAACAATAGCTTTTGAACCAACTATAAAGCATTCTAAGGTTAACATAATATATTAAGCATACATGGGTTAGAAAATCATATGACATATAGTTAAAAGCTAGGGGTGACTATTGAGTTCAAAATTAGTATCACGATAGTATTGCGATAGTAAAGTTGCTATTGTGATAGTATTGCAATAGTCAGAAAACTATTGCAATACTATCACAATAGTTGTTTTTACAGAAAAATGGATAATAATCAATGTTAAAACATCCACCTTTTATTAGACAGTAACTTTATATTGGTCTTGTAAGATCCTGTTTACCTTGTTAATGGCAAGTAAATGATCAAATAAGTTAATTACATATATCCCCTTAAAAAGAATTGGATTTGACCTCATTCTTTGATAAAATATTGCAGAAAGGCAGCATTACTGCTGCATTTAGTTCTACTTTCATTTTCAAAAAAAACTATTGTCAACTATCAATAGTCAGAAAAACTATTGCGATATCTATTGTCTTGAAAAAATGCTATCGATCTATTGCTATTGCAAGGTAAACTATCACGATACAGTGATAGTTCGACCTATTGTTACACCCCTATTAAAAGCATACATATAGAAAGCAGGTTATATATTTTATATATTAATATTAATACTATAAATATTCCTTCTATCCTATCATTCCTATGGCTATTGTCCAATGGAATGCCCGATCAGAAAATGCTGTAACCTCTCCAAGCCTAGAAAATTTCCGGGCATCAAGAGGAGAGCTGCAACATTTCAGACTGTAAGAGTACACTGCGGTGTCTGCTTTTACCTTTTTTTTTATACCTTTTAATACCTTTTAATATGTCCTATAATGGTTACTCTTTTACATAACTCTCCTCACCAATCTGAATATTAACCCCTTTCCTTTTACTACTCCTTCTATTATTCTTTTATCTTTCACTTTTTTCACAATCCTGACGCGCAGTGCCTGCCTGTACTGCTCGCGAGGGCGTAGGCAGTATTTGAAGATATATAGATAAATTTAAGATTATCTTGTTAGTGCAGTACAGTCCACAAATCATTTATCTATCTATATATACTGCCTAACTCCCCTTTCGGGTATTACTAGCAGGTGACATTTTATCTGATTTGTTTCATATGATCATTGTGGTTTCACCAAATTGTTCAATTATTACCAAATTAAACCAAACTATTACCAAATTAAGTCTAGTATCATGATTTTTAAAAAGGTTTAAAGGTGTTTAATTAAAAAAATATTTGGTAGTGATTATCATTTAACTGAAATATTTACAATAAATTAAAACTTTTGTCTAATATCCCTATTAAAATGTACAAATCTTAGGGTCCTTAGGAGATGCCTGATTAAAGGTATTAGACAATTACCAAATTATTGTGAAAATCAGTCTATTTCAAGATTGCTCATCAATTGGATATACCAGATTATCCATTGTGAGAGCAAATTACCTAATGAGGACTCTGCAGACTGACTAGGATCGAAACTTTACTCCCTAGGACCATTTTAACTTCTTTTTCCTCACTCTTTTCTACCCTACTGAATGGTTATTTTTCACTTTAAATCCACTTTAAATTTTCGTCTGCAAAACCTTTGAATTTGGACAGGTCCAAAATTTTGTAAAACAGGAAAGGGTTAAGAAACTAAAAAGATGATTCTATCATCCCCTATCAAGTGAATTTGACAACAAAATTCTTGTCTTGACTGAGATAGATGCAAAGAAAATTCTTTTATGGGGCAGGGCTATGACTTATATAAAGTTCTTTCAAATACAAAATACTTTTTTAACCCTTTGCTGTTTAATCCCTGCTTTTTACGTGCCTGTGATTTTATGATTGAGAAAAGATTGTGAAAAAAGAAGAAATTGCTTCTAACAAGCAATTTCTTCTTTTTCCACACTATTTTCTAGCTTACTGAATGGTTATTTATCAAATTAAATCTACTTTAAATTTTCGTCTGCAAAACCTTTGAATTTTGACAGGTCCAAAATTTTGTAAAAGAGTCTAAATGATGATTCTACCATCCCCTATCAAGTGGATTTGAAAACAAAATTCTAGTCTTGAGTAAGATAGATGCAAAGAAAATTCTGTAATAGGACAGGGACATGACTTATATAAAGTTCTTTCAAATACAAAATACTTGTGTAATATGGTATATTTTGGTTCTGAATATTTGTATTTCCCTGTCTCTATTTCTAGGCACAAGAAAAGCAAGAAAAGAAAGCATGAAGGAGATGAAGATGTTCCATCAGGATCCAAGGATGCAGAGATATCGGATGTCAGAGAACATGGTTGGTAAATAGAAGATATTGAATAAGTTGTCATTGAATACAGAATTGTTTAAACAAGTCATCTATAAAAAAGATAATAACGAGGCTTTGCCAAGTTTTTATCTGTTTTAGATGACGAGTTTGAAAAATTGGGTATAAGATGAGCACAAATTTGATATTCTTTTCATAATATGACCTGAATTTTTGTGATAAAACGGGGAAATTCCAGATATGTATTGATTCAAGTTGTTACGCAAACCATATAACACAGTTTGCATATTGACATGGTCAAATGCAGTATGTCATTTTCACAACAAATTTATAACATTGCTCTATGTTCTTGGCTAATTTGCTTAGTTATTCCACTAGTGTGATAACACCTGTATAATATCAAAAATAGTCAACAGGGTTATTTCACTCACATGATATTGGTCATATTATAAATTTCTTCAAAGATTATAAATGCAAAGGCACTGACAAATATTGTCATGACCTTAAAGGAGGGCAGTGAATGCTAAAATAGAGGCCATGTCTTTTGAAAGCCTGAAAAGTTTGTCTACAGATATTGGAAAATAAGATACATTTACAATTGTCTAAGACTTGCTTTGCAAGCCAAGGGTTATAACTCCACTTTGTGCCTTATGAATGACAGAAACAAATGGAGTGACAACCCTTAGTTTGCAAGCCTTTTCAAAATATTTTGTCTTTCCTACTTTTGATTTCCTTTAGTTGTCTAGTTAATGCTATCAGCAAACATAGTCTCAAACGTTTTGCAGTTTTTTTTTAAAAAAAAGGAAATAAAGCAAAAAAAACCCACAAAACAAACAACAACAACAACAAAAAATAAAACATGTTGAATTGCTGGTCTATATTCACAACTGTAGTATTAGGATTTTTTCAAGGATTAATTCATTTTATTATGAACATTTCCCTTTACACAGCCAGATTTTAAATTGGTCCCTTTTAATCAGAAGCATTCATCTTCTCCATGTGATTCTTGTTGTCTAGTGACATAAGAAAAATTTGATCCATCAGCAGGGGTGTGGAATTTTCATGCTTGACTTGTCCAACACTAGCTTTTCTACAAGCAGCAGACAAGTACATTTTTAGCTCACCTGAGCACGAAGTGCTAAAGGTGAGCTATTGGGATCGTAGAATGTCCGTCGTCCGTCGTCAGTCGTGCGTCGTGCGTCGTCCGTCGTCCACAATTTCTTTAAACATCTTCTCCTCCTAAACCAGGTGGCCAATCTTGATGAAATTTGGCAGGGATGTTCCTTGGGTCAAGCTCTACCAAAGTTGTTCAAATAAATTAAATCCACCCTTAACTTTCCCTTTACCCTTAAAAAAAAGGGTGAAAATATGAAAATCTTTAAAAATCTTCTTCTCTGAAACCAGAAGGCAGACAGCTTTAATATTTGGTATGTAGCATCATCTAGTGGACCTCTACCAAGTTTGTTCATATCAAGACCCTGGGGTCATAATTGGGCTTTGCCCGGGCCCAACCCTTTTTACATAGAATCAAAGAGCGAAAATCTTTAAAAATCTTCTTCTCTGTAACCAGATGGAAGACAGCTTAAATATTTGGTGTGTATCATCACCAAGTGGGCCTCTACCAAGTTTGTTCATAACAAGACCCTTGGGTCATAGTTGGGCTTTGCACAGGTGCATCCCTTAACCTCTTATGAGCATGAAGGGTAAAAAAATGAAAATCTTCAAAAATCTTCTTCTCTGAAACCAGAAGGCAGACAGCTTTCATATTTGGTATGTAGCATCATCTAGTGGACCTCTACCAAGTTTGTTCATATCAAGACCCTGGGGTCATGTTTGGGCTTTGCCGGGCCCAACCCTTTTTACATAGAATCAAAGAGCGAAAATGTTTAAAAATCTTCTTCTCTGTAACCAGATGGCAGACAGCTTTAATATTTGGTGTGTAGCATCACCTAGTGGGCCTCTACCAAGTTTGTTCATATCAAGACCCTTGGGTCATATTTGGGCTTTGCACAGGTGCATCCCTTTATCTCTTATGAGCACGAAGGGTAAAAAAATGAAAATCTTCAAAAATCTTCTTCTCTGAGACCAGAAGGCAGACAGCTTTCATATTTGGTATGTAGCATCATCTAGTGGACCTCTATCAAATTTATTCATATCAAGACCCTAGGATCATATTTGGGCTCCACCTTGGCGCAACCCTTTTCACATAGAATCAAAGAGCGAAAATCTTTTAAAATCTTCTTTAATCTAAACCAGAGGCCACACTGCTTTCATTTTTGGTATGTAGCATCAACTTATGCACCTCTTACAAGTTTGTTCATATCAAGACCCTTGGGGTCACTTTTGGGGTCCACCTGGGTGCATCCCTTTTCACATAGAATCAAAGAGCAAAAAGGCATATCTGTCTTGCTCTTCGCTGAAAACGTTCCATGGTTTTGATCTTAGGCAATTATCTTCTTTTTGACATCTGTCTATCTATTTAATGTGATGTCCTAGGGGTCATAGAGACTCAGGTGAGCGATCTAGGACCATCTTGGTTCTCTTGTTTGAAGCTACTTGTCAGTGAACAAGTAAATAACACTGTAAATCTTGGAATGGTACTAAATAGAGAAGCGATTAATTATCTCAATGTTTGCATCAAAGTGTAGTATTCATTGTTTTAAAGGAAGAAAACTTTCTTACTTAAAAGAATGTTTTTTCAATATTTGTTTATTTATTTTTTTTTTTTTTGGGGGGGGGGGGAGGGTCAGGTTCATTTTGATCCTGGTTAAGCAAAAAATTGTATTTTACATGTCTAGGGACAAGTAGTGAAAATCTGTATTTCCTCGTCCCTGATCAGGCTTAAAAGAACCATCTTGTTAGGGTATAAAGACTTAGTGTTGACCCTAACCAGACTGTGCAGGTCAGGGTTTGACACTAAGAGGAGTCTGGGAATCTGTATGAGAAGCAATTTCTTCTTTTTCACAATGTTCTCCCTATATGATAATTCAGACTCCCTTATGTGAGCTTGGACTCCTTAATTACACAAGTTTGGAGTCTGAATGTCTCCTGACTCACAGAAATTAGTGATGATCACTGCAGGTAGCTCAGTTTTTTTTTATAGGAAGTAAGGAGTTGAAAGCTCTACCAACTCACAAAACTTACTGACTTACCAAATCAAAGAGTCCAAGCTAAAAATAGGGAGTCCATATTTTGATATTTGGGGAGAACAAGCAAAGGTTATATGTAACTACTTCTGTATTGAAAAGATCTAGAAATTGGACAAAAGAGAAGGGTTGAAACTGAGGAAACTTCTTTGATCATTTGTAAGAGGAAATATTCCATAACTAAGGAGTCCATTCAACTCTTTAGTCCTATCCTGCAAAGTAAAGGAGTCCTGCCAACAGAATAAGGGTCTCTGACTTCTTTATTCCCCTATACAACTTTGTTGAAAATATAGGCAATTTTAATATTTTTGTGGTAACCCCTTGAAGTCCTCATATTTGTTATCAGTTATGTTTTGATATTTTACTTTTAGATGGGTGGTGGACAGTATCCAAGTTTGGTCAGATTACAGGAAATATATGTATAGAGTTAAGTGACCACAGATATATGTTTGCTCAGGACAATGGACGGTTTGTGTTGGGACCTGAGAGGCAAGGTGAGAAAACAATTCAATCTATCGTCTTTGTAAAGTCTTGTCATATGAAACATAAAATCTGTCTTTACTTTTGATTTCTAGAGTCATTGACCTCTTTTGCATATCCTAATTTATAGAGCTTGGACAAGGACTCTAAAAACTATCTGATGTTAGTCTGTAAGACCATCTGGACACAAATAGAAAATAATTGAAGACTGTCAGTGTTCAATTCTTTTCTGAATTTGATTCCAAAAGGTACATAGTCCTTATACAATAGTAGGGTAATGGTATAGGACCCAGGAAGGAATTTTACCCTACCCAGTACCCAGGTACTTGAGTACTTATGTCAGCTCAACTTCTTTAACTAAAAAGGATTTCTTAAAGGGTCAAAATTTGTAAATGAATAAACATAAACAATAAAGTGTCACTTACCAATAAAATGTATATATGTGTTGTTAGTCAGAAAGTTTGTCTGGTCAAGAGGATGAACCTTTTGAAAATTGGGAAATCAAAATTACGGAAAAGAGACTTTATGAATAAAATTTTGTTTACATTCTATGGGCCACAACTTTTCATTGCTTTTGATCAGAAAGTTTGTCTAGTGAAAAAAAAAATTTATAGAGAATAGAAACATTCCATGGAGAACACAGGAAAAGGAGCATTACAGACAACTTTTGGTTGTACACTTGTAAATTTGGTAAATTCTGCTAGTTTACAAAAGATTGGTTTCATATTCTCAACTCAGTTAGAAACCTGTGTGAACAATCTAGGGCCATATTGGTCCTCTTGGTTAATATTGATTGTGTGTGGCTGTATAATCGTTTCATTATTAAAACCACCATTTTATATCCTTGTGATTATATCTAATAAAATATTGTGTGAAAAGATGACATTGCTTGCAATAAGCAATTGTATGAATATCTTTTCTGTCTGTAATTTCTTGTGAAAGTAAATTTTTCTACTTTTATGGCTGAGTTGGATGAAATTTTCACAAAATGTTCCCAGTAACCTGATCTTGGGCATATTGTTGGTAATGCCCAAGAGTTAGGTGATTTTCTGCCACATCACAAAAAAGGTTGATTGATTGATTGAATGGAGTTTAACGGTGCTTTCAACATTTTTTCAGTTATATTGTGAGTGGAGCACCTAACAATGGATTCCTGGTATTTCTCTAACCAGTGCAACAATCACATTCTTTCCCAGCCTCCAGCTTCTATCTTGCATAGGTTTATGTATATCAACCCATTGGTGAGAGACAAATAGTCGGAAAGAATGAGTGCGATCTTGGACTATCATCCGAAAGGTCCTGACGGCAACAGACATCCCGGCTATTTGTCTTCCACCAATGGGTTGGTAATCAAAGATCTATGTGGGCTAGCAGCTAGAGGCTAGGAAGGGATGTAATAATAGAACAGGTGTGAGAAATACCAGAAATCCATTGTTAGGTGCTACAGCCACTGTGATATAACTGAAAGATTGTTGTAAGCAGCACAAAAACCCATTTAAGCAAACAAATAAACAGAAAAGCTTTTGCATATATTTCATGTTTAAAGGAGGTCCGGAACCAGAGGAAATTCTCACAGCTGTAAAAGTGGACGAGACAAAAATAGCCCTAAAATCTGGGTATGGACAGTATTTGAGCGTCAGTCCAGAAAACTTGGTGATAGGCCGGTCCCAGGCTATAGGGGCTAAAGAACAATGGGAACCAGTATTTGAAGAGGTTAGAAATCTTTTTATAATATGACCTACGCTGCGTGAGTGAAATAAACCCGTTGAATATTTTTGATATTACACGGATGTTATTAGTCCCCCACCGGTTACCGGTTGGGGGACTATAGGTTTGCTCGATTCCGTCTGTCTGTCCGTCCGTCTGTCCGTCCGTCCGTCTGTCCGTCCGTCCGTCTGTCCGTCTGTCCGTCACGCTTTTGTCCGGGCTATATCTTCTAAACCATATGTGCTAGCAACTTCAAACTTGGTACACTTATAGATCTCATTGAGGAGCAGTGTCATGTTCAAGAACCGTTACTCTGCCACACCCACTTTTTGAGTTATTGCCCTTTGTTGTTTTTACCCTTACATTCTTGTCCGGATCATATCTCCTAAAGTATAAGTGCTAGCAACTTCAAACTTTGTACACTTATAGATCTCATTGAGGAGAAGTGTCATGTTCAAGAACCGTTACTCTGCCACGCCCACTTTTTGAGTTATTGCCCTTTGTTGTTTTTACCCTTACATTCTTGTCCGGATCATATCTCCTAAAGTATAAGTGCTAGCAACTTCAAACTTTGTACACTTATAGATCTCATTGAGGAGAAGTGTCATGTTCAAGATCCATAACTCTGCCACGCCCACTTTTTGAGTTATTGCCCTTTGTTGTTTTTACCCTTACATTCTTGTCCGGAACATATCTCCTAAACTATAAGTGCTAGCAACTTCAAACTTTGTACACTTATAGATCTCATTGAGGAGAAGTGTCATGTTTAAGAACCGTTACTCTGCCACGCCCACTTTTTGAGTTATTGCCCTTTGTTGTTTTTACCCTTACATTCTTGTCCAGAACATATCTCCTAAACTATAAGTGCTAGCAACTTCAAACTTTGTACACTTATAGATCTCATTGAGGAGAAGTGTCATGTTAAAGAACTGTTACTCTGCCACGCCCACTTTTTGAGTTATTGCCCTTTGTTGTTTTTACCCTTACATTCTTGTCAGGATCATATCTCCTAAACTATAAGTGCTAGCAACTTCAAACTTTGTACGCTTATAGATGTCATTGAGGCAAAGTGTCATGTTCAAGATCCGTAACTCAGCCACACCCACTTTTTGAGTTATTGCCCTTTGTTGTCTTTACCCTTACATTCTTGTCAGGATCATATCTCCTAAACTATAAGTGCTAGCAACTTCAAACTTTTTACAGTGATAGATCTTGTTGAGGACAATGGTCATGTTCAAGAACTGTTATTCTGCCACGCCCAAATTTTGAGTTATTGCCCTTTGTTGTCTTTACCCTTACATTTTTGTCCGGATCATATCTTCTAAACCATAAGTGCTAGCAACTTCAAACTTAGTACACTGATAGATCTTATCAAGGACAAGTGTCATGTAGAAGAACTGTTTCTCTGCCATGTCACTTTTTAGAGTTATTGCCCTTTGTTGTTTTTTAGTCTTACATTCTTGTCCCGATCATATCTCCTAAACTATAAGTGCTTGCAACTTTAAACTTTTACAGTTATAGATCTATTAAGTAGGAGGTATATTATAAGAGAGGATTTTTTGTAATCCGGTGGGGGACTCCTGTATTGCATCGCAATACGACATGCACTTGTTACACTATATAACAATAACTATGCAAATTAGCTCAGACCGAATAGCAAAGCTTTTTTGTGACAGCGAAAATGATGTCATAATCTATATATTGTGACGTCAGTTTTAAACAGCGTTATAACTTTCGCGGAAAATTGAAATGTTGAATTTTAAGAATTTTGACAAGTTTTCGTAAAAAATCTGGTCAAATTATTACTAGAATATAAAATTTGTGCTCATGAAATACAGAATTTATCAATCTCGTCATTTAAAACAGATAAAAACTCGGCCCAGCCTCGTTTCTATCTGTCTATAGATGACTTGTTTAATAAATTCTGTATTCCATGACCACTCATTCAATATCCTCTATCTATATTATATTTGCATCTTTCTTAAATTTACATAAAGTTTTAGTAGGTAATTGAAACTTTGCATAAATATTTACTATTGAATGAGTCACGTTCATCATTAATGAGGACAACTTTAGATGCATTTTTTTTTAGCTCACCTGAGCACAAAGTGCTCAAGTGAGCTATTGTGATCACCTTTTGTCCGTCATCTGTGCGTCGTCCATTGTCAGTCGTCTGTAGTCCATCAACAATTTCTTTAAACAACATCTCCTCCTAAACTACTGGGCCAATTTACACCAAATTTTACAGAAGTGTTCCCTAGGTGGTCCCCTTCCAAAATTGCTAAAAGAATTGAAATCGGTGAAAAACTCTGATTGCTATGGCAACCAAAGTTGAAAATTTAAGAAAATCTTTAAAATTCTTCTTCTTTAGAATAAGCAGTCCTACAGCCTTGAAATTTGGCATGGATGATCAGCTCATAGACCTGAATAAAAATGGCTAAAATCATATCTGTTAGGTCACCAGGTGCGGAGCACTTTCGGGGAGGGGGGAGTTCTTTGGGTTAATTTTGTAATCTTTAACCTTCTTCTTCTTCTGAATAAGAAGCCCTACAGCCTTCAAATTTGGCATAGAGGATCAGCTCATAGACCTTAGCTAAAATCATATCTGTTGGGCCGCCAGGTGCGGAGCACCTTTGGGGAGGGGGTAGTACTTTTGTGAAAATTTTGTAATCTTTAACCTTCTTCTTCTTCTGAACAAGGAGCCCGACAGATTTGAATATTGGCATGGATGGTCAGCATAGGGACCTTTATAAAAATAGCTAAAATCATGACTGTAGATTCTCCAGGTGCGGAGCACCAGGGGGGAGAGGGTAGTACTTTTGTGAAAATTTTGTAATCTTTAACCTTTTTCTTCTTCTGAACCACAAGCCCTACAGGCTTTAAAATTGGCATGGAGAATCAACTCATGGACCTTAATAAAAATGGCTAAAATCATGACTGTAATGCCACCAGGTGCAGAGCACCAGGGGGGAGGGGGTAGTACTTTTGTGAAAATATTGTAATTTCAACCTTCATCTTCTAATGAAACAGGAGCCCTACAGACTTCAATATTGGCATGGATGATAAGCATATGGATCTAAAATAAAATAGCTAAAATCATTAATGAAGGGCCACCAGATGCGGAGCATTAGGGGGGAGGGGGTAGTATTTTGGATCAATTTTGAAATCTTAACCTTATTCTTCTCCTGGATCAGGAACCCTACAGACTTGAAAATTGTCATGGGTGATCAATATATTGACATTAATAAAAGTAGCTAAAATCATGACTGTAGGGTCACCAGGTGCTGAGTGTCTTGGGGAGGAGGTAGTACTTTGGATCATTTTTGAAATCTTTAAACTTCTTCTAATGAACCCGGAGTTATGAACCAGGAGTCCTACAGACTTGAAAAAAGGTATGGATGATCACCATATGGACATTAATTGAATTAGCTAAAATCATGACTGTATATTCACCAGGTGCAGAGCATCTAGGGGGAGGGGGGAGCGCTTTGTTGAGAATTTTGATTCCCTACAGCCTTTACATTTGACATGGATTGATCAACTCATTAAAGAAAACTTTAAAAGTCTCAGACTCAGCCTATAAATCTGGCATAGATTAGCTGATCACACACCTTTTATGAAAAAAGCCTAAATAAATAATGACCAGGGGAGGAGCAGAGGGGGGGGGGAGGATTATTTCAAATGTTATCTGATTGAATAAGTGAAAATCTCTTTTTCTGTGGTTGCATGGACATACCTGGGTAATGAAGCTTTTTTCTCAGGTGAGCGACCAAGGGCCAATGGCCCTCTTGTTTAAAAGCACCTTTTTGGTTACATTGATTGTTTTACTCTATGAGATACTTACGGATTCCAATTTGAAAGTTAAATGATTATTTATATGCATCAAGATAAAAAAATGAAATATTTGTTTAAGATGATGGCCATCATGAAGAAATCTTATTTTCTTGTAGATCTATCATTAAAAAAATTAAAAAACAAAAATCAAAGTTCTGTAAGGGTTGGATTCACTAATTGGTAGTCAGTATTATTGTGAAAATGAAATTGTTAAATTTTAGCTCACCTGAGCACGAAGTGCTCAAGGTGAGCTATTGTGATCTTAGAATGTCCGTTGTGCGTCATGCGTGGTCCACAATTTCTTAAAACATCTTCTTCTCCTTAACAAGTGGACCAATCTTGATGAAACTTGGCAGGGATGTTCCTTGGGTCAAGCTCTACCAAAGTTGTTCAAATAAATGAAATCCACCGTTAATTTTCCTTTACCCTTAACAAAAAGGGTGAAAAATATGAAAATCTTTGAAAATCTTCTTCTCTGAAACCAGGAGGCAGACAACTTTCATTTTTGGTATGTAGCATCATCTAGTGGACTTCTACCAAGTTTGTTCATTTCAAGACCCTGGGGTCATATTTGGGCTCCAACCGGGTGCAACCCTTTTTACATAGAATCAAAGAGCAAAAAACTTAAAAAATCTTCTCTGAAACCAGATGGCAGATAGCTTTCATATTTTATATGTAGCATCACCTAGTGGGCCTCTACCAAGTTTGTTCATATTAAGACCCTGGGGTCATATCTGGGCTTTGCTCGGGCACATCCCTTTTAGCTCTTCTGATCACGAAGGGTAAAAAATGAAAATCTTTAAAAATCTTCTTCTCTTTAACCAGTAGGCTGACAGCTTTCATATTTAGTTTGTAGCATCATCTTATGGACCTCTACCAAGTTTGTTCATATCAAGACCCTGGGGTCATATTTGGGCTCCATCCGGGTGCAACCCTTTTTACATAGAATCAAAGAGCGAAAAGGCATATCTGTCTTGCTCTTTGCTGAAAACATTTCATGGTATTGATCTTATGTAGAAAGTTTCTCCTTGTTGACATCTGCCTATTTAATTAATGTGATGTCCCAGGGAACAAATAAACTCAGGTGAGCGATCTAAGACCATCATGGTCCTCTTGTTCTAGTTTGATAAGGAAAATCAGGTGGTACAACTGAGATCAGACTTCACTTATGTACAGACTGATCTTCCTGTATACCTCCTGCCAAAGCAGGAATATTACGGGTTCAGCATGACATGGGTAAATATTTAGTAACTAATTTAGTCATAAATTTCATAACAAATTTCAGTCTAAAATTGCATTAAATGGCAGCAATGGTTGTTTTGTTTCCTTCGATGATGATGAGGATATTGTCTGTGCTAGTAAAACAGTGAGGGGAAAGGAGGTGATAAGAGTAAGTAAAAACGAATTTTCACTGTTTCATGTTAAAATATGACCGATGTTGACGGAGTGAAATAACCTAGTTGAATTTTTTTTTTCTTTATTGCTTTTTGGTTGTTTATCAAGAAATAATGGTAGATTATCACTTGATAATATCACCGCAAAAGCAGTGAAATTATCAAAAACTTAAACCCTGCTTTTGTGCATTTCATCCTATTTGACACCATCTATGTGGGGCAAAATAAGTGACGTCACAATGAATGTTGCATCGCAATCATGTGCAAAATGACACGCTTTACGAAAATATGTTCTAGAAATTCCACATTTTGTCCCTTTTTTGCAATTAAGAAATAGAATAATAAAATTATTGTTTGTTTTTAGCTCCACTGGCTAAAAGCCACTGGGGCTATTGTCAAGGTCATGTGACAAGGTCAAGGTCATCTGTCAAGGTCAAACTTTAAAAAAAAAATGCCGTTACGGGGACTCACCAACATGCCCCTCAAATTTGGGAAAAGCTCTCCATGTGACAGGCACTTAGTGGGAGTATATTTCAGCTTTCGACAGGTCTTGTTTGGAAGTACTCTGAATTTTTTTTTATTCACTTTCAATTAAGCTGAAGTTCTTGAATAAATAATTTTGAAAGTTCCGAAATAGCCTGAAATCCTTGTTTAATTTCAGATAAGGTCAAATATATCAAGAGAAATTGATCCAAAGGCAGCTATACCAGTGGAAGAAAGAGGTTCTTTAAAAGAGGCTGAAGTTAATTATGTGTAAGTAGTGGTTGAAATTCATTGAAATCGGAAATGTTTGCTTTTCCCTCGTTGGCACAAAAATGAAAGCAAACACAAATTAATGAGACCACTCAGATGAGTATCTACAACTAAAATTTATCAAGTAATGACAATTTAAGACTCATGGTATTTCTCTTTTATACCTTAACAGGGGTCCAGATAAGAGGGGGGTAAAGCCAATCTAAAATCATTATTTCCTAATGAAACCCTATTTTGTGGGTACTTTTTATGCCCCCGCATCGATAGATCGGGGGCATATTGTTTTACTCGTGTCCGTCTGTCTGTCTGTCTGTCCATCCGTCTGTCAGTCCGTCCGTCCGTCTGTCTGTCCGTCTGTCCGAAAACTTAACCTGAAAACTTAACCTTGCCAATATCTTCAAGCCTATTCAAGAAAAAAGCTAATATTTGGCATGATGATAGATCTCAATGATCCGCATCCGCTGGTACCAAAGTCAAGGCCATGTGACAAGGTCAAGGTCATCTGTCAAGGTCAAACTTTGAAAAAAAATGCCGTTACGGGGGCATTCGTGTTTCACAAACACATCTTGTTTTAATCGTCTTGATTAGATGTTTCAAATGAGTACCAACATGAACAACATAAGGGTTAAGTTAGGAATAATTAAATATTTAGATTTGAAAACCAAAGTACCCCCTCTATCTGCAGCTCTGTCAATAAGAACTCCTTAAATAAAAAGAATAATTACAATAACAAATGAGCCTGTGAGTGACAATTCCAACAAATTTAAATGTACACCAAGTAATGATTCTGGCCAGTCTGTTCATATGCACAGTCTGTCCAGAGTCTTTTCTTTGCGTTTTGTAGATAAGGTATCAAAGTATCTAGAGACATTCAAGCAATCGTCTAATTTCACTCTTTGTCTATCAATGCTGCTCAATTTTTGTTCCTCACAGTCATTGGTCAAATTGTTGGAAATGTCAGGCACGCTCAAATATCATGGTTATTGTTGCATGAATGTGTACACAGAGTGGTAGAATGGCCTGTCCATGCTTGGATTAGTTTGTATGGGGCTTGGCACCAATTTCAATATTATTGCAGTTATAATGCTCTGACTGGTGTACCTACTCATTGTTTCCTATCATTTCTCACACCACTTCATACCCATCGGGGTGTACTACTTATCATATATCAATATACCAATTGTTAGGAATCAAATGACTGGTTTCACGTTTTGTCAAATGTCGGATGAAAGTTGGTCCAGCTAGGGTTCAAACTGATGAACCAATTATTGACAGCCGTTTGTGTTACCAAACAAGCTAACCAGGCTCTGCTTCACATCAGCCTAAATAATTTGTAAATTTTCAATGCAGTAGCTACAAAATTAAACATCAGCATAGAGCCATCTCCATACATTCCTCTGCTTGACATCACTAAATTCAAAAAAAAAAGGCAAGAAAGAAACTCTAGAATATGGAAAATCAAATGAATAAATTGTGATTTCTTAATTGTCCACAATATTTGCAAATTATAATGAAAAGAAGGAATAATTTTCAGAGTCCACAATACTTTGTTCTTAAAAAACAATTCCTGATCTAGTAAAAAATGTCATCTGCAACTTCTTTCAGATTTGACAAGTCTGAAATTGTGTTGTTTGGTAATTGGTTAAATTTCTTCCCATAAAAATACTCTGGAAACAATTGGGGTGGAACCTTTAAAATGAAGCTCAGAAAATTGAGCTCAGAGCAGAGGTCCAGATAAAAGAGGGTATTTCCAGTCTAAAATCTTTATTTCTCATAAGAAACCTATATTGTGGGTACTCATTTGAATTGTCTGGATGAGATGATTCCAATAAGTATCCTAAATGTAGGATTTGTGAAAAATTGAAACAATTTAATTTGAAATCCAAAATACTCCATCTACCTGTAGCTCTGTTAAAGCCCTAATTACATGAGTTGATTTCAATTTCAAAATAAACTCAATTATCTGTATCCTTTAATCAAGTCCTATGTTGGCGGTAGTCATTTGAATGCCTTATTGAGATAATCTCTAATAGTACCCAAATTATAGGGTTTTGATGAAAAATAACAGCTTAAGATAGTGATCTATCCCTCTAATCTGGGGCCCTGAAGCTGTAATTCTTGGTATTTATATATTTTATTTGCATGAATTTCAGCATGATAATATACATAATGATTTAAGACAAATAAACGTATAAACAAGCAAGTATTATAATCACCTTGGTATAATTCCCGTTGGTGTTGGCATAAATGTTGGCGTGACAAACTTTAACCTTGGTCATATTTCTATTGTTATTAAAGATATCTTTATGAAACTTGGCATGTGTGTTTACCATCACAAGAGCTACCCAGACTATCAGGGGGGGGGGAATAACTCTGCAAGCGTTTTTGTAAGTTTTATGCCCGTTTTTTTAGCTCACCTGCATCCCATTTTACATAGAATCAAGGAGCGAAAATGCATTATGCAGTATTGCATAAATGCAGTATTACCTAATTCTTTACTACTAAACTACATGTACTTGTAAATTCTGTCCAATTAAAATAAGCCCTATGTTTTGGGCTTCTAGATAACTCAATGAATAAAAACTTCAACAATCTCCTCCTTAATTGCAAGGCCTACATCTTTAAAATTTGGTAAGATATTATTTTCTACTGATTATCTACTTAAAAAAGCCTACATAGTGGGTTCCTGAATTTTCATAGAAATAAAAAATGAATTTGTAACATCTATTTCTCTGAAGTTATATGACCAAATTCTGTAGCATTGCAATACTATCCTCTATCAAAATACTTTTAATGATAACCTGTTTGTAGTAAGAAAAAAGTAAATGGAACTTTTATGGAAGGTATTATAATCAACTTTTGGTCCATCTGTGCTTTGCAAAAAAACCCCTATTAGCCACAATGCGCGAAATCTCCCTATTTCAGACCCAATCTGCCTACGAAAAGGTCTTGATCTCCCTATGAGTGCCCATGGAAATATCACATGTATGGGCATATCTGTCTTGCTCTTGGCTGAAAACATTCCATGGTATTGATATTATGTAGAAAATATCTCCTTTTTGACATCTGCCTATTGAATTAATGTGGTGTCCCAGGGGTCAAAGAGACACAGGTGAGCGATCTAGGACCATCATGGTCCTCTTGTTTTACTGAGAACTTTTTAATGATCCAGCACCTGCAGCCGAGCGTTTCATCTGTAGGCGGTGCTCATGTAATTATAAATATCTTTATCATGTTTTCAGGAAAAAATTCCAAAGTTTTCAGGATAGAAAGTTAAAGATCAGTCAAGAAGACAAGTCCCATTTAAAGAAAGCTAAAAAAGAGGGAGTTTTCCATGAAACTATGTTAGACAGGTACATGTATAACAAAATGATTATTAATTTCAAAGCAAGATTGATTTTCAGTTCATTGAGTGAACAACAAATGATATATTTTAACCCTTGTCATGCTGATTAAAAATAGGCAAAAATCAGATAAAAAACAAAGTCCTGAAAGCACATGAAGGACTGATTGTCTGTTAGAATTTATTTTTGATAATAAAATTGTTAAACATTTCTAGTTAAAAGTGAAAATCAGGTGGTAATAGCTAATACATGTGCTGATATTGTCTATATCTCCTGCAAAAACAGTAATACATGTAATCCGGGTTCAGCATGACTAGAGATGACAAAATGGCCAAGCCATGAGTGAAAATACAGCGTTTAATTGTTTACTCAAGAAAAGTTTTATTGATCCAACTTGAAAAATATAAACAAGGATTCTATTTATTTTAATTGCAATAAATGACAAAAATTTGAAGCTTACTGTATTGTTGCTTTCCAAAATCTTAGACAGTTTGTGGGATCTCTGTTTTTTTGTAAGGCACTTACAATAGTATTGCACCAACCCCTCTATATAACTGTAGGTATTTCTGTCGGTCAGTCTGATGGTCATTTTATAGACCATTTTTTTATCACAAAAAGCATGCAAGCTAAAATCATGAAGCTAAAACTTCACAGGTGGACATAGATGTCATGGACATGTCAAAGAATTAAGTGCCTATTAACCCTTTCAGGGTAACTGTTATACCTTGCTTTGCATGTGCATTTTAAGTATTGACTCACTTTACAGCTAAGAGGTGTGTTCAGGTAGAATGATTTTGATTTCTTGGTTTTTCATAGCATAGTGTTTCCTAGAATTTTGCGTTGATACAAAACACTTCTTTCTTGGTCATTGCAAAACGATAGTAAGTAAATACACTTATTAGAGTCCTGGACCAACCCTTTGAATGGTGCTTCTATGTGGACTGATATCAGGAGTGAATTATCAAGTTTTTACCTGTAAAATCTGAGGTGTGTTTGTTAGAGCAAGACGAAAAATCCTACTTAATGAGATTTATAAGACGTCATAATGAATGATTTTCGATAATTTGAATGAAAATACTTGATGTCGTCATGACTACTCATTTTTAGCCAATGCAAACCCATCTTCGTTTCCTCATTGAGATTTCCAAAGATTCTTATTAAGCGACTTAAAAATCTCGCTTCACTTAATGCTTTGTCTTCTGGCTCTAACGAACAAATCTAAGGTAACAGATTGGTCATATGATAATGCCGTGAATTGTATTTTGTTTCAAAGCAATGCTGTGGCTTAGTGCAAAGCAGTTATAACTGCCCATTAACAATGGGCAGTTACAACTGTTTTGCACTTTGTCATCAAATGACAAATCCCTAAATTTTGAACCAGTCTTAAATGCAGTGTTGTGTTGTTGAGTTTGAATACATGATACCATTAATGTAAGGCTATTTGACAAATAAATTTTATTTCTACTTGTAGAAGAGAAAAAATGAAGGCAGACAGATACTGTAAATGATCCCAGACTATATCCAGTTATATGACTTAGTGGAGAATTCAACTCAGACAGTAAATCGTATCTGCAGATGAAATCGCCTATAACTCTTCTCTGCAGATGAAATCACCTAAAACTAGACGGATAGTAATGTCACAAGAAGGGTTTCACTTTCTGTTATGAAGATTTAACGGTCTGGAAAATAGAAACTTCTGAAAAGTGACCAGCAAGGGATGTTTTTCCATTGTTCTAAAGTGTATATAGTTTCCTCTGGCCATTTGTGTTTGAATAATTGTGTGTGTATTGATGTGTCAGGATTGGTATGTTTGTTTGCCCTATTGTGTCTGGAGTATATCTTCTATATTTATCAAAGGATTTGAATCAATTTGGTGTTATTTTTAACCACTGTGTGTTCAAGTGTCATGCGTAACATTTGAATGGGTTCTTTCAAGGTTTAATTTCACAAAGTTCATATAACTTAGAAGGGAGTTGTAGACTTGTGTCTTATCCTCTCTGTAGCATATCTCCCTTTAACATACAGTTAGGGAAGCCATGGGTCATTAAAACGTAAGAAATTTTGCTCATTATTTGATATTGGATGCGTCCTCAACTACCCAGGTATCTGGTAGGAAAATGTTCCTTCCTGGGTCCTAAACCATTAACCGTTAGCCGACTAATGTATAAGCACTATGTATCTTTTTGGTAACAATGTCAGAAAAGAATTGAAGACTGTTTAAAACAGACTTCAATTCTTTTCTGAAGTTGATTTTCAAATGATATTACATCAGATTGTTTTGAGAATTTGTATATTTGAACCCCCTTTACAGAAATCCTTGATCTGATTTTAATTTTATGCCCCCACATCGGAAGATTGGGGGCATATTGTTTTACTATTGTCCATCTGTCTGTCTGCAAAACTTAACCAAAAAACTTAACATTGCCAATATTTTTAAGGCTATCCAAGATACAATGCTCCTATTTGGTATGATGATTTATTATTTACTTTGATATTGTCTCTATGTATTTGAACGGGAGGAAAGTGTGCAATATTTTTTGATATTGCATACTTTGATATTGCACTAAGATTATTTTCAAGTGCACAAATGGACTGGACTACTTTTTGGTTGCTACCTCGCCACTAGTCAACATAAAAATCACATTATCAACGCTTTCTTTTTGCGTTCAATATTCCGGAAATAGTTTTGTCAGTGAAAGAAGTACGTTCTAGTTTTTTGAATGCCTGAAGTGTTTGTTTTCATCTATTTGAAACATTTTCCGAGAAATAAACCACTTCATCCCCTCCTCCTCTCCGTCGACTCTGATGCCCCCCCCCCCCTCCATCTCAAATTTCTTCCAAATCATTGTATTTGTTTCCCCCTTATTCCTTTATCTATGTTATTTTATAACTCTTTCAAAAATATTCATGCACATCCCTTAATGTCTATCATGATATAATAATTCTAGTATCTATCTCTCTTCCTCCCTATCTTTCTCTTTATCTCGTCTTTCACTCCGTCCCGTCCTTTATGATTATCCCTAGTCTGCTCCGGTATCAATCACGCCATTTTAGTCAGTTCTGGAACATGTAACTGGTAAAAATAACAAATGAATAAGTTTTGATAAATATATTTATTTCATTTTTATTAAAAGTGAGTCGAAATCAACGCGTATTTAAAGATCTAAAATGTGATTCGACACAAAAATGTCCGCCGTCTTTTTTGTTTACTCTGTCACTTCGTAGCAACGGATGTATTCATCCGAACATAAAAATATAACGGAAAGGATTTTGCGGGAAAAGGTCTATTGCGTAACTGTTATTAAAAAAGCGGTTTAAATTTAAACAAAACCCGTTCTTGAAGTATATGGGATGTAAAAAATCAATAAATAAGAAGTGAATATCGTCCAACAATATCAAAGTATACAATAAAAAGCAAGCTCGGGCACTCTGCCAAAAGAACTCGCCCGACACAATATATTCCCATATAAATTCAATAACCTATAAGATATCATAGATACGCAACTGCTGGTACCAAGGTCAAGGTCATGTGACAAGGTCAAATTTCTAAAAAATTGCCGTTTTGGGTCTTTCATGTTTCACAAACACATCTTGTTGTGTGATCAAAAAAATATCAGGACAGAAATCATTGGCTACAAGAGTACCCGTGGGTAATGAGATCTCGGGTACAAAATTTCTATTTGTCCCAGCTCCAGTATTATTTTCAATAAATTTACCAGCAAAGAGCAGCATGAATAACCAAACAATGCAATCAACTATGGTGTATACCTGTTGTACACCAAACTTTTGCAAACAGTATGGATTGAGATCAGTTCACATGTAAATGCAGTTTGATCTTTTTCTACACTATCTGCTTTATACTTTTTGAAGCCAGATTCCTTAAGGTGGTGGACCCGTAATTGGTCCGCAACGTTTCAGCGGTAATGAACTTTAACAGTGTTAACTGAGGTTTCCTAATGATTTTCATTAGGAAACCTCGGTTAACATTCTGAAAGATCATGAGTTCCGAAATGTTGCGGAACTATTACGGGTCGACTACCTTAAAATGTTGAAAAAATTTGCAATTTGTTTGAAGCAAAATTTGACGTCAGCAGATTATTCCAAAAATATAAGCTGACAGTTTGACAAAAGATCATTAGTTACCTACGATATTATCTTCAGAGAGCAGATGTGATTGTGAAATCTGATAAGAAATTTTACTTGGTTCACTTGTGCTCTGAAACCAACTTTCATGTGTCTTGATAGAAGTAATTTTCAAAGCTTTTCGGTGGATTGTCAAGAAAAAGTAATGGTACATTAGCATTTGAGAAGCCTTGCCGGTGAAATTATCACAAACGTACGCTTGCTTTATTCATTTCATCCTATTTAACATTATCTAAGTAGAGCCCAATAAGTGATGTTGTCATTAATATTGCATAGCAACCACATGCAAAATGATATGCTTTAAGAAAATTTGTCCAGAAGTTTACATATTTTTTTTCATTTTTACAAGAAAGAAATCGAATAATCCTTATTTTGTGAAAATGTAGCCTTTGTCGTTCACTCTAAATGAAAGTTAAATGGATCTTACACTGAAACAAACAATAACTCTCTATGTAATTCATCACTGGAATGGGTGAATGATAAGTAGTATGAATGAATGAGTTGAGCAGTTGATGGCTTGTTTGAAATGTGTTGCTTTACTGTTTTGAGAAAAGACAGAAAGCCATGAGTAGGTCCTAAACCTTCCGTGATATAAATGAATTACTGTTGAAATTAGAATTAAACTCAAACCAATAGATCTCATTGAGGAAAAGTGTAGGATACAAGAATCATAACTCTACTCATAATATTTTGTGAGTTATTGCCCTTTAGTGATTAACAAAGAATAGGCTATTGACTTGCTTTTATGGGAGGGGGGTATAAATGTTTTACAAACAACACTTGATTGAAATTAGACTAGTTTGAAGAACTTTGTGAGATATTTTCTGTATCATTTAAACTCTTTTTTTTAATAAATTTAATAAACATATCCTGCTGTTCTTATTCTGACATTTCCTGCTGTACATAAAGCTTTGACAGACAGTATAGACTTAGATCAGACTGCATAGAAATGCAGTCTGACCTTAGCCTAAGTGCTTGCTTTCTACTGAATAAATGTAGAATTCCTTGAGCAAAAACTGTTGAAATGTGTCAGAATCAGCATTTCTAGCTCACCTTTGTGATCATTGAATGTCTGTTGTTGGTTGTGTGTCCTCCATCATCAGACGTTAACAAATCAAGTGTTTAATGGCCACAAATATTATCCAATCTTCATGAAGCTTGGTCAGAATGTTTGTCAGGTCACAAGGATAAAGTTTATTGACAAGAGGACCATGATGGTCCTAGATCTCTCACCTGAGTCTCTTTGACCCCTTGGACATCACAGGTTGCATTTTGGTGGAGCCCAAATATGATCCCAGGGTCTTGATATGAATAGAGATGGTAGAGGTCCATCAGATGATGCTACATAATACCAAATATGAAAGCTGTCTGCCTTCTGGTTTCAGAAAAGAAGATTTTTGAAGATTTCTCGCTTTTTGATTCTATGTAAAAAGGGATGCACCTGGGTGTAGCCCAAATATGACCCCAGGGTCATGATATGAACAAACTTTCTAGGAGGTCCACTAGATGATGCTACATACAAAATAGGAATGTTATCGCCAGCTGATTTCAGAGAAAAAGATTTTTACAAATTTTCCTTCTTTCACTACTGCAAGCCCAACCATGAATCAGCCATGAAAAATTCATGGCTTGAGTCATTAACATCACCCATTAAAAGCGACATTGTGCTGGGCAGTAATAAACCATCAAGATGCCAAAAATTTAATCTTGAATTATTCTAATGGGAGAGTTATGGCCATTAAAGAAGTCATTCATGTCCATAAATGGAGAAAATACCCCATAAGATTTTCAGGAGTAATTACTGGGGTAATAATGACCATTAAAAAATAAATATTGATGGGCATTTATTTTTAGCTCACCTGAGCACGAAGTGCTCAAGATGAGCTATTGTGATCGTAGAATGTCCGTCGTCTGTCGTCAGTCGTGCATCATCCGCTATTTCTTTAAACATCTTCTCCTCCTAAACCAATGGGCCAATCTTGATGAAACTTGGCAGGGATGTTCCTTGGGTCAAGCTCTACCAAAGTTGTTCAAATAATTGAAATCCACCCTTAACTTTCCCTTAACCCTTAACAAAAAGGGTGAAAATATGAAAATCTTTAAAAATCTTCTTTTCTGAAACCAGAAGGCAGACAGCTTTCATATTTGGTATGTAGCATCATCTAGTGGACCTTTACCTAGTTTGTTCATATCAAGACCCTGGGGTCATATTTGGGCTTTGCCCAGGCCCAACCCTTTTTACAGAGAATCAAAGAGTGAAAATCTTTAAAAATCTTCTTTAATCGAAACCAGAGGGCACACTGCTTTCATTTTTATATACATGGAGGCGGACATATATTGGCGTCATCCTCTCCGTCTGTCCATCTGTCCATCCGTACGTCCGTCCACTTTTCTTGTCAACGCAACTCCTCCTAAGTTTCTGGCTGGATCTTCTTGAAACTTGGTCAATGTTATCACCTCAATTTGTAGATGTGCATGAAGGAAGGATTTTATGGTTCATTGATTTTTGCCTGAGTTATGCCCCTTAAAACCTTAGAATATGGGTCCACTTTTCTTGTCAACACAACTCCTCCTAAGTTTCTGGCTGGATCTTCTTGAAACTTGGTCAATGTTATCACCTCAATTGGTAGATGTGCATGAAGGAAGGATTTTATGGTTCATTGATTTTTGCCTGAGTTATGCCCCTTAAAACCTTAGAATATGGGTCCACTTTTCTTGTCAACGCAACTCCTAAGTTTCTGGCTGGATCTTCTTGAAACTTGGTCAATGTTATCACCTCAATTGGTAGATGTGCATGAAGGAAGGATTTTATGGTTCGTTGATTTTTGCCTGAGTTATGCCCCTTAAAAACTTAGAATATGGGTCCACTTTTCTTGTCAACGCAACTCCTAAGTTTCTGGCTGGATCTTCTTGAAACTTGGTCAATGTTATCACCTCAATTGGTAGATGTGCATGAAGGAAGGATTTTATGGTTCGTTGATTTTTGCCTGAGTTATGCTCCTTAAAAACTTAGTCTCTTGGTCCACTCTTCTTGTCAACGCAACTCCTCCTAAGTTTCTGGCTGGATCTTCTTGAAACTTAGTCAATGTTATCACCTGAATTGGTAGATGTGCATGAAGGAAGGTTTTTATGGTTCGTTGATTTATGCCAGAGTTATGCCCATTAAAAACTTAGTCTCTGGGGCTTACTGCCTCAGTTATGCCCCCTTAAAATTTAGTCTCTGGGGCTTATTGAAATTGCAGCCTTGTGAATGCAACTCTTCCTAAGTTTCTGGCTGCAGGGGTGTGGAAATTCCATGCCCGACTTTGGCTATTTCTCTTGCGGGCAAGTACATATTTCTATGCCGCTTGTCCGTGTACAAGTAAATACCAGGGCAACACTTGATACAGTACAACAAAGATTTTGGAGGACAGTCACCCTTTTGTTTGTTTGAAAGGGGAGAAAACATTGTCTTTAATGGAGAAAATGCTGGGTAACAGCATTTTCTTCATTTAGAACAATGTTTTTCTCAATATTTATCAATTCATTTTTGTGTGGGCAAGTTCATTTTGATCCTGGACAAGTAGGAAATTGACTTTTACTTGTCCATTGACAAGTGGAAAAAAGACATACATGTATTTCCACACCTCTGGGCTGGATCTAAATGAAACTTGGTGGATGTTATAACCGAAATTGGTAGATGAGCATGAAGTAAGGATTTTATGGTTCATTAATTTTACCCTAAATTATGCCCCCTTAAAACTTAGTATCTAGGGCTTATTGAAATTGCAGCTTTTTGAACGCAACTCCTTGCTTTTTGTCTTTATTTAAATGAAACTTGGTCAATGTCATCACCATAATTTGTAGATGTACATGGATCAAGGATTTTATGGCTCATTTATTTCCCTGAATTATGCCCCCTTAAAACTTAGTGTCTGGGGCTTATTGAAATTGTAGCCTTGTGAAGGCAACTCCTCCTAACTTTTTGTCTTGATTTAAATGATACTTGGTCATTTTGAATTTGGTTCTGTCAAAATAAGTAGTGTCTACAATTATTTTCGTGAAACAGCAGCAAAGTGGCGGCGTGTTTTGTGACTATGGCACTCTTGTTGGTATGTAGCATCATCTAGTGGGCCCTTACTAAGTTTGTTCATATCAAGACCCTTGGGTCATATTTGGGCTCGAGCCAGGCGCATCCCATTTAGCTCATGTGAGTAGATGGCTGAAAAAAGGAAAACCTTCAAAAATCTTCTTCTCTGAAACCAAAAGGCAGACAGCTTTCATATTTAGTATGTAGCATCATCTTATGGACCTCTTCCAAGTTTGTTCATATCAAGACCCTGGGGTCAAATTTGGGGTCCATCCGGGTGCATCCCTTTTTACATAGAATCAAAGAGCAAAAAGGCATATCTGTCTTGCTTTACGCTGAAAACGTTCCATGGTTTTGATTTAAGGCAAGTATCTTCTTTTTGACATCTGCCTATCCTATTAATGTGTTGTCTCAGGGGTCAAAGAGACCCAGGTGAAGGATCTAGGACCATCTTGGTCCTCTTGTTTTTAATGGTAGCCATTATTAATATTAATGGTAGCCATGAATTTGCATAATTGCTAAATTCATGACCCATTAATATTTTTCATGGCACATTTTTAGCTCAGCTGTGCATGAAGTGCTCAAGGTGAGCTTTTGTGATCTACAATCTCCATCGTGCGTCATCCGTCGTGCGGTGTCCGTTGTCAACAATTTCTTTAAACATCTTCTCCTAAACAAGTGGGCCAATCTTGATGAAACTTGGCAGGGATGTTCCTTCGGTCAAGCTTTACCAAAGTTGTTCAAATAAATCAAATCCACCCTTAACTCTAGCTTTACCCTTAACAAAAAGGGTGAAAATATGAAAAACTTCAAAAATCTTCTCCTCTGAAACCAGAAGGCAGACAGCTTTCATATTTGGTATGTAGTATCATCTAGTATACCTCTACCAAGTTTGTTCATATCAAGGCCCTTTGGATCATATTTGGGCTCCACCTGGGCGCAACCCTTTTCACGAAGAATAAAAAAGTGAATATCTTAAAAAATCTTCTTCTCTTAAACCAGATGGCAGACAGCTTTTATATTTGGTATGTAGCATCACCTAGTGGGCCTCTACCAAGTTTGTTCATATTAACCCTGGGGTCATATTTGGGCTTTGCCTGGGCGCATCCCTTATAGCTTTTCTGAGCACAAAGGGTAAACTAGAAAGCCATGAATGACTTGAGTTGCTCCACAGGCTTGAAAATCTTGTAAAAGCAAATAAATGTTTTGACTAGATTTTTAGATATTTGGGGTTCCACTGATGTTGAAAATGATTCCATCAGTTACATTCTGAGAAAATGATTTTCATAGTTTCCACTATTCAACATATTGAGGAATGACCTCTGCCCATGAAATACATATTTTTCATCCAATCAAAATAATTTTTGGTACACTGATAAAGGGTCACTCAAGGATCATACCAGTGAAATTTGGTTGATATCCAAATATTAGATTCTGAGAAAATGATTTTCAAAGTTTCCACTATAAAACATATAGAGAAATGACCTCCGCCCAAAATATACATATTTTCCATCCGATCACAATGATTTTTTGTAGACTGATAAAGGGTCACTCAAGGATCATTCCAGTGAAATTTGGGTGATATCCATCAGTTACATTCTGAGAAAATGATTTTCAAAGTTTCCACTATATAACATATAGAGAATTGACCTCCGCCCATAAAATGCATATTTTCCATCCGATCACAATGATTTTTTGTAGACTGATAAAGGGTCACTCAAGGATCTTTCCAGTGAAATTTGGGTGATATCCATCATTTACATTCTGAGAAAATGATTTTCAAAGTTTCCACTATATATCATATAGAGAAATGACCTCCGCCCATAAAATGCATATTTTCCATCCGATCACAATGATTTTTTGTAGACTGGTAAAGGGTCACCCAAGGATCATTCATGTAAAATTTAATTGGTATCCATTAATTAGAATCTGAGAAAACTCACTTTTTACCATATTTGGAAATTAGCCACGCCCGTTAAATCCATGTTTTTCATTGGATCAAAATTTCTTGAACAACTTTGAAAGAGGGTCACCCAAGGATCATTCCTGTGAAGTTTGGTTGAAATCCATCCATTAGTTTCTGAGGAGAAGATTTTTAAAGAAAAGTTTACAACTGGACGGATGGACGGACGCACGGCGGACACAACGCCATGACAATAGCCCCAGTGGCTTTCAGCCAGTGGAGCTAAAAACGAATATCTTCAAAAATCTTCTTCTCTGAAACCAGAAGGCAGACAGCTTTCATATTTGGTATGTAGCATCATCTAGTAGACCTCTAGCAAGTTTGTTCATATGAAGACCCTAGGATGATATTCATATTTGGGCTCCACCCGGGCGCAAATCTTTTTTACATAGATTCAAAGAGCAAAAATCTTTAGAAATCTTCTTTTCCGAAACCAGAGGGCACACAGCTTTCATATTTGGTATGTAGCATCATCTAGTGGACCCCCTTCAAGTTTGTTCATATCAAGCCCCTGGGGTCACATTTGGGCTCCACCCAGGTGCATCCCATTTTACATAGAATCAAAGAGCGAAAAGGCATATCTGTCTTGCTCTTGGCTAAAAACGTTCCATGGTATTGATCTTATGTAGAAATTATCTCCTTTTTGACATCTGCCTATTTGATTAATGTGATGTCCCAGGGGTCAAAGAGACGCAAGTGAGCGATCTACGACCATCATGGTCCTCTTGTAATGGGCAGTGGCCATTAATAGCGACATTGTGCTGGGAATGAAAATAGATTAATGGGAAAGAATTTTTTTTCACTGCTTTACCATGCCTGTTATCCATAAACCCTGAAATAAATGTAATGGGCATTAAAAACTAGAAAGCCATGAATGGCTTGTGTCGCTCCACAGGCTTGAATTTCTTGTAATAGCAAATCTAAGTTTTGACTTGATTTTTAGATATTTTGGCTTCTACTGATGTTGAAATGATTCTCAAAGTTTCCACTATTATAACGTATAGACAAATGACCTCCGCCCATTTAAGACATATTTTTCTTCAAATAACAACAATTTTTGGCTGAATGATAATGGATCACCCTAGGATCATACTAATGAAGTTTGATTGATATCCATCGGTTACATTCTGAAAAAATGATTTTCAAAGTTTCCACTATATGACATATAGAGAAATGACCTCCGCCCATAAAATACATATTTTTCATCCGATCACAATAATTTTTGGTAGACTGATAAAGGGTCACCCAAGACTCATTCATGTAAAATTTGGTTGATATCTATCAGTTAGATTCTGAGAAAATGATTTTCAAAGATTCCACTATATAACATATAGAGAAATGACCTCCGCCCATAAAATAAATATTTTTCATCCGATCACAATAATTTTTGGTAGACTGATAAAGGGTCACCCAAGAATCATTCATGTAAAATTTGGTTGATATCTATCTGTTAGATTCTGAGAAAATGATTTTCAAAGTTTCCACTATATAACATATAGAGAAATGACCTCCGCCCATGAAATACATATTTTTCATCTGATCACAATTATTTTTGGAAGACTGATAAAGGGTCACCCAAGAATCATTCATGTAAAATTTGGTTGATATCTATAAGTCAGATTCTGAGAAAATGATTTGCAAAGTTTCCACTATATAACATATAGAGAAATGACCTCCGCCCATAAAATACATATTTTTTATCTGATTACAATAAGTTTTTGTAGACTGATAAAGAGTCACCCAAGGATCACTCATGTAAAATTTGGTTGGTATCTATCAATTAGAACCTGAGAAAATCACTTTTTACCATATTTGGAAATTAGCCACGCCCGTTAAATCCATGTTTTTCATTGGATCAAAATTTCTTGAACAACTTTGAAAGAGGATCACCCAAGGATCATTCCTGTGAAGTTTGGTTGAAATCCATCCAGTAGTTTCTGAGGAGAAGATTTTTAAAAAAAAAGTTTACGACCGGACGCACAGACGCACAGACGGACGGACGGACGCACGACGGACACAACGCCATGACAATAGCCCCAGTGGCTTTCAGCCAGTGGAGCTAATAAAATGACAAATTACTGGTCAAAATATCTGCCAAGTAATGGCCATGAAAAAGTACTTTAATTTTCTTAATAGACAATTTATGTCCATTAAAGTTTACCCCTTAAATGTTGTTTCTGGGCAGTAACTTTCTAATGGGGGAAAATACCAGTCACAGGCTAAAAATGGTGGCCATGGAAAATTTAAATGCCTATTATTCTTATGCCCATTTTATACAAATCATCCCCATAATTGTTACCCGTAAGTTTTTTGAATGGGCTTTATTTTTCTAATGGCCAAACAAGGGGAAAATCAAGCACTGGGCCAAAAATGGTGGGCATTGAAGTTTTAATGTCCATTATTGTTACCCCTTATATGTAGGTCATCTTAAGTTTCCTATAGGGTTGAAAATTCATAGGTACAGATCTACAAATATAATACACCTTGACAGATCTATTTCATGTAATTCTACTATAAAATTGAGTCAACAATGTTTAATTGGGGTTTGATTATATTTGCACAAAAAGGTTAAAATCATTAAAACTAGAATTATTTTTCCATTTTTTGTAAATTTGATGGCTTCAATTAAAATTTGTCCTATATTTTGTAAATAAACAGTACAAGATTCTATTTCAAATAATCAAATTTCAGCTTTTTACAAACTTTCTGCTTGTTATTCTTCCCAATGTAAAAGAGAATAAGGCAAAAAACATTTCAAGTGGAATTTTCATTTGAAAACAGCAGCCAGGTTGGATTTCCATGGACTGGATTCACGGTCACTTTTAAGCTTGGCCATGACTTTGTATAACGACTTATTCATGGTTTGTGCCATGGGCATGAATCAAAATGAAAGTTTGTTTGTTTGTTTGAATGGGTTTTTACGCCGCTTTTAACAATTTCGCAGTTATATCGCGGTGGCCGGAGCACCTAACAATGGATTCCTGGTATTTCTTTCACCTGTACTACCATTACACCCTTTCCTAGCCTCCGACTGCTATCTCAAATAGGTTTACGATTATCTACCCATAGGTGAGAGACAAACGTCGGAAAGGATATTTGCCGCCACCGGGGATCGAACCCACGACTTCCAGATTGGAAGTCTAATGCCTAACCAACTGCGCTATGGTGGTGGCCACCAAAATGAAAGTAGTTACAGCTTTAATTCTGTATTTAATTTCTCATTTATAAATACCTATTTCCCAATAATGTTGATGGCCATGAATGAACTGATTTAGAATTCAATAGCATATGAATGGCCAGAATTAATTATAAGTTTTTTCAATGCCAATTGATGACTTGATTTTTTTTATATATGGCCATTATCCATCATTTTTGATGGTGATTAGCTTTAATAAATGTTCATGGTTCATGGGCATGAATTAAAATGAAAAAGAAAGTTAACACTTTTCTGTATACCTTTCACCCCCATTAAAAACTTAGTTAATGATCATGAATTATCTTATTCATAATTCCATGATATATACATGGCCATAAGTAATAGTTAAGATTTTTTTCATGCCAATGAATTTTTATAATGGCCATTATTTGTTACTGTTTGGTATTTAATGGCCATCTTCAGTGGTTGATTGATGAGGATGAATAAATGTTCATGGTAGTTTATTGGCATGATTCTAAATTAAAGAAGCAAATGGTTTTTCTAGCAATTTTTAGAATGGTCTTTATTTGTTTGTTTGTTTGAATGGGTTTAACGCCGCTTTCAACAATCTTGCATTTATGTCGCGGTGGCCGGAGCACCTAACAATGGATTCCTGGTATTGCTTTCACCTGTACTACCATTACACCCTTTCCTAGCCTCCGACTGCTAACTCACATAGGTTTATGATTATATACCCATTGGTGAGAGACAAACGTCAGAAAGGATATTTGCCACCACAACGGATCAAACCCACGACTTCCAGATTGGAAGTCTTGTGCCTAACCAACTGCGCTATGGTGGCGGCCGTTATTTGTTACTGTTTGGTATTTAATGGCAATCTTCAATGAGTAATGATGGGCATGAGTTAATGTTCATGGAAGTTAAAGGGTATGAATCAAAATAAAAGAAGTTTAAAATTTTTCAGTATTTCTTTGATCCACATTACAATCAAAATTATTGCCCATAAATGGTCCGATTCAGAATTCAATGATATATTAATCGCCATGATTAATTGTCATAGATTATTCAAATGCCAGTGGTTTGTCTCTCATCAATGGATATATAATTGTAAACCTATGTGAGATAGCAGTCGGAGGCTAGGAAAGGGTGTAATGGTAGTACAGGTGAAAGAAATACCAGGAATCCATTGTTAGGTGCCCTGGCCGCCATGATATAACTGCGAAATTGTTGAAAGCAGCGTAAACCCATTCAAACAAACAAAATAAATGCCAGTGACTTTAAGATATCTTTATTATGGCCGTTCTTTGTACTTTTTTTGTTAAATGCCATCATTCATGGGTGATTTATGGGCATGAAAAAATATTCATGGTAGTTGATGGGCATGAATAAAGCTAAAACATGAAGTAATGGCTCATTACTTATTTAATGCCTATACTTTTATGCTGGCCCATTATATTCATCTGCATTCCATAGTTTTTTAATGGGCAAATCATGAATTAATGGCCATTAGTGGCTAAAAGAGTTACCTATTGATTTTTTAGCTCACCTGAGCACGAAGTGCTCAAGGTGAGCTATTGGGATCGTAGAATGTCCGTCGTCCGTCGTCAGTCGTGCGTCGTCCGTCGTCCACAATTTCTTTAAACATCTTCTCCTCCTAAACCAGTGGGCCAATCTTGATGAAACTTGGCAGGGATGTTCCTTGGGTCAAGCTCTACCAAAGTTGTTCAAATAAATGAAATCCACCCTTAACTTTCCCTTTACCCTTAACAAAAAGGGTGAAAATATGAAAATCTTTAAAAATCTTCTTCTCTGAAACCAGAAGGCAGACAGCTTTCATATTTGGTATGTAGCATCTCCTAGTGGACCTCTACCAAGTTTGTTCATATCAAGACCCTGGGGTCATATTTGGGCTTTGCCCGGGCCCAACCCTTTTTACATAGAATTGAAGAGCAAAAATCTTTAAAAATCTTCTTCTCTGAAACCGGATGGCAGACAGCTTTAATATTTGGTGTGTAGCATCACCTAGTGGGCCTCTACCAAGTTTGTTCATATCAAGACCCTTGGGTCATATTTGGGCTTTGCAAGGGTGCATCCCTTTATCTCTTATGAGCACGAAGGGTAAAAAAACGAAAATCTTCAAAAAATTTCTTCTATGAAACCAGATGGCAGACAGCTTTCATATTTGGTATGTAGCATCATCTAGTGGACCTCTACCAAGTTTGTTCATAATAAGACCCTAGGATCATATTTTGGCTCCACCTGGGCGCAACCCTTTTTACATAGAATCAAAGAGCGAAAATCTTTTAAAATCTTCTTTAATCGAAACCAGAGGACACACTGCCTTCATTTTTGGTATGTAGCATCATCTAGTGGGCCTCTACCAAGTTGTTCATATCAAGACCCTTGGGTCATATTTGGGCTCCAACTGGGGGCATCCCTTTCAGCTCATCCGAGCACGATGGGTAAAAATAGGAAAACCTTCAAAAATCTTCTTCTCTGAAACCAGAAGGCAGACAGCTTTCATATTTAGTATGTAGCATCATCTTATGGACCTCTTCCAAGTTTGTTCATATCAAGACCCTGGGGTCACATTTGGGGTCCACTCGGGTGCATCCCTTTTTACATAGAATCAAAGAGCAAAAAGGCATATCTGTCTTGCTCCTCGCTGAAAATGTTCCATGGTACCGATCTTAGGCAATTATCTTCTTTTTGACATCTGCCTATCTAATTAATGTGATGTCTAAGGGGTCAAAGGGACTCAGGTGAGCGATCTAGGACCATCTTGGTCCTCTTGTTTACAAGGACTAATGGCTCATTTTAATGTTTTTTCTTGTTTTCATGGGCCATTAATGGTCTTTTAATGTAATTTTAATGGGGCCCTTTTGCAGTATAGTGTTTGATCCTATGTAAAAAGGGATGCTCCCATGTGGAGACCAAGTATCACCCCAGGGTCTTGATATGAACAAACTTTGTAGAGGTCCACTAGATGATGCTACATACAAAATAGTAAAGTTGTCTGCCTTTTAGTTACAGAGAAATTTTTTGATGATTTCGCTCTTTGATTCAATGTAAAAAGGGTGGGGCTTGGGTGAGCCAAAATATGATCCTGGGGCCTTGGTATGAAGATATTTAGTAGAGGTCCACTAGATGATGCTACATACCAAATAAGAAAGCTTTCTGATTTCAGAGAAGAAGAATTTCAAAGATTTTTCGCCCTTTGATTCTATGTAAAGAGTTGTGCCCAGGTGAAGCCCAAATATGACCCCAGGGTCTGAATATAAACAAAGTTGATAGAGGTCGACTAGATGAAGCTACATACCAAATATGAAAGCTGTCTGCCTTCTGGTTTCAGAGAAGAATATATTTGGAGATTTCCTTTTTTCACCCTTTATGCTCTGGTGAGCTGGAGAGGGATGAGCCCGGATAGCGCCCAAATATGATCTCAGGGGCTTGATATGAACAAACTTGGTAGAAGCCCACTAGATGGTGCTACATACCAAATATGAAAGCTGTCTACCTTTTGGTTTGAGAGAAGATTTTTAAAGATTTTTGCTCTTTTATTCAATGTAAAAAGGGTTGTGCCCGGGTGGAACCCAAATATGATCCAAGGGTCTTGATATGAACAAGCTTGGCAGAGATCCACCAGATGATGCTTCATACTAAATATGAAAGCTGTCTGCCTTCTGGTTTCAAAGTTTTTTGAACATTTTCCTAACTCATCCTTTTTAGCTTCACTGGCTAAAGTCAAGCGGGGCCATCGTCTTGGCCTGCTGTCCCTCGTGTGTGCATCCATCCATCCATCTGTTAATTTTTTCTTAAAACATCTTCTCTGAAACCACTGGGCTGATTTCAATGGAACTTAGCAAGAATGTTAATTGGGTGACACTTCCATCCTCACTCAATGTCTACACTTAGTTTAATCTATTTTTAGACGAGCCTTGAAGGTAGCGGTCCTTTCAAAATTGTCTGCGAAATTTTGATTGACCCATAAGTATGGACGTGGCAGGGCGGGGCTTATTTTGAGCCTGAAATCTTTCAACAACATCTCCTGAACCACTGGGCCAATTTCAACGAAACTTTACCAGAATATTCCTTTGGTTATCCTTTTCAAAAATTGTTTGCAAAATCTTTACAAATATAGGTTTTGCAGGGCAGGGCTTATATTGAGCCCAAAATCTTGGAATGACATCTCCTCCTGAACAACTTGCCCAATTTCAATGAAACTTTTGATTGGCCCATTAATATGGGTTTTGTGAGGTTTTGCTTATTTTGTCCCAAGGGTCAAACAGGAACCCTGGAAAGGAAGTCATTTACCCCTTATTCTGCCGAATTCAATCTTTGTTTCAAATAAATTTCTGAAAATTAGGGGACATCTGAACAGTATGAGTGAAGTTTTTCTGACAATTATTCAGTAAAATTCAGGCAGTGTGGGCTAAAAACAAACTGCATGCCATACACTTATCTTTGTCTTTGCTGTCAGCCAAAAATTTGGGTACAATATGGTATATGCAGGGCTTATGTTTGACCCTTAAACCAGGGTTTTGACCCCCCAAAATCTTAATTTGGCCCCAAGAAATTTCTCCAAAGGGGTTATTTTGACCCCCCCTTGAGAAATTACTAGTAGTCAATACATGGTTTTATGCCCTAGATTTTCAATATGTATATGCAAAATTCTACCTTTGAATTACCTTTTCTGTTGTTTTGCCCCTTTAAATTCAGATTTGACCCCCCAAATTTCTTAGGTGAGGAGTCATTGACTCCCCAATATCAAACACTCACAGGAATCTTGTATATGTCATCAACATCATGAGAAGGGTTAAGGTACTGGACCTGTTATAGTTATGCAAAAATTTCGGAACTCATTATCTTTCACAGTGTAAAGGTTTCCAAATGAAATCATTTTGAAACCTTGGTTAACACTGTTAAAGTTCATGACTATAACAGATTCACTACCTCAATCAATCTTGACTGAATGCACATTCATCTAGTAAAATATATTCTCCTAGAGTAAGTAAACATAATGTCCCCTGAACCCAACCAGTTCGCTTAAGCTTCTGGTGGATGACAGTTTTAAACATTGTTTGAGTTCACAGTTATTTCTATGAAATTATGAGGTAGAAAAACTTACTCAATATCAACAATTAAGGTCCTTTATTTCCAACAAATCAAAGATAAAATAAACATGCTCAAAAAAATGAAACATTTTGTGAAAGACATAAGCCATTTTCTTGTGAAGTAAAATTTGTTTTCTATTTTCATCTGAATTTGGCCTTAACTAGACTTAAGGCAGTGAGGTAAACTTTAATTTGTTGTTTAAAGGTTATCTTTTAGATACATTTGACCCTATTAAAGCAAATTATCTCTATTAATAAACCATTTTCATTCAGAGACGATTATGAAAGGCTCTTACCAAAAGAAAATGTTGAAAATATGAGGTTTGATCAATAAATATGTTGCCCGTCACACGAAAAAGGACCATCTAGAAATCCTGTAAATTAAATATTTGTAAAAGAGTGTGGTGCTGGTATAGGTCAATCAGAAGTCGCATTTCAAAATTCTTTCACAGAGAGGTAGATTGATCATTCTAGATTCAGAAAATTAGCAAAACGCGAAAAGTTTCGACCCTAGTCAGTTTTCACAGTCCGCGCAGTCCGACAAGGGTCCACAATTTAAGCACTACTCACATGGTCCCTTTTTGCGTTATGGGTCTCGTTTGTGAACAAATTGAATATTTCAGTAACAAATCATCAAATACTTTCCAAAATTTTGATTAAAAAAAACCCCAAATTTTGTATATTCGGCATTAAGGAAGACAAAGTTATACATACATAAATAAGGAAGATGGAGTTACCATACTAACTCAAGGTCAACAGAATGCAGTGTTTGTTTTATACTAAATTTTATCAAAATTCTTGCGTTAAAACTCATTACTAAGAACTGTCTCATTAAAACTATTTTAATGAGTTCAAAAAAACGAAGAATTGAGTGAGAATCATAATTTGATCTTTAAAATTTTGCTTGTTAACTTTGAAGATTAAGTTGTCCAAATTTTCTGCCATTATTCCTTTAATTGAGGATTGCTTTTGTGTTGGGCATTTATTTCATTTACATTAATAACTTGTAAAGTTGGAGACAAACTAGTATAGAAAACAAAAAGATAAAAGGAGAAATTGAGTTTTGAAAATAATTTCTCCTTTTCTCTAAATTTTCTATGCCCATACATGTTAGTACTTATATCATACTTGAAAAAGCTTTTTTACCCTTTGCTGTTTAATCCCTGCTTTTTACGTGCCTGTGATTTTATGATTGAGAAAACATTGTGAAAAAAGAAGAAATTGCTTCTGACAAGCAATTTCTTCTTTTTCCACACTATTTTCTACCCTACAGAATGGTTATTTTTCAAATTAAATCCACTTTAAATTTTTGTCTGTAAAACCTTTGAATTTGGACAGGTCCAAAATTTTGTAAAACAGGAAATTGTTAACCTGTAACTTGAACCCCTTTCACTGTGAATAAGATTGTATTTTTTTTCTTAATGCCCTTGGAAAAGTTCCCAATGAAAATCTACATGTCCATTTACAAAAAATCCCGAGTCCAACAAGTTGGGCATGCAAATTCAAAACACCTGATTAGGCAATCAAATTGACTTTCCTCTTGTATTATGTTTGTTGATATTTTACAGTACATGTAGTAACTAAAGTCATGGTCTAAATATCAATCTCTGTAGATATCTTGGAATGCTTTGAGAATAAATCCTTGATATGCTTCTTCACTGCATCTTTTACTGAAAAAATAAAATAAGATACATAAGTATTTACTTCTGCCTGTCAAGGTAATACTTATACCTAAAACAGAAATAAACTTTCAACCAAAGTTACTATGCGCATACCACAGAAAACACACAGAAACATAAAGTAGGAGGATCCCAAGAAGCTAGAAGCTTACCCTTGATCTGAAGACAGTCAACCTTCAAACAATTAAGTAGGTAGCTCATATCAACTGACCAAATAACCAGTAAAACTATAAACTTTCACTACAAGTGCAATGTTGACCACTGATAAATTGTGTAAAATTTTTCTTTGGATAGAAGCCATTACTGCTTATAGCTACAGTCGGCCATCCTGAAAGGATTTATATTTCTAATTTTCATGTTGAACTTTTCCTGCTTTGGCAGGAGCTAAAGAAAAACATCAGACTTGGCATATGTGCAGTCTGAACTTTGTCTATTCCACCAGTTATTGAAACCAGAAAAGCTTAAACATTTCATTTTTGAAAATGAGTTCCTACTCAAATTTTATGCATCCAGTGCTTTGATCACTTTGATTTTGTTGCAATTTTGCCAATCTTAATGTTTATGGTCCTATATATCTATTCTATTGAGGATGTATATGTGACCCCTCATGCAAAGAGAGACAATCTTGGAAGAGCGTAAAGTGACGACTGAAGTCAGACTACATTTTGCACAGCCTGACTAGGATAGAAATTTTAAGCACTTTACTGATTTTCTGAATCAAGAATATTTCTCTTTTTGAAATATTCATTCCCAGTTCCCTGACAGGTCACATACTATTAAAGACAACCCACCGTGAAGGAGGACTGTGGGTGAGACTGATTATCAACCAATGAAACGAATGCTGGCGATACCCCATGACCTCAATAAATTAGCAAATTATCTTGGATATCAATATGTTAATTATCACTAAGATATGTGGTCCAGGACTTAAAACAAAAGAAAATCTTTCGCAGATGACCTTAACCCTTTGCTAACTACCTCTTGAAAAAAAGCTTTTTTATAATTGCCAATGATCAAAAATATTTTTCATTAATGATGAAAAATGACAAAAGTCACAAAAAGTCAAATTTTAAAATAATTATATCAAACAACAGTTCTATATTCAGTATATTCAGTAAATTCAAAATTTAAGTTTGCACCTCAGGTCAGCCTGCCTAGTTCATGAAGTCTGTCCAAGGTGGGCAGTTTTCTCACTTTACTAATGGTCCATTTTTGACAGATCACATGAGTTATAACCAGAAGCAAATAATACCTTGGTCACTTGATAATCCTCTAGTTTTGCCAGCAATCTTGTGTGAAAGTTTCTTTGCTGTGGATTTAAACAAGTCCTGAAACCAATAATGATTACCAGTAAATAATTTAAGTTTCAGTTTCATCTGTGCTTGTATGCAAAATAGCTCCATAAAACTCATTTCAAAATAGTAAACTATTTGGTTAACTAGTAAACTAGTTGACATTAAAGTACAAGTACAAGAAATAATAGAATATTTTTTTTTGGGGGGGGGGGTTGCAGGCAGTGGTTCTGAAATAAGCTGCCCGAGTTGTCCGACTTGTCCATGAAGCTGCAAGGATAAGCAGATTTTCATTGCTTAGTTGTTTGTTGACAAGTGAAAAATCTCAAGAAAAAAAAATCTAATATTTTCACAAAGTAAAGCTTATCTGTTTTCTAAAAATGAGACTTAAATAAAATTAATTTATACCATAATCCTTAAGTCAACAGTAAATGAGACTATTTTATGGATGATTTGTATAGCAATAGCAATATTACTTCAATATCAGAAAAAATAAGACTATTTATTTTGACAAAACAATGTTTATGATAAAGAATGGACAAACTGGTCTTTGATACAGACAAGACAGTTTGTGATTGTCACTTGTCCGTGGACAAGTTGACATTCAAAATATTTTAGAACCCCTGTTCAGGGCATGAAGTGAAAATTCACAAAACACATTTTGGGTGAACTAAATTTAGCGCATAAATTTTTAACAGATTTTGATTAAAGCAACATCTTGACTCAAAAGTGGAAAATAGATTGCAATTACACAAGGGCTTGTGTGCTAGCCGATATAATTCATTAGACAATGACTCCATGATCATAAAAATACGGAAGGTAGAATCTGTCTTTGAAGAGGTCAAAAAGAGAAAATTATGCTCCCATTAATTTGAATATACATATGTATACATATATGTCAACAGTTGAAGCTAAGATACAATTGTTATTTGTTAAAAAGACTGTTATAAACAATTCACTTGATAAACCTGACAGTTTTAGTATGACCGATCTATAGTCTAAGATATGGAACTAAAATTGATTCAACATAAAACGAGTGTCTTTTTTGTTTTCTCATTTGTTTTCAATAGAAAGACACTGCTTTAATCAATTTCTATCTGTGCAAAAGACATATCATTGAAAGATCAGGGAAAATGAACCGCTAATAAAAATTGTGGAGGGTGAGTACAAAATATAATTTTGAGAGTTGCAATGGTCACAACCAGATATAAGGCTCTAAAACAAGCTGTTTCTTTATTTTTTAACAAATAACCATTCTGACACAGACAAAACAAGATGTGTTTGTGAAACTCAAATGCCTCTAACAGCATTCATTTTCAAAATGTTGACCTTGACAAATGACCTTGAAACATGACCTTGATGCACATTACTCATATCTTTCATTGTGCAAATTATGAGAATGGTATCTAAAATAGGTTTAAACAAAATGAACTGTTAAGTTTTGATTTAAAGTTTTTAATGTTGACCTTGAAAAATGACATTGACCTTGTCATATGACTTTGACCTTGGTACCGAAAGCTGTGCATGATTTAGATCTATCATCAGGCCAAAAACTAGGCTTGTACCTTAAAAAGGCATGAAGATATTTGCAATGTATTCTTTTTTCGGTTAACGTTTTGACAAGTTTAACCTTGACAGATGTCCTTGAAATTGTCACAAGACCTTTGATATATGCCAAATATGAGGCTTGTATCTTGAATAGGCTTGAAAATATTCACAATGTTAAGTTTTTTGGTTAAGTTTTGCAGACAGACAGACTGGAGGAAAGACATAAAAAAGATGTTCTAACCTTTGAAGTAATTTTTCCATCTTTAAAATATGGATTGAGATATTTGACTACCAAATCTGCAGTCAGTTTTATGGATGTTTTATCATCTGCTGGACTGACTCTGTTTTTAACTGGACCATTATACTTGTTTTCTGTCTTTTGTTTCTTTGATGTACCAACATCCTGTAAACACATGGCTATACATAAAGTAAGTAACATCATGAAATTGACTCTCATTTCATAGAAGAGTCCCTCACTCAACTCTTCATTCTTCCACAACACACTCAAACCATTCAACAAGAGGACCAAGATGGTCCTAGATCGCTCACCTGAGTCTCTATGACCCCTGGGAAATCACATTAACAAGATAGGCAGATGTCAAAAAGAAGATAATTGCCTAGATCAATACCATGGAACGTTTTCCTCGAAGAGCAAGACAGATATGCCTTCTTGCTCTTTGATTCTATGTAAAAAGGGATGCACCCAGGTGGACCCCAAAAGTGACCCCAGGGTCTTGATATGAACAAAGTTGGAAGAGGTCTATAAGATGATGCTACATTCTAAATATGAAAGCTGTCTGCCTTCTGGTTTAAGAGAAGAGATTTTTGAAGGCTTTCCCATTTTCACCCATCGTGCTCAGATGAGCTGAAAGGGATGCGCCCGGGTGGAGCCCAAATATGACCCAAGGGTCTTGATATGAACAAACTTGGTAGGGGCCCACAAGATGATGCTACATACCAAAAATGAAAGCAGTGTGCCCTCTGGTTTCAATTAAAGAAGATTTTAAAAGATTTTTGCTTTTTGATTCTATGTATAAAGGGTTGTGCCCGGGTGGAGCCCAAATATTATCCTAGGGTCTTGATATGAACAAAATTTCGTAGAGGTCCACTAGATGATGCACATACCAAATATGAAAGCTGTCTGCCTTCTGGTTTCATAGAAGAAGATTTTTGAAGATTTTCATTTTTTTACCCTTTGTGCTCATAAAAGATAAAGGGATGCACCCCTGCAAAGCCGAAATATGACCCAAGAGTCTTGATATGTACAAACTTGGTAGAGGCCCACTAGGTGATGCTACACACCAAATATTTAAGCTGTCTGCCATCTGGTTACAGAGAAGAAAATTTTTTAAGATTTTCTCTCTTTGATTCTATGTAAAAAGGGTTGGGCCCGGGCAAAGCTCAAACATGACCCCAGGGTCTTGATATGAACAAACTTGGTAGAGGTCCACTAGATGATGCTACATACCAAATATGAAAGCTGTCTGCCTTCTGGTTTCATAGAAGAAGATTTTTGAAGATTTTCATTTTTTTACCCTTCGTGCTCATAAGAGATAAAGGGATGCACCCGTGCAAAGCCCAAATATGACCCAAGGGTCTTGATATGAGCAAACTTTGTAGAGGCCCACTAGGTGATGCTACACACCAAATATTTAAGCTGTCTGCCATCTGGTTACAGAGAAGAAGATTTTTAATGATTCTGCTCTTTGATTCTTTGTAAAAAGGGTTGGGCCCGGGCAAAGCCCAAATTTGACCCCAGGGTCTTGATATGAACAAACTTGGTAGAGGTCCACTAGATGATGCTACATACCAAATATGAAAGCTGTCTGCCTTCTGGTTTCATAGAAGAAGATTTTTAAAGATTTTCATATTTTCACCCTTTTTGTTGAGGGTAAAGGGAAAGTTAAGGGTGGATTTCATTTATTTGAACAACTTTGGTAGAGCTTGACCCAAGGAACATCCCTGCCAAGTTTCATCAAGATTGGCCCACTGGTTTAGGAGGAGAAGATGTTTAAAGAAATTGTGGACGACGGACGACGGACGACGCACGACTGACGACGGACGACGGACATTCTACGATCCCAAAAGCTCACCTTGAGCACTTCGTGCTCAGGTGAGCTAAAAATGTTAAAAATTCACTAAAATACTAGATCAACAACTAAAATCAAAATATAAAATTGCTGGAAGAAATCCATGATTTCTTTGACTTAATTAATTTTGGAAGTGTCTGATGGTTCAGAAATACATGAAAAGCTATTTGTAGATCTTGTATGCCTATCTAATTAAAGGGAGGTAATAAATATTGCTAATTTTGTTCGTATTGAATAAAATTAGCAATATTGGATTAGATCCCTCTAATTTCATTTAATGCTCGTTCCTCTCGCTCATTCAATTTCATCTCATAGCCATTGCAACTTCATTCAAGTTGATAAATTCACAAAGTTGTTAACTGTAGAGGGCGAGTATGGATTTTTAAAGTATTAAACTGGTCAATATTCAAATAAGGAGCAGAGAAAAATAAAATATGGATGCAAGAAACCATCTAATATGGTAGAAAATATTGTTAAAAAAAGAAAAGAAAAATCAGTGGGTAAGTGAAAACTATTGTTAGAGCCAATTAATGTATTGGCTCTTACAACAGTTTTACAATGACTTCTCAATTTGCTTGTTTCAATTTCATGTTTTTCTTCAATATTTTCACAACTTTGTTATCAGGGAGATATAAAGCCTAGGGACAACACAAAAAATATCGCCTATTTCTAATTGCTCAAAGTTAGCGATCATGATTTCCCTCCTTTAAAAATCATTCAAAACTCACCAATCATTCATTAAATTACATTTTGAAATCATGCCAAGTTCATTCTACTTGTCAATTTCATGTTCCTATTAATTGACAAGGTTAATCAGTTCTGAAAAAACCTGAAACAAGAGCACCACAAGCAGGTGCCAACACTCAGCTGTTCTTTATTTCTTAGGCAAATGCAAATATATGAACTTGGTACCTACAGAAAGGTCTTGTCCCAAGCAATGACAATGAGAAATATGAAGACTCTTTGACTTACCATTCAAAAGTTATGACCAAGGTTAAATTTTTTGAAGAAATTTGACCTTGAAAAATGACCTTGACTGATGACCTAGAATTGGTACCTACAGAAAGGTCTTGTCCCAAGCAATAATCATGTGAAATATGAAGGCTCTATGACTTACCATTCAAAAGTTATGAGCAAGGTTAAAGTTTGTCACGCCAACTCCAACATCAATGCCAACGCCGCTAAGGTGATCATAATAACTCGGGTTTTCTTAGAAAACAGCCGAGCTAAAAACAAGACTCTTTTCCCATTCTGCCATTTAATGCATTTTATGGGCATTATAAAAGGAAAACATTTTAATTAATAATTCGTACGCAACTGAGGCTAATATTGCAATATCTTTAACAACTGAGCCAGATTTTGAATAGGATATAGCAGTTCACATACTTGGCGATCAACAATGTCAAATGAATGTTCTATGGAGTTCACATTCTGTCTATATTGAACATATTCATGTCTTTACATTCATTTCAGTGTTACAATACTTTTTTTCTTTGTGTATATTTCAAATTCAACAAGATGTGTTTGTGAAACACGAATGCCCCCGGAACGGCATTTTTTTTTCAAAGTTTGACCTTGACAGATGACCTTGTCACATGACCTTGACTTTGGTACCAGCGGATGCGGATCATTGAGATCTATCATCATGCCAAATATTAGCTTTGTATCTTGAATAGGCTTGAAGATATTGGCAAGGTTAAGTTTTCGGGTTAAGTTTTCGGACAGACGGACGGACGGACAGACAGACGGACGGACGGACGGACAGACGGACAGACAGACAGACAGACGGACACGAGTAAAACAATATGCCCCCGATCTCTCGATACGGGGGCATAAAAATTAACTTTGTCTAAAATATGTACATCCATAATGTATGCAATTGGTTATATGCCCTAGAATTAGACTTACTTTTTCTGGTAATACCCTCTTTTTACCCTGTCTTCCTTCACTGTTCAATATGCCATTGAGCCTCTTGTCCAAAGATGATTTCCCTGTCTCTTTTGTACTTTCCTTTTCCTCCTTTTTCAAAGAGTCTCCCCTTTCAAAGAAGTAGACTATTTTAGGAGGGACATAGGATTGAACATTATCTTCACTGTTTGGTGTATCACAGTTTACTTCATCACAGAAATCTTTACTGGCACTACAACCCTTCAAGTCCTCATTATCAAAGGCCTCTTTGTTATCATTTATATCACATGATGTACCACTAGTTCTAGTATTCAAGACTCCTGAAAGACTTTTTGTATCACTATTTGAACACAAATTTTCACTGGCACCACATTTTTCTATATAAGCTGTCTGTTTATCACATATATTGACTATCACAGGCTTGGTTTCACAAATGTTCAAATCTTTATCATCTCTCTCATTAATGTTTGCATTGCTAGCATCACAATGACTGATACCTTTATCTAAAATTTCTAAGTTAATTGATAATTCATTAGAAGGGCCTTGCTCCTTGTTGCCTATGCTATCATCAGGTGTAGTGGTGTCACATAGACTAGGAGTACTATCACCTAATATGTCTAGACTAGAAACAGTTGCACATTTAGGAATCAATGCAGAGTGTAGATCATTCAGAGCTGTACATTTCTTAATTTCTGTCACCTTTCTCATTATGGATGCTTTGTAAACATTGTGAAGCTTATTTCCTAAAATATAACAATGGTAGAATAAAAAGAAAGTTTTTTTTAATATCTGAAAATGATTTACCGTGTAATTGGCTTCAAAACAAAATTCATAGCAAGTGAGATTGTTAGAGAGAAAAAGCATTACCCTTTTCCTGCTGAAATTAAATTTTGTTTCAAACAATCTGCAAATTTTTGGTATATTTCAACTTACTGTCTAGTTCTAATTTTGCTCACAATAATTAATGGATTAAACATGGCTTACCTGTAAGGTGATGTTTGATCCTAATTCTATCGAGCCAATCCACTGAGAATCATAGGAGATGAACACTTGACCAGTCACGTGACCAGTGCTTCAGTTCTTTAGAGGTAAATGCATCTCAGAATTTGCTTCCATGAGCCGTGGCAATAGGGATGGGTACAGGGTGGGCCTATGATTCTCAGTGGATTGGCTCGATAGAATTAGGATCAAACATCACCTTACAGGTAAGCCTTGTTTAATCCATTAATTCTATCGAAGCCAATCCACTTATCTGAGAATCATTGGAGTATTTAGAGACAAATTCTGAGATGCTGCAATTAGCAGAAAATAATTGCTTTGAATGAGTTATATCATTAAGTGGTTTAAAATGATAAACGAAACTGAAATACTTAAAAAGATTATTTACAGCAACTAATAACTCACAAACTAAAAGTAATATATGAATAGTAAATACAAACATGCAATTATTTTTCTTTACTTATGTCCAGTACTGTACGGCTATATGATGAATCATTAGTAATTGGTTTCTTGTAGTATTTTCTGAATGTGCAATCTTTTTTCCAACATGCGGTCCTCAAAACAGTGCTTATAGGTATTCTACTTGCGACTGCACTTGTAGAAGCACCCCTAGTACTGTGAGCTGAGAAAATGGACATATCTATCCCTGAAAGTTGTAAAGCTAGCTTTATCCATGATGAAATGGTACTTTTAGAGGCAGGTTTATGCGGCTTTTGCGTGGCTAGAAATAATTCATCATATTTACGTATATCCTGAGTCCGCCTTAAGTATTCCTTCAAAGTTTCTACAACACAGAGATTTGTATCTTCGCTATAGCCCTCAATGTACAGTTCTGACAAATGTGTACCTGGCTTTGACTGTTTTAGTAAATTCGTTGCTCTTATCTTTACACTATTATTGTCTACATCTAAATCATTCAATTTTAATAAAGCAATTGTCTGACACCTTTGGCCAGTTACTAAAGCAAGTAATGTTACTAATTTTACAGTTAGGAATTTCAATGATACATCAGTCAGCTCCAAAGTTTTTAGGAACTCTAGAACTTTTTTAACATCCCATGTGCATTTGTACTTTGGTAAACTGGGTTTTAAATGAAAAATTCCTTTCATGAATCGCTTCACAAGAATATTGCTTGTGGGATTATGATCACTGATTATATCCAAATACGAAGATAAAGCCGACCGTGCAGTATTAATTGCACTATAACCTAATCCTCGATCAAACAACACTGATAAGAAATTGATAATTTCACTCACAGATGGGTTAGTTTTACTAACTTCCCTTTCACCACAAAAACACAACCATCTTTTGATATAACTCCAATATTGTTTTTGTGTGCTGTGTCGCCATGATGCAATAATGATGTTTGCAGGCTTTTCTGGTATTCCATGACTTTGGAGGTATTTCCTGATATCATGAAAGCTCCCATTTTCATCGACTTCAGTGGATGTTTTTGGGGTTTGTTCGGCAGAGTCAGAAGACAATCTACCTTTGGTAGGATGAAGCACTGACCGCAAACTAACTGGAGTAATTGCGGAAACCATGGTTGAGTTGTGAATAGAGGCGCAATCAGTATTGCCTCCATTCTGTCCAGCCGAATTTTTTGTAGAACTGCTCCCAGCATGCTAAATGGAGGAAAGATGTAATACAAATTATTAAACCAAGTCAATGAAAAGGCATTCACCGCATAAGCTTTTGTATCAGGTAAAAATGTTACGTAATTTGGTAATTGATGATTTTTTGCTGAGGCAAAAAGGTCTATATCACATGTTCCAATTTTTAACTGAATTTTGTCAAAAACTGTCTTGTCCAATGCCCACTCCATGTCGTCATTAAGCTTTTTACTCAACCTACTAAGAGTGTCCACTTTAACATTCAGCCTCCCAGCAATATAAACAGCACTCAGCCAAATGTTTTTCGACTCACACCACAACCACATTTCTCTTGCCAGTCTGTGTAGTTCGGGTTTGCGACCCCCCATTTTTGAGATGTATTTTAAAGCTACTGTATTGTCCAAGAAAACTTGAACATGTTTGTCTCTCATATGTGCACAAAATGACTGTAAACATAAAAAGGCAGCCTTAAGTTCCAGGAAATTGATATGATATTGTTTATCATTTTCTGTCCAATGTCCACTAATCTCTGACCCATTTGTTTTATTAACGCCCCCGTATCCAGATAAGGAGCTGTCTGTCTCGATTTTTATGTCAGGTGGTCCCTGGGAAATGTTTCGCTGTGCTGAATGAATATTTTCAGTCCACCATTTAAGGCATGAAATTGAAAGGTCACTAAGTTTCATTTTCCCATCGAAATCACCTCTGTTGCACTTAAGTTCATGATCTCGCTGTAATTCTAAGGGCTTGTAGTGTAAAGGCCCGTATTTAACAGCGGGATCTGCAGCAACCAGCTTACCTATCAATTTTGAGAATTCCCTAATTGTCAAATTTGAGCCCCGCAATATGTTTGTGCACTGTAATTTTATGTCGTCTGCTTTTCTCGTGCTTAATGTCACAATCATTTTTACAGAGTCTAAAATGAATCCCACAAATTCTATTTTTTGGGTTGGGGTAAAAATTGATTTATCTGGGTGAATGGTTAATCCTAATGAATCAATAAGTGTCATTGTTTTGTTAACATTCATATGACATTCTTCTTCCGTGTCACCTGCTAACAAAGAGTCATCTATATAAATGACATTTTCGTATCCTAATTTTCTTAGAAATGAAAAAAGTGGCTTCAAGACTTTTGTGAAAATGCGTGGCGCGCTGGCTAAACCATTCGCTAGCGAGGTATATTGCATAACTTTATTTTCCCATATAAAGCGAAGGTACTTTCTGTCAGTCTCTGCTACCCCTATGCTGTAGTAGGCATCTTTCAAATCGATTTTGCGAAATAAACCCCTTTCTTTACCAAATTTAAAGCGGATTTTAATGTCTCCATTTTGAAGTGAATCTTTTCGATGTGCTCATTTAATCTTTTTAGATTTAAAATAAGTCTGTATGTCCCATCTGGTTTTAGCCGAATGAAAATGTTTGATATAATTTCACCTTGTTCATGTTCCACCTGCTCAATGACCCCCTTACTCTCAAGCTTGTCAATTAAATTCGAAATAATTTGCCTCTCGCTGTCCTTGAATTTTATTGGGAATTGAGTACAATCAAGTGGTTCACTATCAAACTCTAAATTGTAACCAAATTTTACAATATCTAAAATGTATTTGTCGCTTGTCAATTTTTCCCAATTATGAGCAAATTTCTTAACCTTGCCAGCAGAGAAATTTTCTGGTTTATTCGATAAATTACGAGAACAGGAAATTTCACTTACAGATGTTGATTTCGATGTGTCCTTCATTTCTGATATGATTTGGGTTGTTGTCGTCTGTCTGCCGGCTGATTTTGGGGCCGGCTCCGTTTCCATAAAAAATGGTTCCCTTGGTTATGTGTTGATGGTTTGTAATTCGATCCAGATTGCACTGGCGCGCCTTTGTAGTCTCTCTTTCGGTTTTTGTTCTTTGATAAATTGTAGTCAGGTTTTGGCCGACCAATGTCTGTGCTGAGTTTTCTCATTGTGTCCATCGATTTCAATTGTCCCTCTAAATCATCACCCAATAAATTTCCTGTCAAGGGGGTGTTGTCATTGCACAACTGCTTATATTTGTCATTAATACCCGGCCGAATTTGTTGTCGCCTTAGATTTGTAACATCTCGATGGGCATAGGCAAGCAACTGGAAAGCATCTTTAGCCAACTCAAATTCCTTGCATTGATTTGTTTTCAGTAAACAGTCCATCAAATTCACTAAAGGGATTAGTCCGCATGTTAGGTAGTTTTGCGTGGTTTGGAATTTTCTATCATTATCTTTAATGTTTTTAAATAATGATGAGCTTACCCAAAGTTCCTTGTTCACTTTCGGAACTGTCAAGTATTCGCAGTTTTCCGGCCACTGAATTTTATCGCATAATGCAGACGCAATTTTTCTATCAATTGGCTGGCTGATTCCGGCGTCAACGACACGAGCCAAATTTTCGTCGATTTTAGGACCCATGTTTTCTAATTTCTGGAAATCGCCGCTCAATTGCATCAGCATTTTTTGGGTTTCGCTAATTTCTGTCGCGCCGGATACATGAGAATCCCAGCAATCAGTTTCCGATCGCTCATCCACAGATTCACTCTCGGAGAGCGATCCATCGCCCGTGTCAAACTGTTGGTCGCCATGTTGATCAAAGGACGATTGTATAAGCTTAGTTAAGTTGTCAACTTTCCCAAATAAGTCCCCCAACGCCTTCTGTTGGGAAAGAATCAGGGCTTGATTCTTCTCTATTTGTTTTCGGAAATTTACTTCCGTGTTTACATCTGGGGAACTGCACTTCCTGTGGGCGATCCCAGCATTCATTTTGGTGCGTTCTTTATCGCGCACCTGTTCGCTCGGTTGGCTTGGGCCCACGACGGGGGAACCCCAAATTTTGTTGAAAATGTTGTTTATGTCCGTGCTTCCCCGGTCCACTCCAGCGGTCTGAGACCGTTTACCCTGAAGAGTGGTTAAACCCAAACTGTTCGTAGTAGAATTAAGATCTACACGAGTGGGCTGTAAAGTTTCTTCACGATTTTCCCTCGAGTCCGATTTTTCTGAGTTGGAAGCCATGTGGCTTATCAGCAGAGCGTCCAAACAAAGGAAACAAAGAAAGTTAATTCCTTTCCAAAATATCACTCAAATCACTTGTAATCCGTTCCTCTAAATTATATATCCTTTTGTATCACGCAATTTTACACCGATTCTTTATAATTAAATCGTTTGTCCGCGCATAGAAACACTTATTTTCACTCAAATTATTCGCGAATTTTTCTCAAAGCAACTGGTCAGTTAGACATTTGTTTGCGTTCTGAAGCACTGGTCACGTGACTGGTCAAGTGTTCATCTCCAATGATTCTCAGATAAGTGGATTGGCTTCGATAGAATGAAGTGCAAAACTGGCAATGTAAGCTAAAGTCAGCTTGCATGAATATATAGGCTGATTTTAGTCTAATACTTCTGTCATAGCTTATTGTAAAGCAGGAATAAGTCATGAACAGTTTTATTAGGGCTTAGCATAAAATTGAGAATTTTTTACGTTTAATCAAGGAAATATTTGTTCTTTTTATCCTATGGAGGAAAAATGATATGTATCCCAATGATGAACAATATGAGCAAATTCTATCATTTTTTTTCAATATCCACATGCTGCCTATGTCTTGTATGCACCAAAAAGGCCTGACAAAGCTTTTCCTTTTCGGACCCTGATTTCTTGATAACAAAATATAAGGAATTGTTAACATTGAATGTGTGTTTAATGTCACTTTTAACAATCTCTCAGTCATATCATTCATTCATACTAATTCCTTTGCTTCCTGATTATCAACAGTACTATGCTAAAATGTCTTGCCAAAGGACATACAGGGTTGTAATCTAGCATCAACAAACTAGACTGTAGCAAAGCGGACTAATATCCCACTACAAGCGCTTGTCAATTATGAAAAGCCATTTTCAATCAAAGGGCCATAATTCTGTCAAAGGTCAATGGATTGTGACAAAAAATCACTTGCACATCTCTGCTTGATACTGATCACATCTGTAAAGTTTGAAGGAAATCCATCCATTAATTTATAGGAACTTTAGCAGACAAGAAAAGGCTAAAGACGGATGCACTGACAGACAAACAGACAGACAGATGGACAGACCAACAAGTTGACTCCTATAAACCACCCCCAAACATAGTTTAGGGGAGTATAAATAGGTCAAAAGGACTTGGTCATTGGGATCTTATTGGTTCTTTCTTAAAATTTTGGAGTCCCTGCTTTAGGTAAAGACTATTTCTTCTGGGCTATAATCTTGTATTTGTAGATTTAGAGCTATTGCCTGGTTAAAGGTTATGAAATAATTAGAAGAATATCAATTTTCGGAGCTCAACTTCATCAAAGAAGTGAAGACTGTTTAAAGCAGTCTTCAATTCTTTTCTGAATTTGAGCCTCAGAGAGTCTATGGGACTCACATCATATAACTTCTTAGGGTTCTGGCTACTTATTTTTGAGTCTCAGAAGCACAAAACCTGCTTCCATTAAAACCCTGGACATATATTACCATTGGGGCAGCTGGGATTCAAACCAATGTCCTTTTGATTTCTCTTTGATCACAATTCCGCCAAAGAGCACTGGCTACTGAGCCACACAGTACCTCAGAAAATGATGATGCAATGTTTTGATAGCAACAGGAAAGGTATACCTTTAAAGACTTCATATTCAACATCTATTGCACAACATCGAGGAACATAATCTGCAGCAGCTATCTTGGCTGGGATATCTGCGTAATACTTGCAGTAATTTTCTGTTAATGCTCGTTGTATGAGACCATGACAGTGTTCTCTAGCCTGGAAATAAAGATTTCAAATCTTGTCATTCATATTCTTTTTAAAATTATAATTGTGTCCATCAAGTTTTCTGCTTTCTGATTAGCCAAAAACTTGTTTCATTCTCCAATAAAATGCTTTTTTAGAACTCGGCTATTTTCCAAACTTCCACTTTGGGTACAATCATTAGTAAAGTGATTCAACATGGATAAATCTTCATTTTTGCTTCATGATATAAAAAGAGTATTTCTTTAGTATATTGGGTATGGAATTATAAACCTTACAGCACTCATTTATTAATCTGCTTCCAACATTCAATCAGTGTGATTAGGTTTCTAGTTTCATTCCTTCATGAAATAAACAAATACCCTCAATATTTCTTAACTAAGTTGTATTGTATTTTAAAAATTATATTAAAAATTGCTTTTAAACCACTAAAATGTTTGTTATCACATGATATCCATAAACTTTTTGACATAAAAAATATAGTTTGCATTTAAAGTAAAAGAAATAGCTGCATTCTTTCAGCGCCTTCTGGGGTTTGGTTCAATTTCAAAACAATTGTATAAAGTATGGCAAGAGTTTGATTTGAAATTGACATGCTTTTGTGCTGTAATGGATCAGAACAGAGATTTCAATCTTACCTAAACTGACAACAAGTATACACTTTTTGCAATATTTCTATCAGCATTGTATTCCTGAAATTGGGTTTTAATATTCAAAAAGATTTTTTTAGAGAAAAGGAAGCTGTTAGTCTTTTTTCTTTGGCACCGGCTAATCTTAACCTCATCTAGAATGGAGAAGTTATGAAGCTGGCGAGGTTTGCATAATAACATTTCTATTTTAGAGTTGGCTTAAAGCGACTTGTTTTAAACACAATTTCATGACAATGCCTACACTCTAGCTATCTAGCTTAATAATTTACTCTTAAGACAACTCTCAACTTGGATTAATCACCTGTTTTTACCTTTTACCCAAAGTATTCCTCCAGACAGGTTACAGCAAACATTATTGCATAAAATGTACATTTTGGGGTCATTATAGGTAAACAATAACAAACAAAACCTGGGCGTTCATGAGAGAAAACGTGGATTAATAAGTAAATTCATGTGCCACTAACGCCCAGCTTTTTGTATTTAAATATCCTCAGTCTTGGTCTATACAATTTACCAGCTTCTTTGTCTAACATAAATATAGAGCATAAACAAATACGTTGATTCTATTCCTACGTTAATTTTTGTGACATCATTTATATGCCAACCAACTTCGGTTTAAATAAAATCGACAGTGCAATGCATAACATAATATTTTCGGCACATAATTGGTATGGAGCTAGTTTTAAAGTGTTCCAATGAATTATTTTATATTTCTGTTTGAAGAAATACTGAAGTCTTTTTTTTATGCAATAATAGCGTCAATTGGGGATTTTTTGACAATAACACTTGCAGAGAACCACAAAATGCTTTATCGCCCTCATGCCTTGCACTTGGGCATTGAACCATTTTTAGGGCCTCTGCAAATGTTAACTCCCTTAAAAACATGCATTTACCCTATAATGTGGACCCAGATCAAATTGCTCCTGACAGAACAGTCTGATCAGGGTCTTCAAATTTAACCTTTCCCTGAGCTTCATTCGGAGGCATTATCATGTTTGGATTCCACTCTGTAAGGACTTCAGAGCAATAATTGTCTGTATTTAATATAAGGTAGTGGACCCGTAATAGATCTGGAATGTTTTGGCAGTGATGAACTTTAACTGTGTTAATGGAGGTTTCTTAATGATTCTCATTAGGAAACCTCCTTGTGATCCAAAATGTTGTGGAACTATTAAAGGTCCACTACATTAACTTAAGCTTTATTGAAGCAATAGTAATAAAGTTTTAGAATTAAATCAGCTATTAATTTGGTTACTGCCTTGAATTTTAATTCTGTTACCTAAATGATTCTACCAAAATATCAAATACAGTCGTGACGCATTTATACGGACGGCATTAATCCGGAATATTCAAGATCCGGAAAAGAATTCACGGGAACGAATATTTCACTAATAAATTGTACACTTTAATCCGGAAACTCGCGTTCCGGAACCGGAATTAAAAATCGGGAACGGAATATCAAAATTCTACACAAATTTGTCTATGTAATCCGGATTAAGGGTTGGTTGTCCGAATTCAAAGCTTTTGTAATTACTATCTGTCGCATCTCATTGTGAAAGGATTAGCGCGTTTATCGTCACAACTGACTGATTGACACGTGTTGACAAACATTTAATACGGAGATTAGATTTTCGCACCTTACAAACAATTTAATTAGGAAAGTGTGTCGAGATCACAGCGTGACATTAAGTGTTCTACCCGCGCGGTTCAACACCTATTATGCTACTTACTCTTAAGACCGATCTTTACTTTAAAGAACAATACTCCCCGTTGATTTTAAAATTAATTGAGAAATTATAATCGCTATCATTTTCCAATCATTTCCTGATCTTCTATCGATCAAACGTACAGAGTTAACACTCAACTAAAAATGTCAACGCCGACGACCAAAAAACGAAAAGTTGAAATTTCAGCATCGCCGACGAAGACTTCGACTTCTTTTCCAAGTGAACGCCAGAGACATACAAATCTATGAAAATAGTCCTTTTCAGGACCACCAAATGCCCGAAATTTCGTCCTTTAAAATTGACATCTGAATGAAAGTTTGCTCTTATTGTTACATACGACTCGGGAAAGAAACTCATTTCCAAATTATCAACTGATAAGCCCAATCGTTGGTCCCAAAAGCCTACGCTGAAATTGTCCATAGAAGTGGCCTTTGTTCAAAAGGCCTCACCAGAGAATGTTGTTTAATACGACGCTCGAAAGCTATTTCCGTCGCAATTGTCAAAATAAGTCAAAACCTCAGTCCCGAAAGTAAGTCCTTCAAAATTGTCTGTAATAATAAAACGGCCCTTCTCAGGGCCACAAATCTTGTTTTCTGACAACATTTTTTTTTTTTTTTTTCGAAGATTGTCAAGAACAAGAATAATGCTCAAAAACATTTTAACGAAATGGCCCTTCTAAGGGCCTTTAAATGGCTTGTTCTGCAAAATGATTTTTTGAAAGTCAATTTCTCTCAAAATATCATAACAAGCCAAAAAAAGACAAGAGAAACGTGATGCATGTTATGAAATATTTATTTATCACGTTTTTATTATTATAAATATATTTTTTCCATTTTATAAACATGTACAGTACAATGCAAAATGCGTAATCTTCTGTATTCATTCTCGGGGTTCACCAAATTACACGTATTAGTACTTCTAACAACGCATCGCAAACCTGAAACAACAACAACATAGTGTCAAAATGGCGGACGAAACTAGGTTCGGATTGTAATAAAAAATTGTTTATCCGGAAAAATGGTTACTCCGGACATACTCGTAGGAAACCGAAGTGTCCGGATTAGCGCGTCGCGACTGTAGTAACCTCTCCCCTTACTGATTTATTTCCCCCAAATTTAGGGCCAAAGACCCTTTACCTCACCTTGAAAAAAAAGCCTTGGGTACACATATCAGTTGAGGTAGTAGATCAATCATATTTTGATTTATTTCTTTTGGGAGGTACACACAAGACCTGTCTACCCTTTCATTGGCAAAATCGTGGTACACATATTTCTTGAGGTAATAGATCAAGCTAAAGTATCAAGCCTTACCATGACTGTTAACTTGGATATCCGCTGACTTGCAGCATCTCTAAGTGGACAGTCATCACTAGGTGGTATAAAATCAGACTCTTTCTTTTTTGGTTGAGCTTCATCAGCCTGCAAAATTAAAAATATATTTATCTTAATAAATGCTTCCCGGAGCTTGACAATATTTGGACTAGGATCTTTTACTTCAACTAAGTTTTTGAACTTCGATATTTTCTATAAATAAAATTATCAATACATACAATATTCAAAATATCAAACCTCATGGACAGAGAAATGAGTATAAGAATTCCTTCTCAGTCTATAGATTTAGTTTGACAAGTGTTTAAAGATTAATTATAGTACAAAAGTGTGTCCAGTGGCATTTGTGATTGATGGCTTTTGCAGGATTGATGAACAAAATAATTGGCAATATCCTTTACTTCATTTAAATTTCTTTTAATCTTGTTCTAATTTTCAAATGCAATCTACTTAATAAATTTGGAGCAGTCTTAAATAATGTCCTCTAGTTATTGTTTTTCAAATGACCTCACATAGGCACTTACATTGGTTTTTGACTACCCCCAAATATGTTTAGTGATTGGCTGTTGAACCAGAAGCAAAGCATTTAATCATTGGCTTGGCCTATTCAGTATATGACATTTGAAAACAAGAGGACCATGATGGTCCTAGATTGCTCACCTAAGTCTCTCTGACCCCTGGGACGTCACATCAATTAAATAGGCAGATGTCATAAAGAAGATGATATAAAACCAAGTTTCATGAAGTTTGGGCAAAAAAATGGGTGCTCTCTAGAGCGTAAACCTGAGAATTATCATCAAAGCCTCTTTTCCTAAGATATGGCATGGATCCTTCCCTATTTTCAATAAGGTTCATATCTGTGACATGACAAATATTTTGACCAAGTTTCAAGCAGATCAGGCCATATTTGTGGCCTCTACAGCGTAAACAAGAAAATTATCATAAAGGCCCCTTTTCCCATGAAATGGCATGGATCTTTCCAGTTTTAAATTTATAGGGTTCATCCGTGTGACCTAACAAACATTCTGACCAGGTTTCATGAAGATTGGACCATATTTGTGGCCTCTACAGTGTAAGCAAGAAAATTGTCATTAAGGCCCCTTTTCCCGTGATATGGCACAGATTCTTCCCATTTTCGATAGGGTTCATCTTTGTGACCTGACAAAAATTCTGACCAAGTTTCATGAAGATTGATAATATTTGTGGCCTTTAGAGTGTAAACAATAAAATTGTTGACTCATGACGACAGACGACGCACTACGGACCACAGACCATGGACATTCAATGATCACAAAAGCTCACCTTGAGTACCACATGCTCAGGTGAGCTAAAAAACATGAGACACAAGTTTTTATGGATACACTGCAACTCCATTATAACGAAATCTGTTAGAGCGCTGAATCCATTATAACACGGGGTTCGCTTGGCTCCCAAAATTTGGGAGGGTCGACCATTTTGGGATGCTGCGGCAATGTTACCCGATCCGTCGTTCATGCTGTTTTGATCACAATTTTAGATCGAAGGGTGAAAACACTGAGATAAAAAATGATAACGAGCAAAGCCAGGTAAATCAATACAATTGTTTTTCACACCCCCCTCAGAGCAGTGATGGCGATTAAGGCCTCAGGTCAGAGAGAAATGGCTAGTTTGATTGTTGACAGATGTATAGTTATATCACTACAGCTGGAGTACCAAACTCACGAGTACAACCATCACATCCTTTCCAAACCCCAATCTGCTATCTCACATAGGTCTACGATTATTAATCCACGGGAGAGAGACTTATAGTCAGAAAGAATGAGTGCCGGTGTCGGAGAAACACGGAATCCCGATATTGACAGTCCGGCGCGCTACCAACTGTGCTTGGTTGACGACAGGGACGTTATTGGACACCTAAAAGTCTAGTTCGCATGTGATAAGTTCTAAATGAATAAATTTCAGAAGAAGCCGTGTTTTTTGCAAAATGAGCTAATCTCGTTTTATATTCTCAAATCTTGAATATTTACCGCAGTTGACAAACGATTAAAAAAGTGGCTCGCCATTAACCCAATTTACTGGTTTATTACCTCCCTGCCAATCCCATTGAATTTTGTTATAAATATTACGTTTTTTGTAGATATATGATAAGCTTTGGTTTCTTTTTCATTAAACTTATTCATATTATAGTCATGTTTTACAGGGTTTGAAAATTCAAAGCCAAAATGAATTATTATTGTTGATTCTTATCTCTTACTAAATACAAAACTTCATTAAGTTTTTAAACTGGAAGCTATATATAAACCAACATTTCCCGCATGAAAGCCTGAAACAAAAGAAACTAAAAATGGCACGAAACTGCTGGTGACCATTTCACTTCGCTTTCATCTGGACTTTCTTTCTTGACGATCTACAATCTGTTATTCAAACCCGTGAATTAACATCTTGTCAAACCAAGGGTTACGAACGTTTTACTTATACGGTTTTCAAGAAGAAGCTTTCAATACCCCTTGACTCGTGAAAATGATGTATTAAATGGATTAGCTTATCTTCGCAAACCGGCAATCCAAATGTCGTAACTACAAATTAATTTAATTGAATTTACGGCATTTTTTCTCGCTCATCGAAGAATGCGGTCCTGCACTCCGAGAGATTTGATAACTTTGGTATAGTTTCAATCCAACGTAGGGTATTGTTTATTTTGATTGCGTAGATAATTATTTTCTCATATTTTCCAGAAGACAATATTTAAAATATGAAATTTGTTGATCTTATGAAACTTTATGGATTTTACTAACTTTGTCCTTTTGAGATCGTCATTTATCGGTGTTTGTCAGCTGAAGGGCCGGTAGGCCCAAAAATTCGGGATCCAGAGAACTAAGAGGAGTCTGCAATCGTTTAACCCTAAAAACTTGATTACTTTATCAAAGATAGTTTTGCTTAGCTTAGGGACAACAAAACGATCTTAAAATAAAAAATATCAAAGTAATAAACCGCATTTGTTCTTCAATTCATTGCCGAGTTTTAAAAATATAAAATACAATGGCCTAAATATGTACATGTATATTTAGATATCCGATATCAATATTGACCCTGTGTCTGTTACGTTTCCGCTGTACGTTATTGTTCACTGCAGGAGGGGGAGGGGAATTGGTGGCGGCCAGGGGGTACAGCGTTATAGCAGATACATCCACTTCTTCCGCTGTTTCATTTCTCGGACCCCGACCACAGCGTTACTGAAGCACATTTTTGACTCTTTAAACAAACTTTTTGAGAATTTCCTTACATTCACTCCCTTCCTCTTCTTGAATTCCTTCATGATAAAGTTAGTACGCTCCTTCCTGTCTCTTCTCTCCTTTTCTCGCTCAGTTTGGTAATCTTCACCCTCCTCACTGTCATATTGATCATCATACAAATCTGTGTCACTAAAATGTTAGATTATTTTAAAAATCTGTGTTAATGAAATGTTTGATTATTTTAAAAATTTGTGTTAATGAAATGTTTGATAGTTGATCAAATCTTTGTCATTGAAACATTAATTTTGATCATTGAAGCAGTGTTTGTCACAGAAATATTTAATTTTCATACAAATCTATGTCTTTTAAATAAGAGATAGTAAAATAAATCTGTGTTGATAAATAGTTTAATTAAACAAATGTATGACATTTAAGTTTTTTATTTAATAGAAAAGAAAGAGCTATTTGCTATTTTGATAAAGTACTTGAATTTTATTTCAAAATATTCAAATTTTCTAACATTACTGCAATAAACCCTGTGTTGGTGGTTCTCATTTAAATAATCATAGACACTAGACAATGCTGCTTGATGGCATCAGAATTATAGAGCTTATTTCAATGGCTCAGCCTGAAACAGTTGTAACTGCCTATAAATATATAGGCATTTACAACTGATTCTTGCTGAGCCATCAATATGACCTACTTTTTTGCCCCTTTCCTTCCACCACCATACATATCAGCTGAGCCATCCTCTTCCACATAAAACATGGTACCGCCTTTCTTTTTCTGATGAACGGATGCAAATGTCCCTCGCTGAAGTTCTAACAGGTTCTTCTCTGCCCTTTTTGGATCCTTGCATATATCACATCCTTTGTTACAGTTAGGAGCCTCATCTCCAAAAAAGTCAGCTATACATTTGTGACGACATCTGAAAAAGGAATTGACTCGTGCTAAAAGGAAAAAATATTTTCAATTGGTATGTGACATGCTATTCATATTTCAAAAAAATCTTTCGAGTTTTTAAAATCTTCATTGTTATATAGTCAGATGATGACCATTCACGCTCAAGCCCCACCTTTAATGGTCAAGGGAGCTAAAATAAAGGAAAAGTAAAATAATTCTTGTTGTGTTGAGGCTGGAACATTCCTGTTTTAGCAGAAAGTATGGAGAACAATCAGTCTACCAAAAAGTTTAGCCTGGTCTAAATTTGCACAATATGCTTGCCCCTTCAAAGTAGCAGAGTTCAGGATGACAAATTAAACAAACTGTTAGCAAATCAAATCCCACTTTGCACATGCACTTGTGTGCAAAGCAGGATGTAATTTGCAAACAGTTTGCACTGTTATGTCATCCTGAACGCATAGCAGGGTTCAGCCAAAATTGTCTATAGGATTCCAAAATATAGGAAGAGGTCCAATGAATTCAAAGAAAAGAATTCAATTGTTATCCTTCTATACATTGAAATGCAAAATGATCTTTCATCAGAATCATTTTGTTAAGGCAAGCTTTAATTCGAATCCACTCTGTTCCTTCTGTTTGAAAGGAACAAACTCATGTTAAAACACTTTGCTTGGGAAGAATTAGGAAAATATCACTAACCTTTAATATTCCTTGTATTCTTTTTTAATTCTAACAATTGTATCAGAGGTAGGAATCCTTAAATATTTTGTGGGTTTCACATGGTAACAAAAATGGGGTTCTTAAGTTTCCAATTGAAAAATAGATAGTATTCACATAATGCATCTTAATACAACAGTGCCACAGTCACAAAATACGCTACCAAATTATTGTCAAGTAGGCAATATGCACAAGGTCCGGTGACAAGGAACAATTTGTGAACATTTTGTCCCCAACCTTCCATAATTGTAGGAGTTGCTTCAATAAATTAACTAGAAAAGGGATTCAATTTGGCATTGTAAAGGTTAAAGGCAATGTTAAACAGATGAGTATAACAGGGGTCCAGATAAGAGGGGGTGAAGCCAGCCTAAAATCTTTATTTCTCAATGAAACCCTATGTTGTGGGTACTCATTTGAATCGTCTCGATGAGCCGTTTCAAATGAGTATCAACAATGTAGGGTTTAAGCGAGGAATGATGAAATATTTCAAATTTGAAAACCAAAATACCTCCTCTATCTGTAGCTCTCAGTAACTTACTTGAGTCCCTCACAATAGTTCACCATGCTTTCAAAACTTTTCATCGCTGATCTCAGTTGTAGCTTCTGGGCTTCTTTATCTTTCTGAAGAAGCATTTAAGGATAAAGAGGTTAAAAGTGAGTTATGCGATGAATACCTGTCCTGTATTAACATCTGGGCCCAAGAATATAAAACTTTTCTCAGGCTAAGGCTCAATTTTCTCAAATCTTAAATCAAAATAAGTGTATGAAAGTAAAAAATAATATTAATAAGTTGTTATTTATATCATCTTTTATATTAATACATTTAAATGAGTAATAAAACAGAATTACAGCTTTAATCTCATATTGAAATTTGAGAAAATTTTGAATTAAGCCTGAGAAAAGTTTTATAACCTTGGGCTCAGAATGAATGTCTGATGTAGATTTAAAGACTTGTGGGAATAGGATTTTAGTTTATACCTCAGCAAAAACAAAGAAAAAACCTCTCAAGTTTATGTTAAGATATTTTTCATGAAACTTCTTAGTCTTCTCTTTTCTCGGTGTATCATAAGATAAACGGGACAGGTAAAATTATACTAAAATTTGGAAAAAAAAAAGGATCTTTGGTAAGTGAATTTAAAATCATAAACAATGAATATTCAATTGCCATATTTCCTCAAATAGGAGCAGCTTCCATGGAGTCACCCTAGAGTATCAACTAACAAAAACCTCTTTTAAGGTGATTGGAGTGTAAAAGCAAAAGAGTGAAATTAGATATTTTTTGTAAGTAAACAGTCTTTGTCCACGTTTTGCATCATCTGCAGATGTATTTAACAAGAGATATGTATAAAAAGCAGACTGTGTCTCACTTTTCTATTTCTGGTAGCCTCATTCTGAATCAGGAAGTTGACTGTGTTCCTATCTTCTGTGGAGTAATACAGTCTACAGTAGGCTGGTTTCCCATCTCTCCCTGCTCTACCAGATTCTTGATAGTAACCAGCCATGGATTTTGGTACATTCCAATGAGCTACAAATCTGTAATAAATGAGTTTGCATTAATAACCACACTAATTAATTGTTTCAATAGCATGATATAGAATAGATTTTATATCACTTTAAACACATGTCATGCTGAGCCTGGAATATTCCTGCTTTGGTAGGAATTATAGACAAAGTTCAGCCTGCACCTTAACCTCCTATTTGTCCCCTTTCAAGGATGAGTTGTTCATGAAAATACTTTTTCATAAAGAAAGATTGCCCTACATTATTGCATTCTAGGGCCTTCAGTTCTTTGATATGAGTGCGATATTAAAAGAAGATTTAAATTTAGCATGACAAGGGGTCACAGAATTCTGTTGTAACTTGACTGGTGCACCTAGTCTTAGCCTCCTATCAGTGGCTGCTGTTTTCCGATCACCATAATTCAGAACATTTTACTCATGGGGTTTGAATTGAAAATATTAATATTCCCTCTTATATTTGTTCTACTGCAATTGGAGACTTCGGTGGGTTATCTCCCTTGTTTGCCCTGTGGATTTAATCAGAGGTGTTCCAAAATCGTTAGCGGTCCTTTTAGAATATTTCCTTGGATTTTATCCATAGTTTCTTTGGGGAAGTTGCGAGTTTTATTTTTTTAAATACAAAATACTTGTTTATTGCAATTTGTATTAATGATACAGTTTTCAATAGCAAAGAAGAAAATAAATATTTATTTTACGTCAAATGTATCTTAAAATTGCGCAATTTTTTATTTAGAGCTTATCTTTAAATCTTACAGTGCAAAGAAAATAGGGATAAAACCCAAGGCAAACACTGATTTGGACCCTTCCTCCTTTGGGAGTATTTCAAGGGAGATAACCAACCGATATCCCTCATTGTCAAGTAATTACCATACTTTAATAGATATTATAATGTAATTTTTCTGGTCCTACAGTATCATATATCCATAGTTTAGTACATCAACCCTTCACTGCTATTTGCAGCATATTCCTCTTCTACACAGAGCCTTAATAGGGGTATGGAATTCACACGCCCAACTTGTCTGACACTGGCTTTTCCACCTTCAGGCAAATACAATTTTCTTGGCCACTTGTCTGTGGACAAGTAAATACCATAACAAATCTTGACACAGTACTATAAAGATCTAGGAGAAAAAACATCCTATTGTTTGTATAAAAGAGGAGAAAGCAATGTTTTTAATGAAGAAAATGCTGGGTTACGGCATTCCCTACATTAAAAAGCAATGTTTTACTAAATATCCATCAATTCATTTTTTGTGGGCAAATTCATTATGATCCTGGACAAGTAGGAAATTGACATTTACTTGTCCAGGATGGAGAAAAGTCGTATTTCCACACCCTTGGCCTAAGCAAACAATATACACTAAGATTAGCCTGCACAGATGTGATCTTAGCATAAATTTCCTACTTTCAACAAAATTGTTATTGGAAAATCTTGCCAGTTTAGTTTAAATGTCCCCAAAAATTAGCAAATTCTAAAACATAAAATTTAACTAAGCAGGATAAGGGTTAGATAGAAAAAAGAATCCAATTTAAGTATTTATGAAGACCTGTGAGCTGCCATCATAGACCAGTTGGTAGTGCATCGGACTGACAATCTAGAGGTCTAAGGTTCAATCCCAGAAGGCAGCACTCATCCTTTTCAACTATATGCTTCAACCAATAGGTTGATAATCGTAGACCTATGTGGGATAGCAGCTGGAGGCTTGGAAAGGATGTGATGGTAGTACTGGTGTGAGAAATACCAGAAATCCATTGTTAAGTGCTCTAGTAGCCGCAAAATGACTGAAATAATGTTGAAAGCGATGTAAAACCCCATTCAAACAAATAAATTATCAAGACCTGTGGAACCATTCTTACCTTACATTAGCCTTATCTACTCCCATACCAAAACTAATTGTGGCCACAACTACTGGAAATACGCCACCCATCCAATCATTTTGGTGAGTCTCTCTAAGTCCACCTTTCAGCCCAGCATGGTAGGGTTTAGCTGGGATTCCTTTAGCAGAGAGTCTACTAGCTATTTCCTCACAACCATCTCTTGTTCGACAATAAACAATACCACAACCATACTCATTCTGTAATGATTAAATTTATAGTTACATTTTTCAATAACATTCTGACTGACTTAAAAAAGAACATAAATGTATTTATACCTCTGTACAATGACTTAATATGTAGTGATTAAAGAAAGTAGAACCATTTCAAACTCATTTTTCACAATTTAAATCTTAAATTGTATTTACTCAGTTGAAAGTCTAGTCTCGACAATTCTAATGAGTACCCACAATACAGATTGTGTTACAGATTGTGTTACAGTGAAGTTAAAATGATGGAATCTTATGTAAATTTTAAATATTTCTTTTTCAAAACTTGAGACTGATCCAAATAAAAAAAGTTTTATACCACATTGAAGGAAGTATTGTGCGAAAAGGAGAAATTAATTGTAACAATCAAAAGGATAAGGTGTTTTTTTTCTTTTCCACAATATCTTTTTCACAGTATTTGAAAATCGGAATAAAATACTTATAAATGTTTAAATACAATTTTTAAAATTTAAATTACCCATAGTTCCCCAGCTTCAGGTGCACCTTTTAAGGCCTCCAGTATAAACTTTTTCAAATCTTCATAAATGTCTCTAGTAACATCAGACATACATACTTCATAAAACAGGTTGGGCCTAAAACAACTCTTACGAAACTTTGCTATTGGCTCTTTAAGTTTAAGTTGCTTGAAGATATCTTCAACAACTTGAGCTGGTGCAGTTGCCGTCAAAGCCACACATGGCACTCCTTTCAGATATTTCATTCGATAAAAACCAAGTTTCAAATATGCAGGACGAAAGTCATGACCCCACTGGGACACACAATGAGCCTCATCAATCACAAAATATTTCACTAGGCACCGTTTTGATAATGATTCTGTCAAAGTTTTGAAGCTGTCAGTATCAATCTGCTCAGGAGTAATATACAAAAGTTTAGTCTTTGGAACTTTACGCTCTAAATCAGAGAGAACTGCGCTTCTTTCACTGGCAGTCATTTTTGAGTTGAGTGTCTCGGCTTTGATCCCCAGTTTTTCCAAGTGGTCAAGCTGGTCTTGCATGAGAGCTATTAAAGGGGACACAACAAATGTGATGCCTCTACCCAGTACAGCTGGCAGCTGGTAACACAAGGATTTCCCGGCACCAGTTGGCATACACACATACACATCCTGGTTACCTATAATACAAGAGAACTTTGTAGTGTTGGGCAATCTGTTTCAAGTCGCAATCGATAATCAGTTTTTAGTTGGAAGAGTAAATCAACTGATGGTCTATTATACAATCGCTTTCTTAGAAACTAATACAACACTCCAAGTATAATTCTTTTAAGAATGGAGTGTGAAAGTTTAGTTAAAACTATTGATCTAGTGACTCTGCAGATTTTTCTACCAACTTCATGGCTCAGCATGAAACAGTTGTAACTGCCTATAAACATATAGGCAGTTACAACTGTTTCACGCTGAGTCACCAAACTGATGCAGGTTTTGAAATGAAATATGATAGCTTTCATTTATGTGTTAGGAACTGATTAATCGATTATAAAATTTCTTAGTTGATTATCACAATTGAAAATTCCAAACCAACTGATTATCAATTATAATTGATTAATCTGCCCATCACAAGGTCTTTGTGAAACAATCATACATCAGTAACAGTTTAACCTTCAGAAAATTAAACTTTAAAGAGAATCTACCCTTGTCAGATGACCTTGACCTTGGTATCTACAGATTCTTAAATACATCATTTTACAACATTTGTGACCTCCACTTGTAACAAAATCAAAATTAGTTTCAAGTTAAATGAAAATTGATTTCAATTATTGGTCCAAATAAACTCTCTTCATAAGTAAACTTCACTGTTTTAACAATGTTTTCTGTTTGCTTATTAAATAAGTAGTGAAAGTTGATGAACGAGTTAATAGATATACATTTTTAAATGACTTGTTTATCTTGTTCAAAAATGTTCAGGGGTAATGCACAGTCTTTGAAAAATGATATGCAAATTTTGGGCCTGGCAGATGCTGTTGTTATGATCAATAAATTTGTCAATTAACATAGGTAGACCATAGTAGATTTTATGTCCCCATTTTGTTGCACCATATGATAATACAGTAAACTAACCAATAACAGATCGCTGTAGTGTGAATTTGAATTATTTTATCAACTCTAATAATTAGAAAACTGAAAATATTATCAGATGACAGGCAATTCTGTACAATTCTAGAATCTTATAGAACTATTCTGTATTTATTTTACATGACTTGGCTTGCAATTGTGTTGCTTATATCCCTTAGCTCTTACCAATAGTAGATCAAATTTGCCATTAGAAGATCATGTGACCTTTCAGTCAGTGGGTCATCTAAAAAGTATTTTTTAGTGACCAGGGGTGTGGAATTCCCAGGCCCGCCTTGTCCGACATTGGTTTTTCTACCTGCGGACAAGTACTTTTTTCTATGCCACTTGTCCGCGGACAAGTTAATGTCTGGGCTAATATTAGAATGGTACTATTATATCTTAGAGATTTATCAGCTTAATGTTAACAAATAGCAAAGGGGAAAAAACATTGTTTTTAATGAAGAAAATGCTGAATTCCAGCATTTTCTTTTTTAAAACAATGTTTTCTCAAAATCTATCTATTTTCCTTTTTTGCGGACAAGTTAGTTTGGACTTTTGACAAGAAGAAAATCCTCTTTTACTAGACCAGGGACAAGTGGAGAAAAATTATATTTCCACACCCCTGGTGACAACACTGCTTGATTATGAAATAAAGGATGGATTCTGATAACTCAGCAACACTCATTAAATTTATAAGACATCAATTCATGGAACATTAAAGTTACATTGGGAATCCCTGGCAAACAGATACAGCAGTTACATTGAAATGTGAATAAAAGGATTGAAACATGTTTCTTTTCACATCAACATTTGGAATGTTTATCAATGTTTATTCCTATTTTGTTTTGAATTCAATAGTTACTTTTTGACAGAAAAAAATATTTATCATGAGTTTCTATTCACTTTGAGATAGTCCCCCCCCCCGCCCCAGTCCCCCCCCCACCCCCCCAAAAAAAACATTGCAACTGATCCATTATTTGCAAGTGTATGTCATTGTTACATTAATGGTGCACAAATTACTGATTAACTGATTTGAAAAAAAAAAAAAAAAAAAAAAATGAGTCAGTGTAGAAAAACTCCATACTTTTGTCATTCTAATCATGCCAGATTTTTATTGGTTCTGTCAGATTTGAATCTTTCTGTGTTTTCTTGTTTTTCATTGGGTCAATTTTGTGTATGCAAATTTTGGGCAGATGCTGTAATTACGTTCAAACAATGATTGAGAAATAAATAGGCAACAAAAATAATTGAAAAAAAATCTTCAGTTAACTACTAGTTAAAGGTATTTGTCACAATACAATAAGTTTTAGTAAGAGACTTTTCATTTATTGGCATCATTCAATCAAAATAAGTTTTAGTAAGAGACTTTTCATTTATTGGCATCATTCAATCAAAATAAGTTTTAGTAAGAGACTTTTCATTTATTGGCATCATTCAATCAAACTTCTAGTGATCTGCTATAGGCTAGTTGACTATCTACTCTCCAATGACACAAAGTGGAATAACAATCCCCTGATAATTAAAAGATATATATATATATGAAAAAGATTGCTACAGAAAAAATATAATAGCTAAATGAGTACAATTTTTCATTAATCTATTTATTTTTATATTAAGCTATTTTCGTTTTATTTATTTTACCAGTTTTAAACCAATGAAGCGTTTATCAATCCATATGTTAATTCCTTTTGAGTTTTCTTAGTTTTTAATTTTGCAAATTTCATTTTGGTAATGTCTAATACCATAAGCCGTTTCAGTAATAAATATATATTTTGGGTCAGTTCTGAGGACTGGAACGAAATTTCGTTTGGCGAATTTTGTAAGGACCATCTGTCAAACCTTGCACTATGCTGAAGACTGCGTTCTTTTGCTCATCCGATCTAAATTCAGGATGACCAAACACTTTTTCGAGGACAGAATATATTTCGACTTCCTGATCCATCTTGTTTCCCTTTATAAAAATGTTGTTTTTTGATGATGCTGCAGCCTTTTATTTGGTTCTTTGCTTTTCAATGCATGGTTGCTAAAATGCCGGGAGCCAACCGTTTTAAAATAGACGAGAAATTACTGGATAGACTGGAGCAACAGTAAATTTTACAGCAATACAGCGAAAAGCACTTTATCTCCGTTTGGGTCTACCATTTACTGCAGGGACAGTCGTTGTAGAAGAAGCAGCCGGAATAACACAGCCTACACGAAATATCCATAAAACTTGAACTTGAATAGGCAAAATAATATAATAATAGGTTTAACCTTTAGACGAGAAACTGAGTAATTTGAAAAAAGAACCATTCTTCATACAGTTCATACAGATGTAGAGGCCGAATGAGATCCACTGGAGTAGATCCCATAAGCATTATTTGCTTCTTAGGCCCATTGTCAGTCTGTTTTCACCGTTTAATGGTTGGTTGTCCATTTCTGTTTTTGGACTTCCGGCTTATCACAATAATATTTACACAAATTCACTATTTTCACGGATCACATATATTTCACTTCACAAGTGTCGTTGTATGACTTTGAGTAATGGATTTCATTTACACATTTGTATTATTATTATTAAAAAATGGTTTTGACTGCTAACACACTGATTACTCAAATCATTAATCACTATCAGTCTTTACAATTATGTTACTGTGCGTTAGTTCCATTTTTAATAGAAAAAAAAAAAATATTTTTTTTTCTTAAATTCAAGCTCTACTTCACTTGATTTTTTTTTTAAATAATAAAAAATTATATTGTGGTATTTACAATAAAAATATGTCCATAATAAAAATATGTTCATAGTTGAAGTTGAAGATCCTTATCCAATTTATACCTATTTATACCTATTCTTACTGTTTACTAGTTATCACTGGATAACTAGATCACTAGATCACTAGAATTTTATTTGTATTTTATTTTGGATCTGATTAGGACAAGACATATGGCAGTCCATCGCTTTCTTGTCCTATTCCAGTGTTCCAAATTACCAAATATTTCTTTGGTTTTTTTTGCTTTAATTATAAACCATTTTTGTTCTATTTTTCTTGCTGAGTTTCTAGAAAAGAATCAATTTATCTCAATACCATTGAATATCACCCTACTCCGTAGTGCAGACAGTATTTGTGTTCGAGAGTTGGTTTTTTTTTTTCTTTTTTTTTTGTTTTTTTTCCTCCTATCATTTCATTTCCTATTTTTTTTTTTTTTTTTTTATTTATTAATTATATCATTTCCACTGATAATTCGGTCAATCATTCTTGATTTACTCAACTTAAGCTACCGAATTTAACAATAAAGCTCCTGCACCCAGCCCTTTGCTGTATCGACGCGTAGGAATTATGTATCATTAATAGTTCCAGTTCATTTCTGACAATTCACGCGATACAACCTAAGCGGAGTTTTTGCAAATATTTGTATCCCTAGAATCATATAAGTAGGCCTCAAATCCACTCTGTTTCCCCTTCTTTTGCAAACTTTCACGTGACTCGTCGTAAATGGACCTTAAATCTCGATCCTCTACAGAAAATTTGATTGCATTTTTTCATAAAACCGGGAACTTTGCACAATTACTAAATCAAAATGTCGTTAAAAAGATAAAAAGGTATTTGTCGTTAAAAAGATTCAGAGTTTTCTTTTTAAACAGGAACTGAGATTTTAGATGTTTCAGCCTTGTCGTCTTTTCTTTTTTACAGCAATTTAAAAACTGGATAGGGAGATAAGACAGGCTTGTTTCAAGCAAACTGGTTGACCTCATTCTTACTGCTATCTACTTATAGATTAATATTTTATAATTAGAATAAGTTATATATCAGCCTAATTTTCTATTAATTAACATGCAGACTAACTATTCAAGAATTTCTCCTCCTTTTAATGAACAAATTTGTATAAGCATTACTTCAGTCTGAAAACAAGTATACATGTAGTCTTGTCGTACAGACAATATATAATACATATAACATTACATATAACATTACAATGTTGATATATATTTATCAATTACTATTTCATAAAATTTTACATTTAAGTTCAGATGCTTCGACTATGAATTTGCAAACGTTTATTTGCTGTTTTTTCGAACTACTAGACATTATATTCAAAAACTTATCAATTGAAGACCATGATATGTTACCTAGGTATTTTTGTCGAATAATGCTTTATTAAGAGAAAATGGTACTCGGTTTCTACTTGATTCTTCTTACATACTTTGCAAAATCCATTTTGACGTTCAACATTAATGTCACGATCGTCCCGCTTCAATTTCTAAATTATGCGCGCCTATTCGAAATTTTGTCAGAGACTTACGAAATTTCAAATTATCTATGTTAGTTACATATGGTTTCAAGAATAAATTCAGTTTTGAAATTTTTATAGTATTCTAGTTTTGGCGATTCGTTGATTTTCTCGACCCAAGTTTGAATATATTGATCATTAAGTCTTTTACATATCATGCTATTATAATTAAGATTTGGGTTAAAATTATTCCATAGGTTAGCAAATCCCAGAGTATCTAGTTAACGTTTTATCTTATAGGTCCAAGACTTTTCATTATTTAAAATATTATTAGTGCAATTTTCTATATACAAGATTGCTTTTCTCCAGAAAACGCGTCGAATTTGCATTTTAGCGGTAACTTCACTTTCTAGAAACAATATCTACTTTTCTATGCAGTTCTGAGGCAAGTGAAACACACGATTTTATTTTACATTAACTATCCTACCATTGTGTGAAATTTCATGCGATAACACGCTTCAACAGAAACACTTTGAAAGTTTGTAGTCGTCAAGTGAGAAACAGGTAGTGTATTTGAACATCGTTACGTAAGGGAGGTGGTTGACTCTGGACACCGTTGAAAAACAAGACAGTGGTGGTTGCCTGAACTAAGTTTTGTGAATTGTCAAATAAGTCAATATCAACTACATCTTCCGTAAAGTTCGCACCTTAAGAGTCATTGTGTGCCGTATTAGACACGAAAGACACCTAGCAACAAAATAGGCTTCAATGAATAGTCTAAATGATGCAAACAACGTCAGTCCACATTTAACGACTACTTGACAAAGGTTGAAAAAGTTAAAATACAAAAAAGCGATCCTTAAGAACTTTACAAAGCCTTAATATATTTCGAACAACGATATGAACCGTGTCGGTTAGCGATCGAAATTGTTTAAATTTGACCGTGTTCAAAATACAATATATATATATATATATATATATATATATATATATATATATATATATATATATATATATATATATATATATTAGTTACCAATTGATGATATTGACGTAGCATAACTATACTTATCAAAGTCCACGGCTACAAACCCCGAATTTACAAACCCATTTCCAAATTTAATTTACTAAGGTAAAACCACACAAAACAAATTATTGTAACCACTTGTACCGACATGCAAAAGAAACGCAAATTTCTATAAAACAAAGTAAAAAGATACAGAGTAACATCTGATTTTATCTTTATTGCACACATGCTAAATTGTACTTCTTTTCTTCACGCTTTTTAGATATTTTTCAATAGTTTCAAGTTGTTATTTTCGAGAGATGAACATGTCGAAGTGATTATGATGTTAAAACCTTTTCGAAAATGTCCTATATTTTTTAAAGTTACATCCAGCTTTTGTCATGACAAAGAATGCCGCTCCGAGCCATTTTCAATATGAGATGTTTTGTCGAATTCTGAATAGGAGAGGAACGTGTTTGTTCCTATATTAGGTTGATTTAGCGAAAACAACCACCTTAGTCTGTGCTTATTTTCTTATTTTAGCCCTTACTTATCGTTTGAAACGACTGAAAAACTGACCCGATTATATAACATGCAGAATTTCTATGATTTGCCTTTGTGCAAATTGCTGAAGCCAATAATAATAAAAAGATACGTTGCGGACATTTCCTTTAAGCGTACAATCACTTAAGGCTGTATTTAAAAGTGCACATTTTCAACTTCTTTTATGGTAATACATTCGTTTTAACTTTTACTTTGCCAGAAAGAGCAATTTGATATGTAGTCTACTACAACAGTCCCATATTTTGGCAGAAGAAATAAGCTGACCAAACATAAAATTATTGCCTTGATAATGTATGCGATTACATCAGTTATCAAGTATATATAGAGATTGACGATACATCTTCAAAGAATATGTGAAACCGAGTTTAATAAATGCATACATTTTTGCAAAAACGGAAATTGACATGAACTTATAAATGGCTTGATGTTGGAACCCCGACGGCGGCACTCATTTGTCACTCACCAATGGGTTGCTAATCGTAGACCTATGTGAGGTAGCAGCTGGAGGCTAGGAAAGAATGTGATGGTTGTACTGGTGAGAGAATTACCAGGAATCCATAGTTAGATACTCCAGCCGCAGCGATATAACTGAAAAAAAATGTTTAAAGCGGCGTAAAACTCCATTCATTCAATCAATAAATCATCTGCAAAAAAACTCGCAATAATGGGAAACCTTAAATTCAAACCTAGACGGGAGTCTCTGAACAAAATTTACATATCGCTTCTGCCTGGAGAAAGAAAGACAAAAAAAAGATAGTGAAGAAAGAAAGATAGATAGATAGAAAGAGGGAGAGAGGGAGAAAGACAGAGAGAAAAAGAGAGAGAGAGGGGGAGAAATAGAGAGAGAGATATGAAGATAAGTTTAGTTGCTAAATATCTGAATTGTCCAATACGACGCACAAAACCACTAAAGGTGCTTACCTTATAAGGAAATATAGTAAATATTGACATTTTACATTTCGCAAAACCGTATTCAAGCAACCACTACTTCTATTCTAACGGTGTCCGGTGTCAACCACCTCCCAAACGTAACGGTGTTCGAATACACCACCTTTTTTTTTCAATTGACGACTTTAAACATTGAAACTGTTTATATGGGAGCGATATATGGCATGAAATTTCACATAGAGGTCGGGTAATGAACGAGAAATAAAACAGTGTGTTTCATTTTCCTAAGAACGGAAGAGAAAAGTAGATACTGTTCCGAGAAAGTGACAACACCACTGAAATGCAACTACGAGGCGTTTTCTGGAGAAAGGCAATCGTGAACCGCCTTTAAAACTTCATCTGAACGAAGTTTATATGCCATCTACCAATATCTTCGAGATGGTTTGGAAAGGAACGATCTAAGACTGTTAAACAAGTGTCAATAAATGCCTACCGTCAGTCTGAGGCAATTACTCAATTGTGTTCGTGATAACCAGACGGTGTCCGATACAACCGGTTCTATGGCGTGATGTGAAGTAATACTAATAAAACGATGAAATGAAATAACGCTGCGGTAATACTCGAGCACTGATGGAAGTTAATGAGAGTGCCAGTTCATTTTAGATGAATAATACCTTGGTTTATTTGACCTGAATTTATCTACAGTGGAAAAAAATCTCAAAAACAATTACGGACATATTTTATCAATTAACAACATAACGTCGGCTCCGTTCTATAAGGACGTATTTGCAAAATTCCATTTTTTCTTTTATTGCGTTTTCGCACACAAATGATATTCCCGCGTCTTTTGCGAAGATGCTGGACCTGAAAGCTAATCGTATCCCCCCAAAAAAGCTTCTTGAACTTGTAAGATACGTCATTTTCGCACCGGAAGTGGTCGAAAAGTGAAGTTCGAAAATGACGTATTGACAAATTTGATAATTGTTCACGTTTCCTTATGATAAAAATTTAATTTTAAAGATCAGTTTGAAAAAGAAGACAACCTTTACCCAGGCCATATAATTCGTGTGTCTCAGTTACATACATAAAAATTGTTATATGCGTTTTTCACTTTTTTTGAGAAACGTCTCACTCAACGAATTTCGGGGTCTCGTATGCACCCGAAAAGAATTTTTTTAAAAGCGATTTGTCCTATATCTTATACAACATCAAGTTTAATTAGTTTTTTTCATGCATTTATCTTTTATGCCTTTTTTTGTCTATACGGCATTTTGTTCCGTAAAAATTAAGTGAAAAAATGACGTACTTGACGATTTTTTGGTTGTTTTTCTTAAATAACTCATTATTGAGACAAAATTTAATATTTATGACGGCAGATAATATATATAGTGATTCGATTTAAAATGTTTTCGACCAAAATGGTTGTAATAGTGTTTAAAGGTAAAAAGATATTAAGTTTTTTCCTTCTCCTGAAAAGTAGGCTTTTCCCGGGTTCGTCCTTATAGAACGTAGCCGACGATAAGTATAACATTCAATACCGTTTACTATTCATTCCTATGAAAGCACGTGCCGAGTAGGAATAATAAGATTTTTATTTATCTTAATAGAGTTTTATTATTTACTGCGACTGTGAACTTGGAGTGTGGACTGTGAACAAAAAGGGGTCGTCTCAAAAGGAACTTGTGTCTATTCGGGAGTTTCATTTGGGGCGCCCACATATCATAAGCATACTTTTTGTGACAATGTGCTTCGCTGTTGTAAAGCTTTATTTTTTATCACTTCCACTTAAATCAATTAGTAAAATAGTTGCTGTATTTTGTATTATTTAGTTCATGGTTTTCTGTTCAAAGCTCGCCCCTGTGGCGGAGAAATAAATAATATACAAATAATCTGTTTAATTGCAATCCAAACTGTGACTGTTACACATACCCTACCAGAGACAATAATGAAGATGTTATATGAGAAAATTCAGAATGAAGGCTTTGATATTCACTTTTTTTTTCAAAATGAAGTTCACGAATCAAATCTAATTATTGTCGCCTCCATAGGTCTGCTAAGGCAACACAACTCAATAGCCAGTTTGCAATGTAGATGCTTGCGTTTTTTTAGAGATAACTAAGAATTTTGTCAATGTAGATTCCTCTTAAAATAGTAATAAGGTATTGTGTTTCACTTAACTGTATTTAATGACTTTGCTATAATTTTTATAGTTCGAACACGTTCTGCGATTCATTCCAACAAGGTCTCATTGATTTCGTCTGTCATCGCGTAGGAACTTAAACGGTGTATATCAGTTTTCGAAATAATTTTCATTCAGTAAAGCTGGATCATCCAGAAAGTTCAATTCTGATTCTCGATCTTGAGCTACATCTCTCAAGAAAGTGTGACTTTATTCGAAATATACACAGACGTACATGTAATTTGTGTCTTAATCATTAAGTATTAGACTTCTCAATTTAAGAACCTTTATTTGTCTGTAAATCTATATAATAGACTTTACAAAAATGCTTTGATATATAGAGAATGAATTTATTTTCTAGGGAAGATTAACACGACCGCTTTCAAAATTAAGCTGTTTCGTTAATACTCTGTCCAAAAAGAGTAAAAGTAAGGTAATGCTACTTTTTAATTTTAATGTGGCAAGGTTAAAAATTGATGTGAATATATTTTTGAAGTATTGTGGAACTTCAACGCATTGAAAAGTTGAGGTTGTTTGGAGAAAATAAATCTATATTTTGACTTTACCTGATAAACCGCATAGACTTATAAAGTAATTGCTCTCGTTTGCATCTATTGTTGAAAGGAATTTTTCAACGAAACGATAAGGAATGCACCCCATTTTCTTTCCAGTATCTTAATTCAAGAGGACTTATGTAAGCATTTTCGATAAATCTTGGATCTAACTTAATTTGATTGTATCTTTGTAAAAATGCGTGAGTTAATCGTATGTTAGCCTGTAATTAATTCCATTCTAAATGGTAGACTTAGATAACTGCAAATTAGCTGGAAACGATACATCGATTGGAAAATAAGAGGGACAACTAATAGAAAAACGGTAGATTAAAGAACAGTAGGCAATTAATACTGTCTAAGAACCTGTCCAGCGTTCAGAAACACTAAACGGTGAAAACAGTTTGCAAATTTTACCCAGCTTTGCACGTGCACTTTCATACACAGCAGGGAATAGATGGCAACCTGTTCGCACAGTTTTGTCATCCTGAACGCAGTTCAGCAGGTTTTAGAAATGACAGAAAAATATTCTTAGGTTCATCGATTGCGCGACACAATATGATGGCAAAATTTCTATAAACTTTCTCAAACTACAAAGATATATAAATTGTATGGCAGCATTAAATGAATCCACATTTTGTTGCATTTGTTTGATTTAACGTGTAAAAATATGTGTGGTTATTTTGTATATCGTAGTATTTGACAAATAGACAAAACATTTTCATGATTTTAAAGTGCAAGATTCTTATTTATTTATGTATTTTGGGGGAGTTGCGCACGTGCATGCTCGCGCTTGTTTATATGTACAAAAATGTTGTCTGAGGGCCTAAGCTTAAATACGCATCACATCTAGATGATGTGGGTTATGATGAATTAATGGTATGAAATCATCTCTATTAGCATGTGACAAAGAGCTTAAACCTCAATATTTGTTTTGCTTAGCCTTTCTCGATGTGAGCATTTCGAGATTACCCCCTTAGTTTGTTCACACTTCACTGTTCACAGTCATTGTCGAGTTAAATGATAAAACTCTAATAGCAGGGGTCAGATTCAAATCAATAAAAAGGCGCTATAGATCCACGTGTTTAAAGCCTAGTTTACATTTGCCACGGTCGCCGTACGATATCGCAGCCTGCGTTTTCTATTGCAATTTATTTTGACATTGCATTGGACAGCTACGGTCTACGGCGTATGTGTTCACAATGCCGCACGGTGACCGTGCGCTTTTTCAGAATATTTGAGGTAACATACCTCGATGAGACCGTGCGGGTCCTGTGCGATATCGCAAGGTAATCGTGAGATTGCCGTGCGGAGATCGTACGGGTTCAGTAAAATAAAATCATTTTTTTCCACGGAAACCTTTGCGGCCGCCCATGCGGGCTGCACAGACTTGTTGAAGAATTCTCGGAAAACCATCGGTCCATACACTCATATGGCATCGACCTTCTAAAAGTTCTATATCCTATCCGTAAGGTTACCGCAAAGTAGCCTTGCGATGTGAGTGAGATGCCCGTGCGATTTTGCGGCAAACGTACGGACACCGTACGGCTATCGAGAGGATGCCGTGCGGTCACCGCGCGGTCACCGCACGAATCTACGGGGTTTATTTTGGATGTTTGATAGATGATATATCGTGCGATATCCGCGCGATCATCGCAAGGCTTATGTGCGATGTCCGTGCGGCGATCGTGCGGTGTCCCCACAAGGCTACGGGCTTGCGATTTTTAAAAATGTGTATAACATTTTTTTCAACGAGATCGCAGGTGTCTGCGGTGCCCGTAAGACCGTACAATGATCGCACGGACACTGTATGTCACCGCACGGGCACCGCATGATTTTAATTTTAAAACTTCATTTGCAAAGAAAAAGCGGTATGTCAAGGTTTATTATATATCAAAATGAAGCTATTCATGAACATAAGCAGTTACGCAACACAAGTCTTATGTTGCTCAACTGCTTGTGCTCAAAAATAGCTTCATTTTGATATGCAATTTACCTGGACATACTGCCTTTCTTGGCTAATGAGGCGCCCTTAAAATTGTATCTCAAACACTTTACATGAACCTTAACTCGTGTATGTCAGAATAAAAGTTTAAATTGGGGTTCTTTTATAAGCAAATCTCTTTTTCACAATATAGCGAACGGAGGTTCTTTGAATGATGTCACACGACGGTAATTAAAGCACCAATAGATATAAAATGTACTTTAGAGTCCACCTTGCGAAGGATCTGACTTCATTTCAAGGCACTGTTAATTCTTTTATCTTATAACTATACAAATATCCGTATGATATCACCCCATATGATATTTTTTATAATATCACACAGATATTTTCAGAAACAATGACATAATGCGGTTATTTTTAGAAACATGACAAAAAACTTGTATTTCTGTTAGAACAATCGAAGAAAACAAGGCTAACAAAATTATAACATAAATATAATACGAAAAAAGTGAATTGTATGAAAAAATATCTAACTCGTTTGTCGGAATTGATACGTATTATGTATTTATTCTTCAAGGTTTGATGAGGCGTATTCTTGAATTTCTAAAATCTCCTGGACTTGAATGGGTGAATTGAATAGTTGTGTTTTGTTTTGTATCGTAACTCTGATTTCGAGATTATATCTGTCAATACATACCATTTCTACAACAACATTACGATCTCCATAAGGCGAAATATTTCTTAGATCAACACAATGTTGACTATTTAGAGAACAACCGGGTTCAGCTACAAATCTAGCATTTGATTTTGTTGATTTGTAAATTTCAAAACTAATGGAACGGTTAGCGTTATCCGAAAAATGATAGTCCTTTTTCCCAAAACTTTTTCCAGTTCTGACGAATGCCTTTTTGCTTACATGCGTGTCGAAGCACTTTTTGCACTATTCTTCACCATCAATTGTTTCCTTCCTATATTCAGGGTCTATACCCCTTTTGAATGGACGTGAAATGTGTATTCCGTACGCATAATAGGCAACATACTCCGTTACCTTCGGTCGATTTGAAAAGCCTTTATATGTTGACAAAGTAATTGGTGAAGGCCTGGATCCGTATTCCGCTGAATGAATCCGCATTGAGGACTGAAACTGTCTCTCTAAATTAGAAAGATCTCTGGTGTATTTGTTCTGGTAATTAAACTGTAGAGGAAGCGGATTTCGTGCAGACTGGGATCGGTATGTTTGAGTCGACTGATATGGTCTGTAGTCAGATCGTCCTTGATTACTTCGCCTTGTATGCCAGTACCCACCAGGGACACCTCGAACTCTAATCGAGACTCCGCCGTTAAATGATGTGCGTTTTGCAGACGGAATAGAATGGCCGTCACAAACGGGTATCCTGGCACATTTATCGAGCCTTTCCAGTTCACGAAACACCCATAACCGTCGATTGTCCGCTGTTATCCAGCGTCCGTCTTCCTGGACGACAGTTATCTTTGGAATAGCTTCCACACTGCATCTGTAGAAATGTCAATAGTTTTAAAATGGGTAACAATAAAGTGTGTTATCATTAATAACTGGTTCTTACGTATAAGAATAGGCCATTTGTAAAGAATATTGGTTACTTAAATTTGCTGATTTAAAGATGTTTATATACAAATACGGTGGTATAGTGCAGAACTCTCATTTCTTTCCAGGTCCTTACTCATACATGCAATTTTGGAGGGGAAAAAGTTGCCCTTTTTTGTTCTCTGAAATTTTTGACGTAGTATAAAATTTCATTACCCAATTAAAAAAAAGGCTGTAAACTTTATAAGTTTACATAAGTTTTCAATAATAAACATCGCAGTATGTATAAAATTAATAGTTTTGGAATGGTTTTTAAAAAAATTGAGTAAGCGGACGGGTAAATTTTGAATGATATTCAAAAAAAAAGGTTATATCACATAGCAAATTTCGTTCATTTTGAACGAAATGAGCGATTTAGATATTACCTTCCTTAAAAAAATGTACTTTCTTATTTTTAATAGATTTATGTGTTTTTACGGGCACTTCAGGTGTATCAGATATATAACTGCAAGGTTAGATGCATGAAAACCGAAATCACCATCATATCTTATCGGACAGTTCACAGTTGCAATTATAAACTATTTGAAATTCTTGTATTTTTTCCGAAATAGTGTATTATTTTGGAGTTAGTATCAACATTTCATTACAGTTATATCTTTTTAGCTTTTATTTAATCAGTAAAGACAATTTTGTTTCATGAAAGTTTGTTAGGCGCAATGCCCTACGAAATCATGAATTTATGCAATGCAACAAGAATATAAAAACACAACGTAACGTTATTTCAAATAATTATTTTCGTGAGTAGCAATTTACGTATAATTTCGTATGTATTAAACCTAGTAAACGTCAAATACACAACCATGATGCCTATGAGGGTCTGTGTCGCCCATCTGGCTTAAGCGAAGATCTTCAGATTTGATTGGTTTGTTTGCTTGAATTTCTTTACGTTACTTTAACGTTTTTCAGTCATATTGCGTGGAGCATCCTACAATGGGTTCCTGGTATTTCACGCATGAGTACCTTCATTACATACCTTCCCAACTCTTTCCTAAATTTGGCAAAGTTGTTTTATAGGGGTTAATTTTAATGATTTCTTAGTCAAATTAAGCCCACCCCCATATTTGAGGGCAAAAGAAATAATGTAGTGCAATTTAACCAAAGAGTACCCTGGGGGACATTCATTCTAAGTTTTGGACCCGATCTGCCACGCCTATAAGGGAAACCTATATTTTCTTACCCAAACGAATTTTCTTGAACGATTTAAGAATAAGCTAAGCTAAATAATATTTCTTACAAGTTTGGCTAAACTTGGTTATTAAAGCAAAATGAGATATCGGTTACTAGTATTGGGGCTTTTCAAAGTACTCCTAAACACTATTTTGCCCTAATAGTGCGGTTCCTTATGTACGAAAAAGGGCTCCCGTAGGATTTTCGTGCTGAAATTGATTTTTGGGTTTAATTGATTGTTTAGGGGCCAAGTAACCGCAAAAAATGCGGGTCCAAATTTTCCGAGCCCATTCCCCGATTTTATGGGCTCTCATAGGAGCCCATATGAGCAAAATAGGTATTTTCCTTAAAGAGGGCTCATGAGATGAGTATTTTTCTCCTAAAATGATTTCTTTTGTTTGGCTGTAAATTTAGCGTGGATTGGAGTTAAAAAGAAAAATACAAAAATCCATGTTTTAAAAGGTTATTTCACCCTTTTATGGGCTCTCACGGAGCCCAAAATAGCAATTTTGGTGGTTTTTTTTTTATTAGTTGGATAAGGGAAAAAACCTTGTTTGTTTCCAGATGATTTCTTAAGCCATAGTGTGGATTGGAGTAAGAAAATGACAAAAATCCATGTATTAAAGCTTATTTCACCTTTTTATGGGCTCTTTCAGAGCCCCAAATAGCCATTTTTGTGTTTTTATATAAGAAGGTTACGGCAAAAAACCTTGTTTGTTTCGAGATGATTTCTTAAGACCTGTTTGGTATTAAATGTAGGTTGGCGTTGAAATACTTGCATGCCTATGTTCTCTTGGGTCATTTTAGAATTTGTGTGGGCTCTCATAATAGCCCATATTAACCGATTGAGGTGTTTTCCTTAAATAAGATTCACAAAAATTGACATTCCTTTGACTCTTCTTTACAAATTACGTCCAATACCTAGTTGGTTTGTGTTGATGTATATTATTTTTCAATTTTGAACATCTGATATCCATTTTGATTGGCTTGAAAATGAGCCCATATGAACAGAATTAGGAGATTTCAAAACTCGCGATTTTTGAAAAAAAAAAAATAGCCCTCTTTATGATGCCAACTTGTATTACAAATGGTACAAAAGTATATGAATCAATTTTTCAAAACCCATACACTTAAAACATAGTGAAATTGACAAAGTGAATGATTATTGAATTATATCGAAATGAAATTGAATGAGTGGGATGAGCGTGTTTTGAATGCCTTGTAAGGGAGGTAACATGAAATTGCGTTCAAAATGTCCATTACCTCCTTTAAAATGTTTTGAGATTCAATGAATGGAGTGAATGGTTTGTTTGGAAAATCTTTCAATTTCACGATGTTCTTGATTGTACCCGGTGCTTTGGTGCTAAATGAAGCCCATAAGAGAAGGGTGTGTGTGTGTGTGTGGGGGGGGGGGGGGGGGGGGTTCATAATGCAAATATACGTCAGATTGAAATAATAAACGATATTTTTCTTAAAATATGTTTGTTTTCAATATTGCTTACTCGTTCCACAAATGGTATCAATGATCTCTTTGGGTCGGAAATATTCCAAACCAATTACCTCACTTTAAATCGATTATATTGACCCTTGATAAGCCCGTATGAGTCAACATGGTTACTTTGCAAACAATTTGGTTCAAGAAAAGATTTTTGAAGAAAGGCATTTCTAAAGCCTTATAAGTTAATGGGTGCTGGTCTCGGTAAAACATACGCGAATCAAATTTTCATAGCCCATACCTATTTCATTGGCGCTTAATGAAGCCCATAAGAGCATTTTTCGGCATTCTGTAAATATACGACGGATAAATATGTTTGTGTTCAATGTTGTTTATTTGCTTTAACATTTATAAGTTCCCACGAATAAAAAACACTTCGTTTTATTTTTTGCTAGTTTGTCCGCTTTACTCTGTTTCAAATTGTCTTTACTGCCCTTTAACGTCTCGAGTAAGCTCTATATAATGCATAATTCGATTATGCGTATAAATTTAGAACTGTATCAAACAATAAGATTTGAGTAAAAGGTTTAGATGTGTGCATCAGCTCTCTTCCTTTGAAATTTCAATCGAAAGACACACGATTGCTGTTGATACAAGGTTTACACTTACAGATTATTGCGTCTTTACGAATTGCCATACTTATAAACTTTCCCAAGCATTCGCAGACAAAACGCCTGCATAGGTAACTACATTTCCCTACTCACAGACACTCTTTTGGAAATGTCTATTAGTATGTATCTCATCTGTTCTCATAAAATTTGTTGCTTTTTTTTAAAAAACAAATAGTGAATATTCCTAAAAATCAAGTAAAAGGATTTAGACTGGGAGATACGTCGGTGAACAAGTGAACGAACGAACTTGCTTGTGCTGCAATACTCATCTAGTAGAAGACGAAATCCATTTTGTTGTCGCTTGTGAATTTTATAACAATTTGCGTGAACTGGTTTTCGGCTTTTTTCTGAGAACAAATGGCTTTATATCATTGTCATCGGAACAAAAGCTTGTGTATCTTATGCGAAAGTATGCTCGAAAACTCTTTAAGTTTTTAGTCAAAGCTTATTCCTACAGGAGAAGTACTATTTATGTCAATTCTTCTCAATAAAGCTCTTTATCGTCGGCGCTATTCTGAAATCTCGTAACTGCAGATTGATTAAAGCTGTGTTTACGAAATTTTTTGTTTTACAACGACGAAATAAATTTTACACGCATTAAAATGAATATTTAGCTCGTAGTGCTAAATGAAAGAAAGGAATGTCTGGTGAAGAGAAATTGCTTGATTTATTGCATTCCTTCTCCTTAATCAAAAACTTTTATTTTGTATTTACTAGTACCATAATCTTTTTTATTCGTAAAACCATTGGTAATCTTGTTGATTTGAATTATATCTTGCTGCCTTGGAAAATGCATGTTTGGTAATGAACATCATTGGGCATGGCCATCTGATTCTTGTTAGCTCACCTGAGCACGAAGTGCTCAAGGTGAGCTATTGGGATCGTAGAATGTCCGTCGTCCGTCGTCAGTCGTGCGTCGTCCGTCGTGCGTCGTGCGTCGTCCGTCGTGCGTCGTCCACAATTTCTTTAAACATCTTCTCCTCCTAAACCAGTGGGCCAATCTTGATGAAACTTGGCAGGGATGTTCCTTGGGTCAAGCTCTACCAAAGTTGTTCAAATAAATGAAATCCACCCTTAACTTTCCCTTTACCCTTAACAAAAAAGGTGAAAATATGAAAATCTTTAAAAATCTTCTTCTCTGAAACAAGAAGGCAGACAGCTTTCATATTTGGTATGTAGCATCATCTAGTGGACCTCTACTAAGTTTGTTCATATCAAGACCCTGGGGTCATATTTGGGCTTTGCCCGGGCCCAACCAAAAAGCGAAAATCTTTAAGAATCTTCTTCTCTGTAACCAGATGGCATACAGCTTTATTATTTTGTGTGTAGCATCACCTAGTGGGCCTCTACCAAGTTTGTTCATATCAAGACCTTTGGGTCATATTTGGGCTTTGCACCGGTGCATCCCTTTATCTCTTATGAGCACGAAGGGTAAAAAAATGAAAACCTTCAAAAATCTTCTTCTCTGAAACCAGAAGGCAGACATCTTTCATATTTGGTATGTAGCATCATCTAGTGGACCTCTATCAAGTTTGTTCATATTAAGACCCTAGGATCATATTTGGGCTCCACCCGGGCGCAACCCTTTTTACATAGAATCAAAGAGTGAAAATCTTTTAAAATCTTCTGTAATTGAAACCAGAGGGCACACTGCTTTCATTTTTGGTATGTAGCATCATCTTGTGGTCCCCTACCAAGTTTGTTCATATCAAGACCCTTGGGTCATATTTGGGCTCCACCCGGGCGCATCCCTTTCAGCTCATCTTAGCACGATGGGTGAAAATGGGAAAACCTTCAAAAATCTTCTTCTCTGAAACCAGAAGGCAGACAGCTTTCATATTTAGAATGTAGCATCATCTTATCGACCTCTTCCAAGTTTGTTCATATCAAGACCCTTGGGTCACTTTTGGGGTTCACCCGGGTGCATCCCTTTTTACATAGAATCAAGGAGCAAATTTAAGGCATATCTGTCTTGCTCTTCGCTGAAAACGTTCCACGGTATTTGATCTTAGGCAATTATCTTCTTTTTGACATCTGCCTATCTATTTAATGTGATGTCCCAGGGGTCAAAGAGACTCAGGTGAGCGATCTAGGACCATCTTGGTCCTCTTGTTTTAATTTTGCAACCTACCTAGTACAAACGTAAGCTATTGAAAAAATGTCCATATTCAATGGATGCGTGTAGGTATTGATTGTTTGTTATGGCTAAAGTAGGGACTTTCTTGCTGACCATATGTATATACTAAAAAAGCGATGCATACAAAGATAATGATTACCGGTATTTACTTTAATACCACAGAGAAAATATCAGACTAAGGCAAAGCGAGGCAGCTCTAGTCATGATTGCTTGATTCATATAGTTGAAGAAAATACTAAGAAAGTTTTTCTATGGTAGCTATGTCTTCAAAGAAATAAAAATATTTAGGTTTTCTTCAGTGTATAAGTTGAAAATTAATATGGATCAAACATTAGATTAGATATGAACGGACATTTTTACTAACGCTTCAAGCGCAAAACTCCTTCAGTTCCCTGTTCCGGTAACAGCTACGCCCGTCCAAATCTAAAGAAACGGACTTTGACCTATTAGTTTTCATTGGTCATACAAGCGAAGAGGTAAATGCTTCTTAGAAATCACCAACGATAAGTATGTTTTTTTGGTTTGGAACATGTGTGAAACATGCACAGTGACAAGGAAAAATTCTTTGAGCCAAGACAGAATAAAAATAATTGGGTTTTTTTACCAGTCATTTTAAAATAAGACCCACAGGAACAGCTCCATGACATCGGAAACTTTCAACTACGATTTATTAATGAAACTTTTAAGTCATGGAAACAGCTTGTGTGATCATCGAAAAATAGTATAATTCCTTGCACTGAGTTTCTTGGCTATTTCAGTACGAACCAATAAAGACAGTAACTCTGGCAACTGAAAAGAAGATATAGTACAGTGATCGTGAAGGTCAGAACACTCATGATCACCACATCACAGATCAAGTAATTATCTCCATCAGTAAAATAGTCAAGAAATTGTGTTTCTCGTTCGACAAAAATAGTTTAGTTCTCCTTCTTGAAAAAGGGTGTGGTGACCATGACTGTGTCAAGTTTGATACAGGCGACCGGGGTAACATTTTTTTAGGTATTTTCGACTACAATGATTTTAGTATTGTGTAAAAAGCTTCAAACGATAGAGTAGTTCCTTCATATATTTGGAGGATATTCAAACCAGCACACATGGGATTCACTTAGGGCCGATAATCATGTGTGGGCTTTGGATATTTGATTTTTTTTTCTAATTCTATCCTCATCAAAACCCTACTTAATTTAATGAGGCTCGGGAAATGTTTGAAATTGATTCCCCCCACCCATTATTAGGCAAATTATCCGATTGGTTCATATGGGCTAATTAAGATCCAGTTCAATTGATTAAACATCTCGTTGTTGGTTAAGAGAATTTTGATCGACATTTTGTTTCAACCAATAAAGAACCATTTACAGCAATTTTGGTACCCGTGAAAACCATAAGAAGTGCCGTTGTTCTTGAAACTCAACTTCCGAAATTCATTTTCCGGCTCCTATGGAATCCTTTGCAAGCCAATCAAAAGGAATATTAGACTTAAAATATGGGCTTATAGTTTATTACTCCAAAGCTATCTTAAAAACAATAACGTGCTGAAAGTAATTGGAGAATGGTTCAACCGCAATGAACATTGCCTTTTTTTGTGACCCTTATTAAAAAAAGCACCCAAATCAGTTCACATGGGCTATTATGCCGGAGAGCCCATAAAATCCTGAAATGATCATAGAGAACAAAAGTATATCAATGCCAACCGACACTTGATACCAAACAGAGCTTAAGAAATCATCTGTAAACAAAAAATGTTTTTTCCTAAACCCATAAATAGGAAACAGCGCAAATTGCTATTTTGGGCTCTGTGAGAGCCCAAAAGTAGTGGAAAAGTTCTTGAAATATGAGTAACTGTATTTTCTAAAATGTTCTAACACTAAATGCATTGTTAAACTAAAAAAGAATTTAAGAAGAAAAACAAAACGCCTTTCCTGAACCTAGTATTACTCTTATGACCCTTATTCAAAAAAGCACCCAAATCAGTTCACATGGGCTATTATGCCGGAGAGCCCATAAAATCCAGAAATGATCATAGAAAACATAGCCCTGCAAGTATTTCAACGCCAACCGACACTTTATACCGAACAGAGCGTAAGAAATCATCTGTAAACAAAAAAATGTTTTTCCTAACCCATAAATAGGAAACAGCGCTAATTGCTATTTTTGGGCTCTGTGAGAGCCCAAAAGTTGTGGAAAGCTCTTTAAATATGAGTAACTGTATTTTCTAAAAATGTTCTAACACTAAATGCATTGTTAAACTAAAGAAAAAAATTTAGAAGAAAAACAAAACGCCTTTCCTGAACCTAGTATTAGGAAAATACCCATTTTGTCCATATGGGCTCCTTTGAGAGCCCATAAAATCGGGGAACCGACCCAAAAAATTTGGACCCGCATAGTTTCCGATTGCTTGACCCCTAAACAATCAATTAAACCCAAGAAATCAATTTCAGCACGAAAATCCTACGGGATTACATAAGGCACCGCACTATAATATAAACTGTTATTTTTCAAATATGTTTCATTTATTCAACCGAAACAAAAGCTGGTGTCTTAATTTCAAAAAGTTCAAACTACATTCATAAAACATATCCGACATTTGACAAATGCTATTGTGAAACGAGTTATTTATCTTCCACTAATGGGTGTTTGATAAGTACATTTATCTTATACCTGTACAAATATCCGTATGATAACATCCCGTATGATATTTTTTATGATATCACATAGTTATTTTAGAACAATGATATAATGCGGTTATTTTTAGAAACTTGCATTTTAGTGAGAAACATCGACGAAAACAAGGCTAAAAAGGGGATATAAAATAAATATAATACGTACTTAGTGTATTGTATGAAAAAATATCTAACTCGTTTGTGAGAATTGATAATTGTCTCGGCAGAGCCTCGACAATGATCAATTCTCACAACCTCGTTAGATAATTTTTCTCATACAAAACACTAAGTATGTATTATATATGTAGTAGGCCTAAATGGGATGAGCAGCTGGTGGCTCGGATGAATGTTGTGGGTGTTATATTGTGAGGAATGACAGGACATAATGGGTAGGTGCACAAGCTGTCGCGATACAACTATAATAATGTTGAAATTGGCGTTAAAATATATACAAGCAGACAAATCAAGAAACACTACGACTTGTTCGGAAGTCAATAATTGGTTATATTGAACACATATTTGGGATGTATCGAGTACATAATGCATCTTTAGACCACGCTTGAAGTGAAGTGGTCAATTGTCATACACTTACAGCTTTTTTTGCTATTTTTCATTTTTTTAAGGTTTGGTTAAAAAATGCAAAAAATGTTGGATGTTTACCGGTTAAAACCTATTTATTTTTGCATCGATTGGGAAACAAGTTCTTACAACTTAGATTAATACATCTCGATTCTTCTTTCTTGTAAATATGTGGGCCTATGAAAGAACTAAGATCGATAGCCGCTCACGGGAATCGAAGTCAGGACCCTTGGGTCGAGAGGCCGATGCTTTACATCTAGACCAAGTTAGATGTTAAAAAGGCGTGGTCTAAGTCGGATAGAAGCTCGTTTATATTTCCATATACCGCGGCCCGTAAACGGGATATAAGATAAGATATAACGAACCCAGATACTCGCTAAAGCTCGTTTCCATTTCCCATATACCGCGGATCTCGTTTTCTATCCTATACATTTACCTTCCTTCATATACAGCATCCAGTGTTTCCCCAATTCTTGTACCAGAGTGGAGAGATCGTCAGTCAAAGACATTATTAATTGAATCCTGGGAAAAACATATCTCTGAAGGTCGCAGTTGCATCGTTATTGCAATTCAGTAAATACAATGTAATTGCTAAGTATTCATTTATTACTTAGTTTTTGAATGACTTTTTCGTCTTGATATACAAAATCCAATCATATATACACAATATTTATGGTGTTTTTGTACGTATAAAAATGATAACATAGTTCTTTTTGCTTTTATGTTCTCGGGTTAAATAAAGATGACTTAAGAATTGTCTTAAAACCAGAATTTCTCCAAACAATTATCCTTGAAATTGCGTCATAAAATTTTTTCCATCAAAACTTTGCCTGTTTGTGCGCTGTTAAAATAAATAAGTCATTATAGATTGTCGCTGCTACACTAAAACCTCGAAAGAATAGCTTCAATAACAACTTCCACATGTTTCTCTCTAAGTTAATACAGTCAATCATTATTCTAAAATATATAGAGGATAATCGTTTGTTTCAGTGTAAGATAGATTTATATATCATTGAGTGACCAACAAAAGCTATATTTTCACGAGTGGCAGAGCCACGAGTGAAAATATAGCTTTTGGTGTTCACGAAATGAAATATCAATCGATCTTACTCGAAAAACAAACGATTATTCTATTTCTTTATTGCAAAATGAGACAAAATGTGATATTTCTAGGACATATTTTGGTAAAGCGCGTCATTTTGCGCGTGATTGCTATGCGACGTTCATTGTGACGTCACTTATTTCGCCCCGCATAGATGACGTCAGATAGGATTAAATGCACAAAAGCAGGGAATAAGTTTTTGATAATTTCACTGCTTTTGAGGTGAGATTATCAAGTGATAATCTACCGTTATTTCTCGATAAACCACCGAAAAGCATTAAAGAATGTAATGTCACTTTAGCAGCTGAAAACTAAATATCCTCCGTTTTGTTCAACAAGTTTAGCTTCCTTAAAACTCTAAGCTTCGTCTGGAATCTTCGATTAGAATGACGTAAAATTTATATAAGGAATGTCCGAAAATTAAAGTGAAAGTAAAACTAAGTAATTCGGTATCTAAGATACAATGGTATTAATGTTTCAAAAATAGAAATGCTCAACATAAAGGAAGTAAAATATAAATAAATATCTAGAGGTTTAAATGAATGAATCTGTCTCTCCAGTTCAAGCAATACCCATCAGCGACATTTGTCTGCTGTTATCCAATTCGGAACATCGCTCGGACTTTTCCGTAAACCGAAAAGTAACGTTACCAAGGCGCAAATGTAGTATTTTCTTTTTAAGGAAATTCGGCTTCTTGGGGGGTACTTCGGTTATTTAATACGATTGAAGAAAAAACTATCTTGTTAATTCTTTCCGATAATCTGCGGAGATTTTTTGGGCACATTTTAATTAGATGACAAAACGCAGTGTTTAATTGCGTTTTGTTATCTATTAATAATATGCCCTTTTAATCCTTTTGTTGATTTTAATTTCTGCAACGTCATCCTTAGCATTGTGTGACGTAACATAGAACCACGTTCGATAAGACGCGCTTTCATGTCAGCGCCCCCATTATTCCCGAGGTCTATTCCGTAGAATCGCCGAAGGTTCCCGAGTGCAGTTATCTCCGTTGGTATACTGTCTATTTTGCATCTACAATGAAATGATCCAATGTCCCGGAAAACATGTCTACATGTTAATGACGTCACTATGCTATTTCAGTATTCATACCCATATACAACAAAAAAAATAATTTTAGACTTATCAAATTTCAAAGAGTTTGCATACATGTATATTCAATTTATGTTCAAATCTAGAAGGGACTGCACAGCATTCTACATTAAGTTAACATATGACACGGGAAAACAGTATATCTAATTTTCTTACTGTCAAAAAGAAATAATAAAAGGAATGTATAAATAAATAAATAAATAAATAAATAAATAAATAAATAAATAAACAAATAAACAAATAAATAGATAAATAAACAAATAAACAAATAAATAATTAATTAAATAATCCGTTTTGTTGCAAAAGAAACATACACACAAAGAAGAGTAAAGTATTTGTTTCTTTTTTAGATCCACTGGCTATTGTCATAGCGGAGTGTCCGTCGTGCGTATGCGCCGTGCGTCCGTCCGTGTGTGTGTTAACTTTTCTGTAAACATCTCCTCATAAACAGAAGGGCGGATTTTGACGAATTTTGTCAGAAATGTTCCTTGGCCGACCCTCTCCTCAAGTTCTTCAAGGAATTTAAACTGATCCCCGAATATTGTTGTGGCTGGGCGGAGCTTTATTTCAAAATCTTAAAAACCATTGTCCTGGTTACAATGAAAATTAACATGAATGTTTCTCGGGTTTCCCCTTTCTTAATTTGTTTCAGCAAATTTGGATTGACCCCCTAAATATGGGCGTGGCATAGCGGGGCTTATTTTCACTGTAAAAATCTTTAAAATTTTCTTCTCCCAACCCAGTTGCCCCATTAAAATGAAACTTGGCATTAATGGTTCTTGTGTGGTCTTTTCTTAGGTTGTTTAAATATTTTGATTGCCCATTAATATGGTAGTAGCAGGTTGGGGCTTTTTTTCGCGATATAATTCTTAAAACCTTTTCCTCCCAAACCATTGGCCCGATTGTCATGAAACATGGCATGAATTATGCTTGGATGACCGTTTTCTAACATTGTCAATATTTTATGATTGACCCCCCAAATATGGGCGTGGCAGGGAAGGGCTTATTTTCACTACATAAACCTTTAAAAGTCTTCCCCGGTCCGATTTTAATGAAACTTTGCATGAATGATCCTTGGTGTGACCCTCTTCTATTGTTATTCCAGAACTTTCGATTAACCCCTAAATATGGACAATGCTTACTTTGACTTTATTAATCCTTAATTAATATATGCTCCTTGGATGACCCTTTTCTAAAGTTGTCCAAGAAATTAGGCCTGGCCCCTAATTATGGGTATGACAGGGCGGGGCATATTTTCACTCTATAAACAAAAAAAACAAAAACAAAAAACTAGCCCGACTTCAATGAAACTTGGTATGAACGATTCTTGGGCGACCCTCTTCTTAAATCGTTTTAGAAATTTGAATTTACTCCCAAATATGGGCATGGTAGGACAGGGTTATTTTTCACTATAAAATGCTCTCCTCCCAAACCATTTGACCAATTTCAACCAATTTTTTCGGGATGATATTCAGTGGGTAAATTTCTCCCACGCAGAATTATGATTGACCCCTAGGTGACTATGTTTATAAGCTTGGAAATGCACCTAAATTGAAGGCGAATAGGTCAAATTTTATTTTAAATAAGTAATTTTCACTCATACAAAGGTTTCATTTTTTTAGGTTTCTCCTCATCCAAATTGGCAGATACTTTGAGAATGAATGTTTAGCTGATCATGTGATAATTTTTCAAGCTTGTTTCAAGCAATTTCTCCACCTTTCTGAAAGTTTTCTACAAAAGCTTGCAGTTTCCTTTCTATTTGAACGCAGATTGAATTCAAGTCTGCGAATTCTTTGAATTGGTATAAGTTTAAAATTATTCGATTTGGAGTATCCGAGTCCGTTAACAGAAATAAGAAAATGACTTCATGCAGGCAGCTTTCTTGGAAAACGGACCACACGTACAGAGAGCTACATACCTTCCCTCGCAAATATTGTCCAAGGTTTCCCAGATTTTTGTCCTAGAATGTGCGGATCGCTTGTCAAAATAAGTATTAATAGAGTCTTGCGAAAAACGTATATCTGACGGTCTTAGCTGCATTTTTTACTTTAAAAAAACACTGTGAAAATTATAAATATACTTTTAAAGTGCCGCAATGTTGTTTTTTAAGCTTTATGTTTGAATTTACAAATATTTTTATGGTAATATCTGAAAAGCACTCATGAAATTGGTGGTTATTCCAAATGTTAAAAAATATATCCTCTTGGACCAAGATCTTTGTGAAAATGTTTTCGTTAATCAAGTTAAAACCAGATTTTTTGTTGAAATGACGCAATTCATGTAGAATTTTCCGAAAATGGAGGTGAAATAAATTAGTTCTCCTTAATAATAGACATGAATTTATTAAAATAAATGTCAATTTGTCTTCGATTACATTAAAAATCCATTCGGATAATTTGAAAAAGAATTTAGACCCGTCACGCAAAAATAGTCCATCTGGGAACTAAATAAATATTTGCAAAAAGGATTGAAACCAGCATTGGTCAACACGAAGTTAAAGCTGCTCTTTCACAGTTTTCCATAGAAAGAATATAAAACTTGTTGTTAGATTTGGAAATGTGTGTATTTTTTAGACGATTAAGAATGGCCCAAGGGCATTGGCACTTAAAACAAGATATTTCAATAATTTTGTAACTTATCTTTTTTCGAAGCGGCAAGATGAGTAGGGGATCCAGTTTATCTATTTCGAGTCTATATATTACTAAATGTTACTTTCCGTGAATAATCTTTCATTTTGCTTGTATTGATATGAAGTTTCCAGCTGTCAAATACTTTTACCATTATCTTTGATTGAATAAGACAAGCATGCGGTATTCACATGCGTAAATAGATGGCTCGAAATTGAAGAATTACTTTTCAGGCGTTAGGAGTTACTTTATTTTTCAGAATTATTTTCGCTAAATTCAGGAATATCAGTCTTTCTTTCCATGCATAACCAGATTGAATCGTATTTTTTTTAAGGCGTCAACATGATGAGGTCTTTACTTCCAATTAATTTTGTGAAAAATTTCAAAAATCACATTTTCCCGATCTGTGAAAGAGCAGCTTTAAATTGCGAAAAAAAAAAAAAAAAAAAAAAAATACACGGGAAAGTAGGATAATGAGTCTAGATTCAGAAAATTTGTTATTCGCGAGAAGTTTCGACCCTGGTCAGTCTGCGCAGATCGCACAGTCTGACAAGGATCGGCACTTATCGCACTTCCGAGGCTTTCCCTTTTCGCGTGACGGGTCACATATTTATAGAAAAAAAGGTTAAGTTTTTTTTCTAGCATAGGTTAACAAGAGAAAGCAGTTCAAAAACTCTCATGAACGTAATGAAAAGAGAATTTACCTGAATTTAACGGCTTTTGGAGGGTTACAGAATGCCATGTTATACCGCCGTAAAAAAATGCGTCAGTGAAAATTTGGACTTGCTTTTCTGTATAAATTTTACATCGTGATAAATATAGGTTGGCTTAACAAAACTAATTCTTTATGTGTCAAAATGAAAGGATTTTGATTTCAGCCGGTTTTTTTATGCCTGGACTTGAGTAGCGTAGGTAAGGGCCTCCGATAAATCCATTTCCGGGTAGCAAATTTCAGATCGATAATATGGCTGATATAGTAGCGTCTTTGAAATCAACGCGAAAATACGAGTTTATAGGAGTTTCCGAAAATACAGAAAAAGAGTAATCGGGCCTAATTACTCTCCAGTGTATTTGAACATGGAGACGGTCGTCCTTCTATTTATGGGTAGCTAATTTCTGATTCAAAATGGCCGAGAAAAAACCCTTGGGTCAGGATTAAACAGGGACACTCAATACTGTATAATTAGGGTCCGTGTACAAACCCATTACCAGACCACAAAATTTTAAAGTTAGTATAAATCCAAAGAGTATGCGAATGATTATCGAACCTATATATTTTAAACCAATAATTTATTGTCCATTGAAATTAAATTCGACTTTTTGAATTTTTATTTGATAAAGAAAAAAACGAAGAAAGGCGACTTTTGATTTATAAGGTGAAATGTAATATGGTGTTTTTTTCTTCTTGATAAAGTCACTTAAAGTATCGATGTCCGTCCATAAAAATTATTTGACACGTCTTTTGAAAACAACTTTGATTTTATGGTTTGTGTGAATTTCTTTCATGATGACTCTTCATTCTCATTATTTCAATAAAAGCCATGGCATAATCGTTTGTAACAAAACGAACGCGCTCATTAGCAATAAACCAGACGACAAAAATGAAAGGCGGGCCAAATTTAATTCTATACAGATATTAACTTAAAGTGTGGAAATAAAAGACAAATACAGTTAGGTGTAATATCAAAAATGTAGAAATAATTCCACGCAGTTGGTATTTCATGTCTTAATGATCCAAATTTACATATGTTCTTAAATCAAAATTGGCTTTTAAGTACATGTAAAAATGTACTCACAAAGTCTGTAAAGAATTTCCTATTTTTTTTTTAATCGCCAATAATTATGCGTGTCATATTACATGCATGCATTTCGATGGTTAACCATAAATTTTCAAGTTGAATAGTTAAAAAAAGATTCTTTTCTGATCTGTTCAGATTTTAGTTTAACACTAACCTCATACGAATCCATAATATTATCCGAATTCTAGTAGTATCGAAACGCAGTAATATCCCTAAAATTTTGGTTTATCTATCTCCTTGTTAAAATTGGATTGAAAAAAACACTTTTACGATTACGTAATGTCATATGCCACGTGCGCCACTTCATTGTCAACAGTGCGATGTTTATTTAACACACGTGTTGTAACTTATGTCTTCTACTGTCGTGGTTTACCGCTCTTTGGTCCCGATGGGGTCCTTGGCCCATCGAAAACCCTTTTTACAAAGTAACACGTGTGTGTGCATACATGAAAAAAGATATGATCGTTGTTTTTTTTCCCTAAAAGTTTTATTCATTTTCGGTCACTACAGCCATATTTCATGAGTGACTAATCATTTAAAATAAGTAGGGCATGTCATTTGCATTCATTGCCAAATGTATGCTCATAGCTCAACCCTGTCATATTCACACTTTAATTTAACAAGTATACAACAAAGGAAAAATGAAATTTTGAACAGTGCTGAAAGGGGCTCGTGCCGAATAAAACTGCTTGATTCTAACTGAATATTTCATACATGACCCCTTTACCGAAAAGAACGTGAAACCAACTTTAAGCTAGTCTGACGTATCTATGCAACTGCGCTGACATTTTCTTTGTTCCATACGCGGTTTGAACATTTATTGTGCCTTAACAAATCACTGCTATGAAAATTAACTTTGCACACAAAGAAATGAAAAGTAGAGGTAAAAATATCGCAAACGCTAACATATCCATAAACATGCTTCATTAACTGAAAGATCGCCTATACGACGGTTTGAGTTCTCTTTTAGCCACGAAGTTTCAATATCGATATACCACCATTTCTTCAACGTATTTGTAAATTGCAATTAGATTAAGCGCCGAGTGACAATTCATTTTTTTTTTTAAATTCTGTCTCAAACATATATATTTAACTTTTTGTTTTATAATTAGAAAAACAAACACCATAGTTATTTTTTATTTCGTGATTGGACAACTTTTAAAAATACAAAAATGGGTAAGTTTGAAACACGATTACGACGTTTGTAGCAACTCGAACAATGATTTATATAGATGAACAATAATTTTCTATTGAGTCGGCTACATATTGTATGATTTAAGGTTATTTGATTACAATTGGATTTTTATCGAAAAACACTTAACTAAATAAATAAAGATTCTAATAAAATAAATGTACAAACAATGAACTATCTGTAAAATAACTTCAATGAAAACGAAAACTACAAAAATAAAAAGGCTTTTAAACAATTATTAGCGGCATTATCGTCTGCAAACGGACTTTCATCCGTAATCTTTCAATGCTTTCTGTCAAGATTTGCTACCCGAACAAGGGAAGTCACTCTAGCGGATTATAGGGTAAAAGGGAGGTAAACCACTTTTTCGGAAAGGCCCATATTTACGAAGCTATTGCGCCGGAATATGTTACGAAACTCATTCTTTATGTGTCTAAATGAAAGGATTTTGATTTCATGAGTTTTTTATGCCTGAACTTGAGTAGCGTAGGTAAGGGCCTAATATGCGCGAAGCTATTGCGCTGGAACATGTTACGTTTAAGCCATATGCGCAAACATTTGTAGAATCTAATTGGTCCATTAAGACTCAAAAACAGAAATGTACGTATACTTTATAAAAGGGGGGGTAATAAATTTCGCTTGCCTTGTTCATCTTGAACATTATTAGCGATATTAGATTACCTCTCATTTTTCACTCAAAACACGCTCAATTCAATTTCATTCCAGAACCATTCCAAAGTTCTTCAATATGTCAATTCACGATTTTGTTAACTGTACGGACACACCGACATACAAAAAATGAAAAAAAGAAGAGAAAAGGAATAGAATATTGAATTCCCCTTATCGGTAGACATGGATTTAAATCAGATAAACAGACATGATGGACTTTCAGTTTTCATCCATTACTAAAAAGTGAAACGGAAAGTTTGTTTTAGCAAACGAGAATCTTGAAACTCGAAATACGTATGGTTTTTCCATTCTAAATTTGGGAGATATATCGAAGATATAATATTGCTATTATTCCAACTCGGAAAAATGCCAAAATTGTTTATTTGAATAAAGACTACGCTTTTAGAGGGCGTGGGGATTAGAAATTCTAATTGTAAGGATGAAAATCAATCTCAAAACCATCACACAGGTTCAGAGAACTAGCAGGCGACAAATAAAATCCTCTATTTGTACCATTTTGTAAAATCAAAAAATATACACTGAGGGATCACTTAAAAGACCTGAGTGATGTAATACTCAACTACGTCATATTCTGTCTTTTCTGCCAAACGATTTCGTAAAAAGAAAATTTACCGATCGTAAATTATTAAATCAGTACCTACAATGTTTAATTTCGCCCACCAACGATTTGCTCCTTTTTTCAAAAAAATATATTTCATTTGTATTTCATATAAATAAATGTCACCCTTTAGGCGAAAAGGGGACCTTTTTCACTCCGTCAATAAGATCTAAAAAAGATATTTCATTCCATTCGGAACATCGCTCCCGTACCGAGGACTTTTCTGTCAACAGGAAAGTACCTCGGGCGTAAGTGTAGTAATTTGGGGTCAAATATAGGTAATTCGGCTTTTGGTGGTACTTTGGTCAATGTCCTTAAAGAAAAACAAATTCCTTTAATGCTTTCCGATCGCATTTTTCTTTTTGGCATGTTATAGAACGAAAACAAAACGCAGTAAAACACTTCTATTTTTTGTTCAAATTTTAAAATGCCAAGTACATTTCGTTGATCTTTTTTCCGCAACGTCTTCCTCAGTTATGTTTGTGACGTCATGCTAACCTATGTGCAAAACGACGTTCTTCTATGACTGCGCCCTAATTATTCCCGATGTCTGTTTCGTAGAATGACCGAAAGTTCTCGATTGATTTCATTCATCAAAGTTCAACCGGAGGACACATTTCAAAAACAATTATAATGGAAAGTAGGGTGATCATTCTAGATTCAGGAAATAAGCCAAGTTAGTAATGTTTTGACCCTAATCCAAATGCGCGATCCGCGTAGACCGACTAGGCTGGATACTACCTTATGGCCCATTTCCGTGTGACTGATCACCAATTGTTTTTCATGTTTTTTGCGATCTAACTAGACTGCCTTCATGGGAGGTCACTTGTAGTTTGCAATCATTGTTCCAGTGCTAAATGGCCGAAAGTGCCATATAGTGTATAGGCTTTTGTTCTTTTGTATGAGGTTTAACACCGCTTTAAACAAATTTCCGGTCCTATCTCGGCGGCTAGGATACCTAACAATAGGCTCCATATATTTATCGAACAATTAATACCATTACATCCTTCATAGCCCCCATCTGCTATCCCACTTAGGATTACGATTATCTACGCATTTGTTAGAGAAAAATGTCGGAATGGATTTCTGCCGCCGCCGAGGATAGAGCCCATGATATCCAATGCTTGAAGATTGAGAGACTAATGCGCTACCCCCGGTGCTATTGCGGTGACAGATGTTGATAATAAGCAGAACATAGACACGTATAACCTTGTTGTACTAGGACGTAGAATTATTCATTCAAGTCATTACATGCCACACCAACCCAAGTGAAAATTAGTTCAAATATTTGTGACCCGCCACGCAATAAAAGACCATCTGGAAACTTCGTTAAATAAATATTTGAAAGGGAGATTAGTTCTAGAACAGGCCAACCAGAGGTCGCATTTCACAAATTCTTTCACATGAAGGTAGATTGATTATTCAAGATCCTGGAAATTAGTAACGTGTGAAACGTTTCAACCTTAATCAGTCTGCGCAGTCCGTGCAGTCTGACAAGGGTCGACACTTTATGTACTTTTCATATGGCCCCTTTTCGCGTGACGGGTCACATTTAATCGATTAAAGAATAACACATTTGCATAGCCAATTACTGTTGTTAAAGTCTTTATCGTCTATGTCAATTATATCATGTCCAGAACGATCCTGTGGTTTAGCATCGTTTATAACTATCTTAACATCACCTTCTCGTGTTGGTTCTGATTCTGTGTTTCTGAAATAATCTCTGTTTGTTTTTGCACGGTCTGTCAAATGGTCTGCGCCATTTTGATTGGATATCGCACTGTGTTTTTCGAAGCCATAACTTTCTACGGCTGTCGGAATCTTGGCCTTTCCATAAGTACTTGTAACACTATTACTGGAATGTCCTTTGAAGTCTTTATAATGTATATGTTTTTCTGGCTCACGTCCTTCATTTGATGCCCTTGTGAAATTCTTTCTCGGACCCATAGCTTCTGCAATAGCGTTTTCTGTGCCTCTAGAATCGGTCTCGACAACTGACTTTGACCTAACAATATTTTCATCAAGGCTGTTGTCTTGAGTGGCTCTGTACTCGTATGGCTTCGTGAATGTTGAGTTACTCGTCGGATTCAAGGTAACGTGACTACTGACCAATTGCTCTACTGGCTGTATCCGTCTAGGTATATTCTCAATGTTTGTAAAGGGATTTGTGCGAGTTCCATATTCATTCTGTGTAACCGCCTTCCTTGTATCTAGTGGTTTGGCCACTGTTGGTTTATTGTGCCACCGTCCTCCTGGGTCTCGCCGAACATAGATAGACTTGCCGTCATTATAGGATGTTCGTTTGGCCTCGGGGATGTGGTAACCCCTGTATACCGGTATTTCGTCACATTTTCCAAGCCGCACTAGCTCTCTGAATACCCATAACCGTCGGTTATCGGCAGTTATCCAATGACCGTTTTCATTGACAACTGTAATAGTTGGTATCTGGTGTATCGAACATCTGAAAGTAGAGATTAATAGTTTGTTTCAGTGTAAGATCGATTAATATTTTATTTAGTGAACAACAAAAACTTTATTTTACGAGTACCGGCGCCTCTTGTAAAATGAAATTGTTCACGAAACTAATTAATAAACAATCTTGATAAATAAAAAACTAACGTTTATTTTAATTCTTTAATGTAAAAATATGACTAAATTTAATATCTTCGGACATTTTTTTCTGTAAGCGGTCGTTGTAATGCAACGTGATTTGTTTATTTTGCTCCGTCAAAAGGGTGAAATGAACAATACCAATTATTGTTCTTGTAGGTTATTTCACTGGTTTGACCTCGAGTTAATCACATGAAAATCCATCGTAAAGCATAAAAAACAGAAGAGTTAATCGAACTTGAAATGGGCACGTTTCCCAATCACAACCATTCTAGTTCGCCCATTCAGCGTTCCAAACCACACCATCAAACCATTTAAAATGCTCAAAAAACCTTTCTTACCGCCCAGAAATCATTTCATACAAATCGGTCAAATCATTTCGTATTCTAATCAGCTGTTGTGGATTTTAAAACATGCGTTTTGTTCGTTAAACACTTTCCTGTTTTTTCAAAATTTTGGACCTGTCCAAATTCAAAGGTTTTGCAGACGAAAATTTAAAGTGGATTTAATTTGAAAAATAACCATTCAGTAGAGTAGAAAATATTGTGGAAAATAGAAGAAATTGCTTGTCAGGAGCAATTTCTGCTTTTTCCACAATGTTTTCTCAATCATAAAATCACAGGCACGTAAAAAGCAGGGATTAAACAACAAAGGGTTAAACATATACATATCTTCACAATCAGGGGATAGATTTCTACACGAACGAAAATGTCGGTATTTTATTGCCTGTATTAAAATCATGCAAAGTCACTCATTTTACCCATTCACTTTCCTTAAAAATTACTCAAATTCTCAATTTCACGATGTTATTATCTATAGCTTCTTCTCATTTGTGAGGTTTTTGCCCATCACATGTCCACATTTTAGCCACATACTCTTAGATTCAAATGCGTCACGTTCTAAAGAAAAATAGGAATGATATGAATTTATAAAGGTTAACAATTTCAAATTGGTCGAATTTTATGACAACACACCAATATAATTAAAGACAATCGAAACAATTAAAAATGGTTTGAGAACTTATTCTTAACTGAGACTTAAAGAAATAATAATTGAACCCCTGTAAGCAGATTGTCCATTAGAATTTATTTTAAATAAATCAAAAATTTTGGGCAAATCTACAGGCTCAAAATGCAGCAGTCTGCCATTGACGGCCACCATACAGTCCAAACAGCGCCTTGATTCTTTCGGCGGTCCTTTAAATTGAAGTAGTACATGTAACACCGAAGTCTATTGAAGCATTTTGAGGTGCGCCGTATGCATGTAGGGATTAAACGATAGACTCTCCATGGCACCGATTTCTTTTAGAAATACGTCGATGTTTTTCTTAAATCGTAAGCGCACAATTTAATAATCAAAGGACTGAAGGTCCTGAAAGTCGCCATGCGGATGACACCATGATATTTTGGAACTTTGGTTATTTGTGATCAATAACTAAGATTTTGAGACAAGAATAACCCGACAGTATTATTTACATGCAAACAGATGATAAGAGATCACGATAGCTCACCCCCAAGCACTCACTGATCTAAAAACAGCTGAATAACAAGCTCCTTTTGTTCAGGTTGCTGTTCAATTTCAGATGCTAAGCCTTTTCTATCAATTCATCAATTCAAGGGTTCTGTTTGACAGATTCTAAGCAGAATCTGACTGATCGAATAGAGCTTTATGGCACTTTCAACAGTATGTCATATTGTGATAGATGCAACACTTACACATCGATTTCCCACCACTATTACCACATCCTCTCTGAGCATCAAGTGTTTTATTGCACTTAGGTTTATGATTATCAACAATTAACCAAACGGCTAAATTTTGGGGTTATACAATTTGAAGAGAGTTGCAGACGACAAAATATGTTATATTTTACCCTTTCAAAAATAACAACATTTTTTCACGTTTAATTTAAAACTCCTGAGAATCAAAATCCAAAGTCAATTTCCAGTTCAAGATGTATCAATTGTCAAATGATATTCATAGAGAATATCAAGTTAAAACAAAAACCTGGTTCAAATTCCCGATAATGTTCATTAGTGCATGTAGATCTAGTTTTTGTTTCAAACTTCAATGATCAAGACAATTCATATTAATATAAGCGGTTAGTGGTCCAAGCTATTGGACAGATATGCAAAGTATAAATACTACAAAAACCGAGCTTATCACTTCAGTTCAAAACGAGAGTAAAACCTAGCTGACTGATTTGACATCGATGTTCAGAATTTAATTCCGTTCGCAAAAAGCACTCTTGAATTCTTATCAACAATTTCTTTACTTGACCGGTTCAATATATACCGATATCGTGTAGAATTGAAAAGTTGTGTACTGGATTATCAAAATCGTAAAATCGTAGTATCATAAAAGCGGTTACAAAATAAAATTAGGTCAATAGAATGGAAACCCTCGGCTCAAGCACTATTGAAATATCTTTGCTTATATAAATTGCCCACGCACTAATTAATTCATTAAATACATTGAACGAATATTTGTGTGGAAGTGAAATACAAAGCGGTACCGTTTTTGTTTACATGTATAAACCTGGGGCGTCAGTCTTTCCAATATGGCGGCCTAAGGCTACGGCTTGAGAATCGCTAGAACGATGTTTTTGAAAGGCTAAATCAATGATGTGGATGGAAGTTTTCCGTTTAATTCAACGTTGGTTGATGAATAAATAAAAACAGACGGCCAAGCCAAAACATTTTGTCTACTTGTGATTAAACGTGCAATACAAAGATCGATGATTTTCCTGACAGTAAAATTTGTAGAATCCTCGGCGTACTAATTTTGCAACTCAAGTTTACTTTAGACATCAAGATATCCATTATGAAGTTTTCCTAAGATTGTGTTTATCTTCAAAGGAAAAATATAAATTAAAGTATTACATTAAACAAACAAAATAGCTGTTTTTTTAAACTCTCTGCACTACTTTTTGGTGTCATTGGGTCCGGTGCAAAGAGATAGAGTAAATTCCATAAAAAAGTAGTTCTTTGCCTAAACCAGTATACAGACACCCTGTACACTATCACCATATACACCCTTCCAGCTAATCGCAATAAGTCTGCCATTTTGCCAAATGGCGACTTAAAAATGAAGTTACTTCGTAGTTACACCGACGGTTATTTCTATGTACAGTATTTTCCTGTGTTAGACGTCTACGTCGGTGCTGAAAGTATAATTTTAAAAGAACGTACAACATGCACGCTCTAAGGCGATTTACATACATGTTTTATTCGAATTTACAGCGACGGTATACATCAGCCCTATGTTCAGGATAAAAATAAAAACAGTGCAAACAGTTTTTCAAATCTACCCCGCTTTGCATGTGAACTTGCGTGCAAAGCACAGGCTGGCCAGAGTACTTGCTTGGCACACATTTCAAATTGTTGGAAATGCCATGCAGAGGCTCATATTATAAAGGACATGAAACAAACAGAATAAATTGTTGAAGAAAATCACATATTCTTTCCGATCAACTGTGTTTTGTCATTAAATTACAATATGTCCGTTGTTATTCTTACGTTGATTTTGTTTTATGCTTCGGCATCTTTTGTGGGATCGTTGATTTTTGTGATGTCATTTGAACCCATGTGCGAAATGACATGATTTCATGGCTGCGACCGTATTATTCCCGAGGAATATTCTGGAGAATCGCCGAGGCTTCCAAATGGGGCTAACCCGTCATTCAACCCAGTCATCGGTTGTTTTGATACTATAGGTGTACATCTACAATTTCATGTGAGTGATCAAGGGTCAATTTTGTCTATACAGTGTATAGACAAAATTGACCTTTGATCACTCTCAAACTTGTGGATCTATAAACCATGCTATTCGTATGTTTATAAACAGACTTTCGACGAGTTTAATAAAGAGAAATTGTGACCAGCCAATTTTTTGCTGTCAAGGTCTTTTAACTACACTGAAAGATAAAAAACCCCGCAAAACTACTAGCATTTTTACCATTCTTTGAATTACATCAATAAACGTCATGTGACATAGCGTAAAAAATAACATGTTTTCGAAATCGACTTCATCATGACGAAAATAAAATTGAAACTAGAAAAAATATTGACTATAGGAAGTAAAAAGTGTTTTTCTTGATGAGTTTCTTTACTCTATCAGTATATATGTGATTACATTTGTAATTAAGTACCGTTATCTTATGCTTGTTAGATTTCATTTCAGTCCACCCCTACTCCTGGCTATACCACATTTCTCGCGTTTTCGAATAACGCGGTTGTATTATATGTAAATTTTAGAAGAATAATAATAGTGGGTTCATTCGTATTGATTATATTCGTCTATTGAGGTGGGGAAGGGGGTGTATGCTAAAGAAGAGAAACCAAGCATTTATTCACCATTTGGATTCGATAAAAGTGCATTGCTCATGATTCCTTCAGCTAGTCACCAAGTTATCGTAATTACAGCTTAGATATAGCTATATTTACAACATTTGTGTCACCCTCTGCGAACCGAAGACTTTCCCTTGCACAATTAGGAGTTAAGGGTCGGTCCCACTGCCAAACGGACACAAAGCATATGCTAAACGGCGGAAGAAATTAATTTCCATCCGTTCTCATACGCTTGATAAAAACTGATGAATGTGGCAAAAAATTGCGAAAAAAGAACGTAAAATGTCGGACGCCTAAAGGATATAGCCGGGATGTTGAGTAGGTGTTCATCGGAAGCCTTGCGGATTAGAACGGATGTCAGATCAGAAGAGGTTAGCGGGTTTAACTGTGTCGTATTCGAGCAGCCGAAAGAGCCGAAACGTAAATCATTGGACTTATACACCACGTATGCTGAGCAGAAACAAAATGGATAGGGCGCGGATAATTCAATTCTACGTGATTCAAACGCTAACATACTTAAATATTCGTGTTACTCCCCTTTAGTATATTTTTCATATACCTAAAAATTCCATCTAGTGTGCGTTTTCATCCAAAGTGGATAAAAGATACGAGGATGCCTAACGGATGGACTGAGGATACAGCAGAAGCATAACGGATGGTATCGGAAACGTAGCGTCTGTTCCTTATATTGTTTAGCATTTACATCGTACATAGCGGAAAGTTTATCGGCTCTACAAGTTTTTACAGCTCAAAAATTTCTGCGCAGATGAAATCACAATGGACGGACGCTCAACGGACAGAGCGTATGCAAAGCGTATTTGCAGAGTATGAAACAAATACAAAGCTTCTTTTTCATGCGTTTAACATCCCAAAAGCATCCGTAATTGGAGCGGGACCGGGCCTTTAAGTCGTCAAATTGGCGACAAAACAGACGCATAACTTTACAACTAAAAGAGACTATGATTTCGATGTTTTCGCAACCATAAAACGTAATATGAAACAAATAATGAATAAATTAATATATTAAGAAATAAGTAAATAATAAGTAAATAAATGAATAAATAAATACGAAGGCCCGTACTGTACACCGTGATATTCACGCCCCTTACCGGATATTCGCATGGTGAGAAGTGAGAAAAGTACAATCATCTTACCTTCCCTCGCATATATCGTCTAGCGTATCCCCGATTCTCTTGTAGGAATGCCTTGACCGCTGGTCAAAATAATTGTTAATAGAATCTTGAGAGAAACGAATTTCAGATGGTTTTAGTTGCATGTTCATCTGAATGTACAGTGTAAATTTGATTATAGTATAAGATGTTACGCAATTTAAAGGGACACCGATTTATGGGAAATTACGTCCAAATCTGGAAATCCATTATCAAAACCCGTAATGAAATTCAATATGGGTGGCCTCATTTGCCAGTTCTTTCAACGAATTCAAATCGAAACTAGAGATATAGACGAAAATGTCATGCGCTATATTTTTAAAAAAAATGACCTAAGCAAATTTGGCTGAACTCCGTAGTTGATAACAATGTAATGAAAGTAAAAAGTTCGATATCTGGGACAGTCAGAAGAATAAATAAAATTATGGCTATTTAAGAAATTAAGAAAAAGACAGAAAGAAGAAAACAAAGAAAGGGGGATTTTAGAAATGGATAAAAAGAAAGAAGGAAAAAGGAAGAAAGAAAGGAAGAGGAATAAATAAATAAAGAAAGAAAGAACGCAAGAAAGAAAGAACGCAAGAAAGAACGAACGAAAGAAAGAAAGAAAGAAAGAACGAAAGAAAGATAAAAAGAAGGAATAAATAATGAAATAAAGCAAGAACAATAAAATTTACGTAACGAATTATTTATGATATGACAAGGTGGCATATTATCTCAAAATACACCCCAAACCTTGCTAGAAGTCCGAGGATGAAAACGAACAAGCTTCAGTTATAAATGGTACTTTTGCACAGCACCCTGAAATCATGAGAGGAATTTAAAGTGCCAAGTTTCAAGTCGATCGGACATAAAAGGATATAGCTACAGTTAAGAACATCGTCAAATTGACACTGTGAATGACTTTGGAATGATTATGGAATGAAATTGAATGAGTGTGTGGAGCGAGTTTTGAGTGAAATTAAAGGTAGGTAATTCATTATCACCAATTTTGTTCATCTTGAACAAAATTGGCGATATGTATTGCCTCCCCGTAATGAAATATACGTATTTTTTCTGTTTGTGTGTCTTTGTGTTGTACTCAGACACTTTAATATCCACACCAGCCAATAAAATCGTAGAATAATGTGATCGATTTGAATTAAATGTCGATCGTCTTGAGCGATTTCGAGGTGTTTTCTAATGATTTCGCAGCGTTTTTGATCGATTTGAGTGAGCGTTTGGAATGAATGAATGGAGCGCTGAGTGAATGATCTTGAATGATTTTGATCGGAATGAATGTCAGTTTCACGATGTTGTTAACTGTATGATACAGACAAAGAAGTGAAAGCCGCCCGCCTGCCAGACGTCCAGCCGCCTTGGGTGATCACATACAGTTTACAACATCGTGAAAATGACACGGTGGATGATTTTGGAATTATTTAGGAATGAAATTGAATGAGTGTGTGGAGCGAGTTTTGAGTGAATTTAATGGGAAGTAATCCAATATCGCAAATTTTGTTCCGATTTTGTTGCGATATTGATGACCTCCCTTTGATAAAAAAATGCATAAAAGTTCTATACAAAGCCTCCTCTTCCTTCAAAAACTTATGACACGCTAACAATTTGAATTATGGCAGTGAAATCGCGTTTTTTCTCTATCAAAATTTATCTTGAATGACGTTGTTGATTCTATATTTTTCAATGGGTTTGAACGCTTTTGAATGGTTTGAGTGAGTGTTTGGAATGAATGGATGTAGCGCTTAGTGAGTAATTTAGAATGTTTTTGATTGACGTGAATGTGAATTTCACGATGTAACTAACTGTATTAGATCCCGTCTTTAAACCCGCGTGTAAAAGTTACAAATTATGTTAAAAGATTGTAGCATACAGCGGAAGACAAAAAGGAAAAAAAAGAATGAAAATGCGTATTCTTCTTTGTTTATCCCACCATGATATCTACAATCTCAATATATGTGACCCGTCATGCGAAAACGGACCATCTGGGAAGTGCGTAAAATGTCGGCACTTGTCAGACGGATTGCGCAGACTGACTAGGGTCGAAACTTTTCTCACTTTACTGATTTTCTGAATCTAGAATAATCAAGTTACCTTCTGTGAAAGAATTTTTGAAATGCGACCTTTAGTTAGCTTGTCGTCGGCTCCGTTCTACAAGGACAAATACGGGAAAAGCCTTTCTTTTCAGGAGAAGGAAACACTTTATATCTTTTTACCTATAAACACTGGTACAACCATTTTGGTCGCAAACAATTTAAATCGCTAAATCACTAAATATATTTTCTGTTGTCATAAATACTAAATTTTGTCTCTATAATGAGCTATTTAAGAAAAAAAACGAAAAGAATATCGCCAAGTACGTCATTTTTTCAGTGAATTTTTACGGCACAAAATTTCGTATAGACGATAAAAGGCATAAAAGATAAAAGCATGAAAAAATCAAAATACTGAAAGTACTGATAAGTTGGAATGCGTTCGAGAGACGGTGACCTCAAGTTACTAGCGAAGCTAACGCCTCCCGCCCACCACAGGAGATAACAAAATACGTCTCGTCTTTTGACGGGCGTATATAAATCAATGAATATTTCAAAAACGAGAGGCGCTTTAACCCCTTAATCGCTATACAGGCCCGAATCTGATGAAAACAAATTATACTAAGAGGGACAGAATGGCCCTAAACCGCTCACCTGAATTCGATTGGTCCACTGGATCTTATCCAAGCAAAGATTCATTCAAACTTGCCTAATTGTTGAAGAGGAGACATTATTCGAATGATAAGCAGACATAATAGACTCTGAACAACCCATTCATTACAGAGGAGACTCAAAATTAGCCCTACCCTGCCACGCCCATATCTATGGGCTAATGAAAATTCTGCCAATAATATTTGAAGAAGGTCAACAAAGGAAAATTCTTGTAAAGTTGCATGGAAATCTGCCCAGAGGTTCAGGAGGAGATGTCGTTTAAAGATTATGGGCTCAAAATAAGCCCCGCCATGCCATACCCATATTTATTGGCCAATTAGAATATAGCGATAATTTTGAAAAAAAAAGGGTCACCCAGGGAACAATCTGGCAAAATTTCATTGAAATTTGCCCAGTGGTTTAGGAGAAGAAGAAGTTTTAAGAAAGGTGACGACACACGACGGACGACGGAGTCAGGGTGATCCTAAAGCTCCCCTTGAGCACGTTGTGGTAAGGTGAGCTAAAAAGGAAGAAATTAATACGGACCATACAGCCGACTAATGGACGCACAGGCGACCTTAAACACTCAAAACATTTTTTATATTATTTTTCAATAAACTTGTGCTCTATTAGAGTTATCAAGTACATTTTAATTAGAAGTGTCGTAAAGTGGACCCCAACAAGTGAAAAGCTATTTTCGCAGGGAAGTCTTTTACTTCATGAGTTTGAATCTCAAGACAATTTTGGACGAAGTTCAATTGTGATTTCGACCTTTGTGACTCCAATATTGGGCACTTTCCTTTCTCAGGTCATTGGCAACATTTGTGTCAAGTTTTATGATTTGGGTCAATTGGTTGTTCAGTTAAAGTGGAAACTGTTAACTGTTAAAATTTACTGATGCCCGTGACATGTATGACCCCGAAATAATAGCGCGTTTCTTTGGGTCATGGGCAATATTTGTGTAAAGTTACGTTATTGTAGGTCAATTGCTTCTCCGTTTATCTAGCGGAAAGCAAAAGGTCAATGGACTGAGAGACAGACATGATGAAATCAATATAATTATGCTCCTCTACTTCTGAGTTGGGGGTAAAGTTAATAACATCGGGAAATTGATAAGGTGAACGATTTTGGAATGATTTAAGCATGATGTTGAATGAGTAAGCGGAGCGAGTTTTGAGTGAAATTTAAGGGAGGAAATCCAATGTCGCTTATTTTGTTCAGTATGTACATGTTGATCTTATTTTTTTAATAACTTTGGGTGTTTTTGAATGGTTTGAGTGAGTGTTTGGAATGAATGAATGGAGTGCTGAGTGAGCGATTAAGAATGTTTTTTATTGAGATGAATGTCAATTTCACGATGTAACTAACTGTATGATGGTGCTTTTAAACGTGTTGATGTGTAAGAATGTGAAGAAAACAAGTTGAACTAGTTGGTTTGTTTCAAATGGCAAATTGTCTTGGTGTTGGAATGCAATTGGGGAAAGATATTCATAATTCAATTTAAGATGTGGGGGCAAGGGTTTTATCGGATGAGTATTGGGTTTTTACAATAAAACATTCATGTAGATAACTGCAATATGACGGAAAACAAACGACAATATGTTGCAAAAAAATTATTAACTTTGAAAGTGTATCATCACTTTAAGAAAATGTATTTATTTCGTAGCTTAGACAGAAATTTACTATATTACACCTTGTCAAAAGTTAAATGTGTAATAAGGTCGTTCAGAAAGAGAAACTATACCTTTAAAAGAATCTATAACATAATTCTACGAAAAACAGATCGCGACATTACCAAATAAGCAGATCACGTGATTGGCTAGTGCTAATTGTCAATTGCTGACCTTATTGGACTTGACTTATCACATGATTTCCAAATATGGTAATGCAAACATGTATAATATATTCGTACGCAACTTTGAATAAATATCGTTTAAAACATAAATTAGCGTGTTAATAATGTACACGAAGTGATAGTTGTGTAATTGTACAGCATTATTACTTTTCGATGAAATAAAATGTATGTCTGTCAAGTTGAGATGTACAAAATAGGCCGAAGTGTTTTCACATCCTGTTCACGTGATATGTGTTCTCAAAAAACCCGAAATGAAATTATCTTGTGTTCATTTTGCGGTTTTGTTAGATCGAAGTTGGAATTGCTCGGCATTCCGACTTATAAACTAATTAAGTTTGATATTATAAGATATAGGACAAATCGCCTGTGAAAAATTCTTTCGGGTGCATATAAGCCGTTGAGTGTGACTTTCCTCGAAAAAAGTGAAAAACGCATATAACAATGTATGTATGAAAACGCATAAAACAATGTATTTATGTATGTAACTGAGACACGCGAATATTGTTGCCTGGGTACAGGTTGTGTTCTTTTTCAAACTGATCTTTTAAAAAGAACTTTTATCATAAGGAAACATAAACAATTATCAAAATTTGTCAATACGTCATTTTCGACCATCTCAATAAGACGATTCAAATGTTTTATAACAACATCGAATTCAATTATAAACAAAATGTCGTTTAAGCATGTCAACCTTTTGTTAGAGAATTGCTCAGGGTAAAGGAGCATTTAATGATGGTTGCTTTATAAAATTGGTCATTTAATTGAACTGATCGCTTGAGCAATATGAAATACGAGTATGGTGTTGGCAAATGTAAGGAGTTCAACCGGGATTTACAGTTAGTAACATCGTGAAACTTAAAGTCCTCTCGATTTAAATCATTCTAAATCTTTCGGTCAACATTCCAATATATGTTTTTAAAATACTCTCTCTACTCACTCAAAAAGGCTCAAAAATCGCTTGCAAACGTCTCCAAATCGTTCGAAACAATTATCATTTAATTCAATTTGAAAGTGAGAGAATCACTCTACGATTGTATCGGCTGGTGTAGGTTTATCAGCGTCGGATAAATTCGTGAAGACATATTAACAGAAAAGCATGCATATTTTATTCAAAGGAGGTAATAAAATATATATAGTTTCATCCAACTGTACGAAATTAGAGATATGATAATAACCCCCCTTATTTTTATTCAACATTCGCTTCTCCAACTCATGCAATTTCATTCCGAAACTTTCCCAAAATTATTCGTCTTGTAACTTTCACATTGTTCCAAACTGTACAACAGTCTGATCGGGCAATTCTCTTTTCTCTCTACAAATAATTTATGACCCAAAATTTCTATTAAGGTAGTGGACCCGAAATAGTCCTGCAACATTTCGGAAGTAATTAACTTTAACAGTGTTAAGCGAGGTTTTCTTATGAGAATAATTCGGAAACCTCGGTCAACATCGTAAAGTTCACGAGTTCTGAAATGTTGTGAAACTATGACGGGTCAACTACCTTAAGGATTATTGAAAGGATATTCAACACGAAATTAGGCGAACTCAATTGTGCGTTACGATTTCGATTATGCATTGGCAGATGTTTAAAATTTATCTCAATACAATACAAATAACCGTGTGATAATATCCCATATGATAATTTTTAAGGTATCACATGGATATTTTTAGGACAATGACACAAGGAGGTTATTTTATTAGAAACTTGCATTTCTGTTAGAAACATCGACGAAAACAAGGCAAACAGAGGTTATAAGATAAATATAATACGCACTCAGGTCGTTGTATGAAAAAATATCTAACTCAATTGTAGGAATTGGTAATCGTCTCGGCAGAGCTTCGACAATTATCAATACCCCGAACTGAGTGAGATATCTTTTCATACAAAATACTAAGTACATATTATATATTTCACACACAGGCTCATTTCTGCTTAACCAGCAACTTCATGCGCGGATCAAGAGGGGCTGACTGGGGGGTACCTAGCCCGCTTTCCTGAAATTTCGACAAAATTGTAACCAAGTCGGGAAAACCAAAAATCATGGTGTAATTCGGTCAATGAGTGAGAAACTTTTTAATAACTTTTGAAAATAAGTTTGTTCAAGCTGTAAGTATGATATATATTTTGGTCACATGGATCCGACCATGGACTCTACACAACAAACATTTAAATCCTTGTCACGCCCAATAAACGCCCGATATTCTGCGTAATTAATGATCTGGCAGGGCGGGGCTTAACCGTGACGTAATTCGACGAGTTTACTTTTCAATAGTTTGGGTTCTTTCAAATTTTAGTCGGTAATCATCGTTAACGCGTGCAAATAACTGTATCCTAAAACCTAAAGAATTCACGTGCTTTGAGATAGTGAAAACATTTCATCGTTTGGTTACCAAAGCCTCGTAACTTCAGCTTGATTCAGCTGAAGTTACGAGGATTTGGTTACCAATCTACGGTTTAAGGTCTTAAGTTATTTAAGTCGACTCTCTTTCGAAGTAGGTTATTTAAGATAAAAGCTGTTTGCCCTTAACCTTAAGTGCAACGACCCGTTACTGAGGCTCCGCCCTGCCAGGGCATTAATCATGGATAATAAAATTGAAGAAAAAATTGAATCAAAATCAAAGCGCTGAAAAACCTTGAGGTCTCATTATTTGACACTTTTAATTTTGAAAAAAACTTTTGACTAAGAGCTCGCCAATTGTTGTCTTACACTTAGTTACATCGGGAAATTGACAAATATCCGAATCAAAACCATTCTTAATTACTCACTCAGTGCTCCATTCATGTGTAATGTGAATTTAGGTCAAACACGTCAGTTTATTTTTGGAAAAATATTTCTTATATCATTTTATTATTAATCGCACCGCTTTTTATCATTTGACCCCTTCTGAATCCATCTATATCTGCCACTGTATTGTATGAACTCCGAGTTCTATGTACTTTCTTTTTCAATCTTTTTATTAAAATTGTAGTAAGTGCCAATTACCCGTTGAACACTATACCATGCATAAGGTATTTTACTGTCGTAAAATGATGAAACTCGAACTCGTCTCTGGAATTCGTTAATTACGATCACTGGACTCGCCAGATGTAAACTTTTAATACAGAAGAGTCCATCTGAACAGTTGATAGATATGCTCGGTGGCCTTGTTCAGTACTGTGACAATGACGAGCAAAGTCATCAAGCCATATCTGTTATATATTCAGCTATTCACAAAATGCTGTTACTAATATAAAATGATTGTAGCCATTTACAAAATGCTGTTACTAGTATTAAATGATTGTAGCCGCAATCGAGTTCTGTTGTGAGGCAACCCTTTTCTTGAGGTATATGTATTATGTATCTGTGGTTTTCTATATCTATCAGCATTGTTTTTCCGCTATACCTTTCTTTGATATATACTCGCATATGTTCACTTCAAATTTTGTACCTGTTTGTCGAAGCTATAACTTTCTCATTTTATGTTGTAAATAGTTTATTGTGTGTAACATTTGTATTATATATGTGTTGTTTCATTTTGTGATTTATATTGTTGTAAAATGAGCTCTCCAATTATGGGGATAGTAGAAAAATCAATCAATCAATCATAAATGAAAATAAATGTTAAATCAAAACAATATGGTTAAAGTAGTACTGTCTAGTGGATTCAATTTTAAGATATGAAGAGGGTATTTGTCGATTTTATAGAGGTATGAAACAAAAACCTAATCACACTGTATGATTACGCGAGGTGGATTCATACAAGAGTGTGATAAGGTTTTAGTTTCACACATCCATTAAATCAATAAATATTCTCTTCCTATTCTATTTCGAATTTTACAATTTAAGAGTGATTCCATGTAAAGACCAGAAAATTTAAAGAAGGGCCCGACACGCACCATCTCAGATTTTCACTCTTTCAGAATTTGTTGACTATCACCCAAAAACAAATAAAAGATGTGACATTCCTTTGAAAAGTCTACCGTTGCCATGGCAACGGCAAAATAAGATTTTGGTTAAAAAAGTGACTAATTTAGATGAAAAAATAGCATTCTTTGACTACTAAATTCTTTGAAAATTCTGTACAGATATCTTTTTTCATTTTAGATGTTGGATTGGCATCATTTTATGAAGAAATGCTGGTATTTTTCGATATGAAGAGTTTATCCTATATGATATTATAGCTTGTTAAGTGACAGTAGGGTTCCACATCTTAAGGATTTTTGGAAAATCGTCATTTTTAGCCCTTTGAAGAATCAATTATTTCTAAAAGGCGGGCAATTCAAGCTTAGCAGTATATCTCTTATGAGACCACATTATCTGTAGGAAAAAACAGGACAAAAAATCGCTGGGCACTCAAAACATAGAATTTTGACATGCTAAAATATGAGTACTGAACCATCATGTACAATTTCTAGTGATATTCATTATCAAAATTTGTATTGTCATAATTTGAAATTTCTTACTTCTATTATCACCTAAGCTACATATTTCAAGCCACAGAAAATGGTGATGATGGTAAAATACATATTGTCCGGAAAGAAACTTTCTATATGAGAATTAATAAATTTCTTACCCCACCCACTCAAAATACATGCAGAATTCATATCAATTACATGTATATTGTCCATTTTGCCAATAATTTAAAGCCTATTCAAGATTTAACCTCTTTTTTGGCATGATGATATAACTCAATGATACACATCCACGGATACCAAAGTGAAGGTCATGTGACAAGGTCAAGGTCATCTGTCAAGGTCAAAGAACTCAAAAACTTAACCAAAAAACTCAACAATGCCAATATTTTCAGGTCCCTACAAGATACAAGCCTCATATTTGGCATGATGATAGATCTTAATGATTTGAATCTGCTGATACCAAAGTCAAGGTCATGTGACAAGGTAAAGTGACAAGGTCAAGGTCATCCGCCAAGGTAAAAAAAACCAAATACTCAACCAAAAAACTTAACATTACCAATATCCTCCAGCCTATTCCATGATACAATCTTCATATTTGGCAAAATGGTAGATCTTAAGGATGTACATCTGCTAATATTAAGGTCAAGGTCATGTGACAATTTCAAGGTCGTATGTCAAGGTCAAATAACTCAAAGTGTTAACAAGAAAATTAAAATTTCAAATACCTTTATGCCTCTTTAAGGTACAAGCCTCATATTTGGCATGATGATAGATCATGATAATGTGCATTTGTAGATATCAAGGACAAGGTCATGTGGCAATATCAAGGTTATCTTTCAGGGTTAATCTTCTTAAAAATTTTATGCTGAAACGTTACATGTTCAATCCATTCAAGCCTATTTTAGATATCGTTCATATAATTTGCATGTTGAAAGATGTCACTGATGTACACCCGTAGGTATCAAGTTCAGGGTCATGTTAGAAGGTCTCACCTCATCTTTAAAGGTCAACATTTTGAAAAAAAAATTACTGTAACGGGGGCATTGGTGTTTCACAAACTTTTTTCATTTTCCAACACCTCAAAGTCAGCGACAATCAAAATTCAGTTTTTCAGTTAAGTAATTCTTTGCATTCGACTATCCAGATTCTGGGTCTTAAAGATGCTTCTACTTTTTTTAGATGACATTCTTTGTACATTGCATGCTGATGAAAAAACTCAATCATAGTACAAATTGCTAAAGCATGATAGAAAATGAGGGTGAAAGTAAAACACATATAATTTAACTTAGTACTCGAATCAGCGTTTTCTAACCCAACCACTCAAAATACAAGGGGGATTTGTACATTGTTTATCTAAAATACATTTTTAACAATATTTAGAAAATATATATGGAGCTTTTTAACTACATTTTCTGATTCCTGTGCCTTAGAAAGAGAATTAGTTAAAATTAAGCTGTTTGCTTGTCTATCAATCTGCCTATCTTTGAGTACTTTGAGTATTGTCATACTGTCTTGTGGTATCCGTGGTCTAGAGGTAGAGCGTCGGCCACTTGACCTAAAGGTCCTGAGTTCGATTCCCAGGAGCGTCTATCGATCTTGGTTCTTTCATTGGCCCACAAATTCGGCGCGAGTACTGCTGATTTTTCCAGGAAGCAGAATCTAGAAGGATTAATGTAAGTTGTAAGAACTTGTTTCCCAATCTATGTAAAATAAAAAGGTTCAAACCAGTACCGTCAAAGGGCCTAAACATGCTTTAATTGCTGTGAGCCGATGAACCACAGCTCGTTGCATGATATAAAAATAACCCTACCAAGCATACATAATTAAAGTCACAGAAAACGTAGGGATGCGAGTGAAACACATATGATTACTAAGAACATTCTCTACTTGAATAAGAGCTTTTCTTACCCCATCCACTCAAAAACATAAGGCATTTTAAGCTTTTATTAGCTCACCTGAGCTTTTGTGATAATTGAATGTCCGTTGTCTGTCGGGCGTCGTGTGTCGTGCGTCGTCTGTCGTCCGGCGTCAACAATTAAAAATGAAATTGAAAATGGGAAGGATCCATGCCATGTCACGGTAACAGGGGCTTTAATGACAATTATCTTGTTAACACTCTAGATGCCACAACTGTGGCCCAAAAACAAAACCATTTTAATTGGATGAAAAGTATCTATTTTCAGGTTGATGTTACTATTCTATATTTCATCAATCATCAATTTTGCTCTTCAGAAATATCTTATCATGTGACTGATAATTCTTTTAGAAAATGAAAGGAGGAAAATTCTTAAAACGCTTTAATTCTCGTTTAAACATATCAATAGATTCAGGCCTGTGGAGCGAATCAGACGCTAAAGCAGCTCTAGTTTGGTTAATTAAGTATTTGCCTTTTCCACCTTGATATATGACATTGACCTTAACACATGACCCTGACTTTGACATCAGCAGAATCATATTTTTGATACCTATCATCATGCCAAATGTGAAGATTGTATCTTGAATAAGCTAGAAGTAATTGCTTAATTTATGTTTTTGATTGATTTACCTTGGTGATTGACCCTGACCTTGTCGCATGACGTTAACCTTGACACAAGTGGTTGCGTATCATTGTACAAATATGAACACTGTATCTTGAAAAGGCTAGATTGTTTTATCAAGTTTTTGAATGCCTGACCTTGGTATATGACCTTGACCTTGTTACATGACAGTGACCTTGAGAAAGCAGATGCATATCAATTATTTCTTTAACAATGCCAAATATACATTCAATAGGCTGGAAGTAATTACAAATTTTATATTGTTTTTTTCATCAGGACTTTAAATGTTTGCCCTTTTTGAATGACCTTGACCATAACACACAACCTTAACTTAACAGATGGATATCATTGAGATGTACCACCTTGTCAAATATTAACATTTTACCTTGAAAAGGTAGGAAGTATTGCCAATGTAAAGGTTTTTTGTCAATATTTTTAATATTTGACCTTGGTATTCGACCTTGAACTTTAAAGATAACATTAACCGTGCATCAGCAGTTGCGTATTATTGAGATCTTTCACCATGCCACTATGAACAATGTACCTTGAATATGCTTGAAGTTATTACATGTACAATATTAAGTTTTATGGTCAAAATTTCAAAATGTTTAACCTTGGAATATGACCTTGACATTATCATTTGACCTTGAACTTGACACCAGCAGTTGCGTATCATTCAGGTGTATCATCATGTCAAATATTAACAATGTATCTTGAAAAGGGTGGAAATAATTGCCAATTTAATGTTTTTGAATGTTTGACCTTGGTATATGACCTTGACCTTGTGACTTGAACTTGACCGTGAGATCAGCAAATGCGGCTTTTTGAGGTTATTGTCATGCCAAATATGAACATTGTATCTTCAGTAGGCTGAGAGTTCTTGTCCACGGTAAGTTTTTTTTTTTGTTAAGTTTTTCAGACAGACAAATAGACCAACAGGCAGATGGAAAGACAGACAGAAAGACGGACAGACTGTCGGACAATAAACAAAGCGTTGTAAACTTGATTAATTCATAGTCTGGTGGTATATGCATGGACAAAAGACGATAAAATATTAAATTAAGTTAATACCAATTTACCCTTATTTTTAAGTGGCTGGGGTAATTGGACCCTCACCACTTTCTAATAGATTTTATCATAATTAAAATAAAAAAAAAACACATTAAAATAATATATTTCCCTTTAAAATACTTATATTATTGTTTTGTCGTGTTTTTTTTTTGTTTTAAATATCTAACCTTTCATGGTTTGAGTTGTACAATAATCAAAGAAGGTGAAATGAGAAGAAAAGCTAAAAAAGACGTTCTTTACATGCTCGAGAATTTCCATTTGTGGAGTGCCTAGAAATTTTAATGTTTTATTGTCCTCCGCTAGTTTTATGCTTTAGACAAAATGTGAATACCTTCAAACAGCCTGCCTTTTAAAGAAAATTGATTTTGAAAATAGCAAAAAAATGTCATTTTTTTAAATTTGAAAAATCGGAGACCCCACCTTTATTCAAAGTGATACAAAAATGATATCAAACACTCTGATAAAGTAAAAATTGTCAATATTTGTTCATCAAGCATAGTACTCTCCACTGATGACACGAAAGGCAAATTAACCGCAGTCATTCTGAAGCTTAAAGACACCAAAAATAAATATTTTTAAGAAAATATATTTATCATTTTAGTACTTTCCAGGCTAAAATCTTAATGAGCTGTTGCCATGACAACGAATAAGAATATAGAAAAATGAATAACACTTTTCATTTCTACTTTTTGGTACTCTATCCAAATATTTCGGTTTCATCAAAATCCATGACTAGGCGTTGCGACGTATTTCTGGTGGTTACATGGAATGGCTCTTAATATCATGGAGTAAAGATGGAAAGATGTATCAACAAAAATATATATTTCGTATGAGACTATTTTGTGCGGAAGCTTACAAAATAACTGCGTTCTCAAAATTGTTTTAATTGGGGAATGACACCAACATTTCGGCCAATCAGAATGCATGAATTCTGGTAGACACAACTGGACACAACTGATATTAAATTATTATGCTTTGGCTTTATTCAGGATGCTAGGGAATCAAAGCACAACTAACGCTAAACCGTTAATGTCTTAACACTTTTCTGTTTTACGAAATTTTGGACCTGTCCAAATTCAAAGGTTTTGCAGACGAAAATTTAAAGTGGATTTAATTTGAAAAATAGGCATTCAGTAGGGTAGAAAATAGAGTGGAAAAAGAAGAAATTGCTTGTTAGAAGCAATTTCTTCTTTTTTCACAATGCTTTCTCAATCATAAAATCACAGGCACGTAAAAAGCAGGGATTAAACAGCAAAGGGTTAAATCAAAGTTCAAAGCGCGTAGTCATAACAAATATTCTATGTATTCAAAGAGCACAAAACGAATTCACATATTTGACTTTTATCACAGATGGAAGCGAATGTAACAAGTCATAAATAAAGATAACAACAGAAATGATAATATGCCAAATAAAACATAAATATCGATACAATTGATAAGAAAAGAATTACTCCTTGTATAATGAAAGAAACAGACTACCTACACAGTTTAAAAACATTGTAAAATCAACGGGGAATGATTTTTGAATCATTACGAAATAAAATTGAAAGAATGGAACGCACGATATTAAAGACGGGATATAACGTGAATTTGATATTTAACTCAACCATTCTAAATCGTTCAGTCAGCGCTCCATCCATTCATTTGAAACACTTACACAATTCAGAAACGCTCTAATATTGTTCAAAAACGCGTAAAATCATTCATGGGGATCAACATTTCTTTTAAATCAATCAAATCTTGCACTATTTCATTATCGGTTGAGAATTCAAAGCGTCTGGTTCGTCCGAAAAAATATACAAAAAAGAAAGCACGTTGATCTTTTAAAGCGAGATTATAAATTATCGCTAAATTCGTCCAATTCGATGATTCGATTAATTTCATTCAAAAAGTGACCCACTCATCCAATATCATTCCGAAATCAATCCACAACCATTAACAGTGTCAATTTCATGTTATTATTGACTGTAGAAGTGTAGAACGAACTGAAATATTATTTTCACTTACTTAAACGAAATAAACCTACTGTTTTTTAAAACTAGACACGTACTTTCACAACCTACTTACACGCTTCGAAAGTAACCCAAGCTTATGAAATTATGGAATATTCGGAGAAAATTGAATGAAGTTGGTGTTTGTTTTGATATTGTATAATTCGACAAAGAGGTACAGTTAAAACATCGTGAAATTTACATTCATCTCAATCAAAACCATTCTTAATTGCTCACTCAGCGCTCCAATCATTCATTCCAAACACTCACTCAAATCATTCAAAAACGCTCAAACCCATTGAAAAATATAGAATCAAAAACGCGATTCAAAATAAATTTTGATAGAGAAAAATCGCGATTTCACTGACATAATTCAACTTGTTAGCGTCTCATAGGTTCTTGAAGAAATAGGAAGCTATGTATAGAACTTGAATGCATTTTTTTATTAAAGGGAGGTAATCAATATCGCAAATTTTGTTCATACTGAACAAAATTTACGATAAAGGATTGTCTCCCCTTAAATTAACTCAAAATTCGCTCCTCACACTCATTCATGTTCATTCCTAAATCATTCTAAAATCATTCACCTTATCAATTTCACAATGCTGTTAGCTGTATGAATACTATGAACTACTCTGTACGGTTAAAAGCATCGTGGAATTGACAAGTTGAACAGTTTTTGAATGATTTCAGAATGAGTTCGAAAGATTGAGAGGAACCAGTTTAGAATGAAATAAAAGGGAGATAATATAATATCGCTAATTTCGTCCAATGATACAATTAAAGTTAACAACATTGTGAAATTGACAAGGTGAATGATTTTGGAATGATTTAGGAATGAACATGATTGAGTGTGTGGAGCGAGTTTTGAGTGAATTTAAGGGGAGGTAATCCTTTATCGGAAATTTTGTTCAAATGAACAAAATTTGCGATATTGATTACCCCCCTTTAATAAAAAAATGCATTCAAGTTCTATACAAAGCTTCCTATTTCTTCAAGAACCTATGAGACGCTAACAAGTTGAATTATGTCAGTGAAATCGCGATTTTTCTCTATCAAACTTTTTTTGAATGACGTTTTTGATTCTATATTTTCCAATGGGTTTGAGCGTTATTGAATGATTTGAGTGAGTGTTTGGAATGAATGATTGGAGTACTGAGTGAGCGATTAAATATGGTTTTGATTGAGATGAATGTCAATTTCACGATGTTTTTAACTCTATGTCCGGTGGCGGTGAGGCTCGAACCACGAACCTCTAGGCCACGATGTCATATCGAGGTCTTGAGGTCCGTGGTCCAAGCTCCACTGTCGCAAGTGTATCAAGGGGCCAGCCACTTAATAGCCAGCCCCAGTTCAGCCAGCTACATGTACACAACTTGGTAGCAGAGGGTTTAAACCACTGCCCCTCTCTCAGAGACATAACATAAAGATTCGGTGTTCGTGAACGAAAATATACACTTACGCTTTCGTCGGAATCGAACTAAACAAATAAGTATAAACATATAATCTTGAAAATAATACGTATCCTGTTCACTCACATAAAACATTCAAAGTCCTTCGAAATCGCTAAAAATTGATCATAACTTAATCTTAGTCGATGAAATCACATTTCTTTGTGTCTTACGTGGATTTTTAGGCATCTGATTCTGCTACAGTTAAAATCAGAGTGAAATTGACTCTCATTCCGATCAATTATAAATCATTCACTTATCGCTCCATTAATCATTCAAAACACTCACACAAATTGATAAAAATGCTCCGAAATCATTAGAAAATATTTCGAAATCGTTCAAGACGAAAAACATTTAATTCAAGCCGATCAAATAATTCTATGAATTTATTGGAAAAGTATCTGATTGTTCCACGAAACACTTAAACAGAAAAGTACGAATATTTTATTAAGGGAGGTAATGATAATCGCTAATTTGTTCTTTTAGCATGAAATTACCGATATTTGAATACCTCACTTTAAATTCTCTCCAAACTCGCTCCACACACTCACTCACATTCATTCCAAAATCATTCCAAAATGATCAACCTTGTGAATTTCACGATGTTGTTAACTGTAGATGTAGAATAGTATGTAGATATATTTAAGGAAGGTTGAACAAATCGCTAATTTCGTTCGAGACGAACGAAATTAGCGAAATCATAATGCATCCCATTAAAATGATGGAAAACTCACCTATTCAATTTCATAAAAATAATCCAAAACGATTCCCCTAATAAAATTCGCGCTATAAACTAGTACTTAAGATATACAATTAGCAATTTTGTTCCATGCCAAAATAGAATATGTCCTTATTTGATCGTTGTGTTCTTTCACTTACAGAATGTTACACCAACTATTATTACGTGTAGCCGACTGTTCGGATGTTTTATAATCTGACCGTGTTGTCCCACTCCCATATCCATCAAATACTCGAGGTGACGATCTACCATACGAAGTATAACTTTCCTGGCGTGTTACTCTACTGGCGTTAGAGGGGTACCCATTTGTTGCCGCGAAACCATGTCTATATCCAATGTTCGATCTATCATGGCTATATTCTATTTGCGATCTATCGTTATACAAATGTTGAGACCGGGCAGAGCTCGGGAAGCTTCGGTTGCCATTGTTTATGTTACCGTATCCAAAGTCAGTCGATGTAAGCCAATCGTGGAGGTGGGAGCTTCTCTGTGAAGGAAGTGATGGTTTTATAGGCTTCCTATGCCACGTTCCGCCTGGATGTCCTCGCACTCTTATGCTCACACCATCATTCTGGGAAGTTAGTTTTGCATCTGGTATATAGTAGGATTCGACTACGGGTATTTCGCTGCGTTTCCCGAGACGTTCAAGATGGCGAAACACCCAAAGACGCCGGTTGTCAGAGGTTGTCCATTTACCATCCAGTAACACAACACGAAGGGTTGGAATATCGTATACACTGCATCTGTAAAGACATTCATAATGAGTGAAACAAGACGGCCTTAGAGGCCATAAATCGCTCACCTGGATGAACGGTCAAAATTGTTAAATGTTGGTTTTGGAAAAGGATGACCAATGGTCACCAAGCTAAACAATGCTGTTGCTTCTGTACAACTAGAAAATCCCTTTTGCCATTTTTTTTAAAACACATTCTTGACCCAAGCAAAATTGCATCATATCAATAATTCTGACCAATTTTCATGTTGGTTGGGCTAAAACGTGGACAATAGAGTGCAAAATTTCTAAAATTTGACCCCGTGAGATAGTTTTTGACCCCAGTTTACCAAGTTTCGACCCCATCTAGTGTTTCATCAAGACAATCATTATGACCAAATATCAGGATGATCGAACAAAAGATATGGCTTCTAAGTGGTTTTTCGAAGACTTGACCCTGTGACCTATTTTTGAAACCAGTTGATCCAATTTCGTACTCATCCGAGATATGATCAAGACAATCATTCTGACCAAATTTCAGGTTGATCGGGCAAGAAATGTGGTCTGTAGTGTGCGTATAAGGTTTTTCTAAGACTTGAATGTGACCTAGCTTTTGACCCCAGCTGACCGAATTTCGAACTCGTCCGAGATTTGATCAAGACAATGATTCTGATCAAATTTTGATCGGGCGAAAATTGTCGACTCTAGACTGCATACAACGTAAATGTTGACAACGGACGTCACACGATACACGACGGACATCCACCTAACCACAATAGCTCACAATGAGCACTTCGTACTCAAGTGAGCTAAACATAAGGTACTAATGTTACATTAATTTTTTTAAAAAAAGTTTTAAATACCTTCATGTGCTACAAAGAAATTTAACACCTTTGTGTTTCATAGTACAAAATAGTCAGCACGAACTCATGAAGTTTGGTTAAAGAAAATTTTGACCCCCCCCTTCCCCCAAGGCTGGACTGTACAACAAAGAGTTAATTTAGCCCAGTGTTAATCCTAACAACAACTCTGGATTCAGAAGTCAAATACCGTTTGAAAAAAAGTTACCTCGCTTTACACGTGTACCCAAATGCAAAGTGTTGTGAAATTCTTAAAAGTTATGGAATGTTTTTGCATCTTTACGGCAGCTTAACACATAGGTTAAATTAACTTTTTGTTATGCAATCGGGTATTTTGTACAATATCTGACTGTAAGGCAGGAAATAGAATAGAAAACAACGTCCCAACAATATTTGAAAGTAACTACTATAATCATCCAGTCTATCACGCCGTAGTGTTGCCAAACAATTATGAACTGTGTTACCAGAAAGTGCTATAAAAGCAGAATATCTCATCACGCTTAGAGACGACGAGTGGGATGACAACGTCATACATGGACATATTCCATTTAAGATGCAATCATATACTTGTAAAAATTGATGTTATAATTTCTTTTCTTTCAGTGCTTTGTAAAAATAACCGAATAATCGTCGAAATATACCAATCCAAACACGAGCCATTAAATATAATAATCAACAATAGTTTAGATAATTATTTTTGCGAAAACAATATGAGAAAAGTAGAATTACGTATTCCCAAGAAGTGACTTTTTCATACCAATTTCATACCGGAAATCGCCGTGAAATTGATTAAGATAAACTTACCGTGTTAATATGTATACATTTTATGAAGACAGATTGTATTTAATCTGATTTATAATTAACATTTTGGGAAAATTTGGAAAGATCTTTCGAAAACAGTAAAACGCTTGAATAAAAACCGTCTTTCTTTTCCATCAGTTTATTTTCTTAAGTAATAAGCATGTTAAGTAATAATTGGTATTAATTCAATATTTCATATGACATCAAATAATGGACAACACTGAAAAAGAAAATACGTGTATGTGTTTAAATGATATGATACAAAAGATGAGATAAAACATATTCTTATTACACGTCTTTTTCTGATCCAAAATCAGTTTATTTCTTAATCGACTTTCCCCTCTTTGTACCCCAATTTTCCCGATATGGAAAGGTGTGACTCTACGTTCAGAGAAAAAACCCTTTTAGCTCAACAGCAAGTCTATAAAGTGGCCCTCGTTGGTTTTTCATGAATTCTATATTTACTCATTTTGAGAGTAGACCGCCTAAAACTAAGAAAATTGTGAAATTGACAAGACTAATTATCCTGGGAGTAAGTTAGAATGAAATTGAACGAGTGTGTGGAGCGAGTATTGAGTGAAATTCGAGGGAAGTGATCTAATATCGCTAATTTTGATCAGGATAAACAAAATTAGCGACGGTTATTATCTACCTTTATTAGATATTCATACAGGTTCTATGAATAGCTTTCTTTGCCTTCACGAACTCATCAAACGTTATGGTAATAAAATCGTGTATTTTATCTACCGATTTTTATTTTGAATGTAGTTGTAAATCTAATCATTTTAGTGGTTTACTGAGCGTTTTTGAATTGTTTGGGTGAGTGTTGGAATGAATGAACGAATGGGCGATTTAGAATGGTTTTAAATGGAATGAGAGTCAATTTCCCGATGTTACTAACTTTAAGATACATTCCCGATATAGCTGGTTGAAACTGCAATAATTTAAAAGGAAATGATTTTCAAAATGATTCTATTTTTTTGTTTATATACTAAGCAAAAAAGTATGTATCCATTTTTCTTTTTTCAATATATTTTTACATCTTTATCAATTAAGGTACCGTTGTGTTACCAATGTGTTTGCAGATCTTCGTTTTCTCATATACACATCATTTTTCATTCAAACAATATGTCACTTTTGTCGTTTTTCAAGAAATGTCGAAATCATTGTTTCAATCGTCGACATACGTAACGTTTTCGGATTTGAGTTTCCTTTCAAATGAATTAAACCTCTAAAGCTCCGTGGTTAATAAAGTCAAACAATAGCTGTGTTCCTTACAACACAGTCTTGTAACGAGACTGAGAAAAAAACTAGACCACACGCGTTTTAAAACTTCTCAAACGGTGAGAAAAATTTACGGACTAAAGTTGAAAGCGAAGAAGAAGACAGACGTGTGCTAACCATTGCCGATAGATTAGTAAAGATATTTGACCTCTTCAACTCAAAAGTGCCACTGGAAGGACGGTACGCCAAATTTTCTCAATCACGCTGACCACTATTTTAAAACGGAAGTGAAGTAAATGTCTCAACCTTTAAAAACGCCAAACTATAAAACCAATCAAATTGCCATTTAAGTTTTAACGGATGTTAGGCGAACATTTTTTCTTGATATTCATGTAACAAAATCGAGCATTTTGCTAGGCGGAAACAGTGTAAAAAATTAGCACTGTAGATTAATATCTTTTACAGTAAATAACGGCTGAAAAAACTTAATTTTTGAGAATGACGAATCATTCTCGAAAATTAAGATTTTTTCAGCCGTTATTTAAGAATCTAAAGATATTTATATTAGGATACGATGGTTTCACGTCAGTGACTTAAACGAGTAGCGGTGACGACGTCGAATGTTTTCACTCAAAGTTTCGAGGACTAACGCCATTTTAACTGACGTCATCGAGTTTTTCCAAGGGTTTCCCGTAAATTTTAAAAATAGTCCGTCTATGTACATCCGAGGTTGATCGTGAGATTGGCCGAGTGATGTTCCGAATGGAAAAGATCCTCTGTCCTGAAATCCCCATATTTTAGGAAAAATTAAATGACTAGAACAACTTAAGAAGTGCGTCACAAAAGAAACATCCAAGACAAGTTTCGTTGAAATTGGCCTTACGGTTTTAGAGGAGCAGATTTAGAAAGATTTTGAAATGAAAATAATCCCAGCCCTTCTACGCCCATATTTTAGGACACGGTTAAATTTCCTAGACAATATATTAAAGGGGCGTTTGAACGAACAGTCTTGTTTATTCTTTTATTATAATTGACCCAATGGTTTGGAAGTAGAAGATACTTTAAATCCCAATCCCATACTTTTAAATTCGGAACAATAACACAATAACAAAAAACTTTAACAATATATGATAAGGGTAAACAAAGGAACCTGTCGAAGATGATTAAATTGGACAGTTTGTTTGGGAAAGGTTTATGTCTCGACGGTCTGACGCACGCACAGGAAGCACAACGCAATGACAAAAGCTCGCTGGCATGCGGCAACTGAAGCTTAAAATTTCTGATCATGGCACTATTGCCATATTTTGTTCTAAATAATGCATCATTTGTCCTTTAAAACTTTTTGTAAATCGATTTGTTTTCATGAATTTCATATTTTTATGCAGTCTGCTTAAATTGCCAATGAATTGATAGATGAGCTAAGTAAGTTTTAAACATAAGTTGATAATTTGCGTGGCATTTCCAATAATTTGAAATGTGCGGCAAACTTTGAGCAGCTTAAAAAAGCAACATACTGTAAATATAACGTTACCTGATAGTCTAAATATACTTGAAGACCTTATCCATCTACAAAACGCATAGTGAAGACTGCACAGCCTATGCGGATGCATAGGCTGGTCAGAGTCTATCCTATGCGATTATTTCAAATAGTTGGAAAATTCTACGCACATGCCTTTTTTAAATGAGTCTAATCATCTTTTACCTGTTTTCGCAAATATCGTCCAGAGTCTCACCGATCATTTTATACGAGTGATTACATTTTGAATCGAAAAAGTTGTTTATCGAATCCTGGGAATATCTTATCTCCGATGGCTTTAAATGAAACATGTTGACTCAAATTACAACGATTCAAAGTTGAGCACCTAGAATACACTAGTCCGAAATAGCTAAAACTAATCAAAGATTATTGGCACCCAAGTATCTGACCTAGATTGTACAGACCATTCCCAGGAATCTGCCGCGAAACTGAAAGTAGGATTTGTAAATATGTGACGTCGAAACTACTTTCGGTTTGCCAGTCGACTATTGTCAAACAATAATTTTCGAAATTCAGAAAAATCAGCCAAATGCGAAAACCGTCGACTGTCTTAGACGAGCACTTTACGCTTACCAGATGGTTCATTTTAGCCTGAAGTACCACAGGTTTTTTTTTCTTCAATATTTATGAATTTTGAAGTTAAATTTCCTGGTCGTACCATATTAGTTACATGTAGAATCTACATAGGAATCTGACATACAAGATGCTGTCAATATAAGATAAAGCAGCTTTGTTAGTCAGGCGCTATTATAGTCCCACCGCGGTATTCGAAAACGCGGGAAAATGTAGTATAGCCAGGAGTAGGGGTGGATTGAACTGAAATCTAACATGCGTGAGATAACGGTACTTGATTACAAATGTAATCAACTATACACTGATAGAGTAAAGAAGCTCATTACGAAAAACACTTTTTTCTCCCTACCGATATTCAATGATTTTTGTCATTTCAATTTTAGTTTCTTCATACTGAAGTCGGTTTCGAATTCATGTTACTTTTACGCTCTGACACACGTCGTTAACCGATGTATCTCAAAGGATGGTTAAGTGTCAGTAGTTTTGCGTTTCGTTGATCTTTCAGTATAGTCAGAGATCGTGGCAGGAAAACTTTCGGTGGTCCCAATTTATCTATATTAACTCGTCGAAAGTCTGTTTATAAACATTCGAATTGCGTGGTTTACCTATAATAATGTCGAAAATCCTTTTAGGTCGGTAACCAAAGGCGTATTAGTCTAAATTTGTACCCCTTCATGACATTTCCAGCAATTGCACATGTTCGCAACGTTTAGACTCGAAGCAGCCCACACAGTCTGATCACAGCATTTACTACTCGCAGAATACGGATCTATTTACTCAATATTTCAATACATTATGTGTTTGTCCAGGATGCTCAATATATATAATACATACTTAGTGTATTATATGAAAAAAATATCAAACGAGGTTTGGAGAATTGAAAATTATTAATTCTCACCACCGAGTTAGATATTTTTTTCATACAATACACTAAGTACGTATTATATTTATCTTATAATCTCTATTTGTCTTCTTTTCGTCGATGTTTCTAACAGAAATGCAGGTTTCTAAAAATAACCACATTATATCATGTTCTAAAAAATAACTATGTGATATCATAAAAAATATCATACGGGATGTTATCATACGGATATTTGTATAGTTATAAGATAAATCTATATACTATTCAAAGTTTGCTATGCACCAAAATGTTTTATACAATAATTTCAGGAAAAAATGAAATTCGATTATAAAAATGTTGGAAAATGGTCGATTGTAATCAGTTTATCAAATTTTAAGAAGAAAATAAAGCTTTATAATGATAAGAAGACTTCAAATGTAGACCAAATAGGGAGACCCTAGAAATTGGTCTGTTTTCTTGAAAATTGAAATAATCAAATTTGGCAAAAGAAGTTTTACTTTCAATTGCTTTTCTCTCAATAACGAGTATGAGAGCCGGCACTGTCAATAACAGCCTGACAGCGCCTCTGCATACTCCTGATTAAGTTCTGGATTACTCTTTGGGTAACAGACCATTCTTCTCTTCGAATCTGGCCGAGCTCCTGGAGTGTCCTTGACTGGAACTGGCGAGCCGAAACTCGGACCTGTAGCTCATTCCACATATTCTCTATCGGAATAAAGTCCGGTGAGCGAGCCGGCCAGTCCAGACGTGGAATGCTCTCTTCTTGGCGATACTCTTTGACTATACGGACCGTTTGTGGACGGGAATTATCATCCATTAAAATTAATCCATTCCCAATAGCACCAGCATAAAATCTTACGTGGGTATTGAGAGTTTCATTAATGTACCAACGAGCTGTCAGAGTACCTCTTTCTAAAATAACAAGATCAGTCCGCCCATCCCAGCTGATGCCACCCAAAACCATGATGGACCCAGCCCAATAACGATCGTGCTCAGCAATGTTTGCTGCATGAAACCTTTTCCCCGGCCTTCTCCACATCCTTACCCGCCTATCAGTGTAGACCAGGCTATACCCGGACTCATTCGTGGATAACATTGGGCGCCAGCGTCTAATGCGCCAGCCAACGTGGTCCAATGCCCATGTTAACCGACAATGAACTGGGGGCAGCGAAATACGAATACATGGTCTTTTTGACCTAATGTTATGCTCATGTAGCCGTGTTCGTATGGTTTGAGTCGAAACTCGCACTTCCGACCCTTTTTGAAGGTCGGAACGTAGCTGCGTTGCCGTAGCAAACCTGTTCCTTCGGGCTTGAATTACCAAAAAACGGTCTTCTGCGACGGAGGTAGCTCTACTCCTATCTCCACCATATCTCCTTACAGGTGTACCATACCGTTGGTATCGTGCCCATGCTATGGTTATGACAGTATGGTGTACCCCAAGTGCCATGCCAAAATCACGGTGGGAAGCCCCTTGCTCCATAATACCTACAGCACGCCACAACTGTTCGACAGATAAATGTCGTCTGACATTTGGATAAGCCATTAGTCAATAAAGTACTGGAAAAAACAGAAACTATGCATCTACACGAAACCTGTACATGTAGAAAATGAGAAAGGGCAGGTAAGAAACCGGGATTCCTCATTTTGCACGAGTCTCGCGACAAAAATTGCATGTCAAATTTAGTAATGTATACATTTGAAATTTTGTTAATACATTATTGTACAATTTTAAACACGAACAAGATTTTTTTTAAATCGGCTCCTGTAGGACAGCGAAAAAGTTTGGTGCTTAGCAAACTGTGAGTAGTATATTTATCAAGTATGAATGAAATTAAAAAAGTCACGCATACAGGCTTATCTGACATTTATTCTTAAATCTGTAACTATATTTGGTGCACTTTAAAGTTCAGTGCCACTAGGCGATCAATATATTGTACTTATGCCCGCTTGCTGGCTACTGCTTGGATCAAACGGTAAAAAGAAGTTGAATCCAGGTTCAGATAAGCCGGACTTGAACCCAAGATGATCTCGACTTCATAACGGTTTTGATCCCTGGCTCAGACAAGCCTAGGTTTGAGCTATAGCTTGTATTGTTGTGAATTCTTCTCTCGTTAGTGGCTCGTGTCAATGCGAAAATTATCCGCTAAAGCGTACCAGATCGCACGTGTATTGGAAACCAAGTTAATTTTTACAGTAGAAATACATGTAGTTACGTTTTTTACGAAGGGAACCAGAACTTTTACTCATACATGTAGTTTAAATATTTTAGTTACCAATACAACGACAATTTGTAGATGTTTCTGATCTTTTCTTTTCGTCTAACAATACGCGTGATTATTTGAAAATCAGGCTTTTATCATTTGAATTATTACCTAATTTGACAAGAAATTATGAATTATTATTTTCCCGGATGGAAAAAATTCTAATCAAGCATTATCATAACTCCAAATTGATAACCAAGTTGGTAGACTTTTATCACTACGATTCAATTATTTATGGCAGTATATACAGTATAAGCAATCTCGTCAGAGTATATTCTTATAATTCTTTTCTATTCACAAATAGCAATATTTTGCCGACACTTAATTTTGAAATTTAGTATAAAATAATTCTATGAATTAAATCGACTTTACATTACCAATACATTATTCAAGAATTATTCATATATTAATATAAAAGTCGGGCTCAACCAAACCACCAAAGGTGTAGGTTTGGCTGAACCCGGGATTTAAACGGTAAAATCGATACCGGTAATCAGTGTGCAAGTCAACTGAGGCTCCATTGAGAAAAGGACTTGTCTTGGCAAAACCCAGGGCTCAGCAAGTGAGTGGTTCCGTTATCCGTTATAGTTCCGGGCTTAAACGTAGCCTGCAAGCGGGCATATAAGTTTGAACAATGTGTAATCCGCGATTTTTACCCTGGCAGAGCGGAGCCTAAGTAACGAGTCGATGCACTTTAGTTTGGGTGGACCAGGCTTTATTCATTTTCATTTTCTTCTAAAGACAGTCGACATTATCAATTTGAGACCTTAAAGCGTAGGTTGGTCCCGAAACCCTCGTAACTTCCAAGCTGAAGTTACAAGGCTTTGGTTACCAAACCATGAAATGTGTTCACTCCCTCTCTCTCTAAGCACGTGAATCCTTTTGGTTTTAGGATACAGGTATTTGCACGCGTTCACGATTATTACCGACAAACTTTACAATGAACCAAAAATATTTAAAAGTTAACTAGCTAAATTACGTCACGGCTAAGCCACGCCCTGCCAGTTCATTAATAACGCGGGATAATAGTTACAACTATAGGTTGATTTTGAGCGGTGAGCCGTGAAATCTACATTTTACTGCTAGATTCACGTGTCATTTTTTCGAAATACATAAAACAGGTTAAATCAACACAATAAAGAGTTTCATTTACCTTTCAAAAGAAATGCATTGCTTGTCTTTAATCGTAAGGTTTACTCATTACATGTACTTTCATAATTGAAGTGAAGGAATTAGGTTCAAATACATATCATGTGTTTTTTAAATATACCCGATATACCTATGGAAATGGACTCAACGCTTACGCCAGAGCTCAGTTTTGAAAATACACCTATATTTGGTCGTTCAACGTAGATTAACAACTAGCACCCGTTATCTTAATTGACCATTGATCAATCAATACACTCATCAATAACGAAGTCTTATGGAACCCCTGTTTTTGTTTGATTTATTTGCTTAGATGAGTTAAATAAACATCATAACTACGGCTTAAATGGTCAGACCCCACCCGATTTTTGGCCTTCTGTGTTCTATATAAAATTGCTCAACTTTCAGGTCCTGCAACGCATTCCACAACACTTCTCCTATATATTACGTCATTAGCGCTTCATCTACATTCATAGATCTATCTTTTGAGACTAAAAAACTTGGTCAAATCAGGTTAAATTTTGGGCTATTCAAGCGAGAGTAATGGCGCCGTCTTTTTCCCACCCATTAAGAGAACAGTTAGTTCGGGTACGCCCCCCACCCCCGTCCCTTATCCGTCCTCGCGGAAAGGAAATCGTGCACAAAAAAGATCGGACCAAGCGTTATATTAAAGGAGAGATTCAAAACTAGCAAAAATTCAAATAAATATGCACGTGGATCACTATTCTCCACTTTAACATGCCATTTTAAAGCCGAACTATTTTTTCTTTAAGATCTACTTTTACCAAACAACGACCTTCGGAAGTAAATTCCAGTGAGGTCACTCCAAATAAGCTGTAGTTATGACGGTTAGGTCGCTTATAATTGATATGTGCTTAGTTTCATGTCTCTGACCATGTATTGGAAAGAAATAAACGATGTTGTTGTTTTTTTAAAAAATGAGGAGTATATTGCGACGAAGGTCAATTTGATCATGGACACTCGTCAACACATCAAAGATTGTGTTAAGATGTTTGAAGAAATGGGAGACGGATGTATGTTGTTAGTAAAAAGGAAATAATTAATTAAGTTTCTCTGTCTTTTATTAAATCAATAAATACATCAAATATCAACAAGTTCACTAAAATTATTAATATGTAACAGTAAGCAATAAATTGTGAAATAAAACAAATGAAACAAGACAAGTTGTTCCTTCGTTGAACGGTGACCCTCCATCGAAATTTGTATTGTAGCTAAAATGTCCCTAAACGATCATGCTTATATTTGTTAAAAGCAGCACATGCACTCAGAATGATAAAAAGAAATGCATTTATATATATATATATATTCATAATACGCCTTAATGTTATATATGAACAAAACTTTCTTACGAGATTGGAAGTGTTGTTAATTGTCGAGACAATTATCAATTCTCACAACCGAGTGAGATATTTCTTAATACAATACACCAAGTATGTATCATATTTATCTTATAATCTGTAATTGCCTTATTTTTGTCGGTGTATCTAACAGTAATGCAAGTTTCTAAAAATAACCGCATTATGTCACTGTTCTAAAGATATCCATGTGATATCACAAAAAAAAACAAAAAAAACAAAACAAAAAAAAAACACGTGATGTTATCACACGGATATTTGTAAAGCTATAAGATAAAACCTTTTCAAAATAAATCTTTTACCACAACATTGATTCATAAGTGATGAAAAGAGAACATTTCTAATTAACGGGGGAAATCCTGCCAAAAGTAATATATCCATACGTTATGCTTTGGACATGCTTAATTTCACAATTTGGCCTTTGGCGATGAATTTAAAGTCCACATAACAAAAGAAAATCTTTCTAATGGAAAATTTACAGCAAATGGGTGGGGGAGGGGGGGGGGGGGCGTTTGTGGAATGTGAAATGTATTAATATGAAACCCATTCAGGAATGTAATGTTAGGAGTAATGCCATGCAAAAAGCAAAATTTCAATGATTTGATTTGACCTTGATTTCTTGACTATTTGAGTTATCAAGAAGCCGTCAAAAAAGACCAATTGATCCTTGAACGTTAATAATGAAGCTGAACCCTTATGGTGCCGTGGAAAAGATGTCTGGATTAATTATGGCGCTGACAAGAAAGCGCGTTTCGCACGTTGGCTTTGTAAAAAGCGTGAACGTTCCCGCACAAGTCTACGTAGAAATCAACGAAAAGTTGTTCAAAATTAGAAAAGATTACCTCATTTCTAAAATTGTTCTTTGAATATTTCATAAAGATATGTCACAGAAAGTGGGCGTTTGTTTAGATGCGTATCGACAAGAGTACTCTCAGACGCCGAATTACCTTAAATTTAATGACCCACTAACCGTCTGAGGTACTTTGAAGCTTAATAAAAAGTTAAAACGATTTTTGGAATGTACGAACGTAAAAGTATTTCTCTGTACAATCTGCAACAGAATTACGACGGACAGACGGGCGAAAAACGTCAAAACACTATATCTCGCCAGTCAGCTGTAGAGCATAGTGAAAGTTTAGAATAAAAATACATTATATACAATTCATTTTGTGTGCTATGAAGACAATCTATATAGGCCTTCAGTACTCTTTCGTCCCTAGCGGTAATGGGCTATCAAATATATAATAATAACTGCTTTATTCAAGCTGTGGTAACGATGTTTTGTCGCATATCGAAGATGTGTCAATTTGTTTTGGTTCATGCCTTCCCTTATAAACTAGCCACAGCCATTATTTTGATCATTATTGTTATCATTATTACTATTTTCTTTATTATTATCATTTTTATTATTATTTTACTCTAGCACAAAGCAGGACCATCTTAGTTATTGTTTGGGTTTCAATTTTTAACGTGTCTTGTAACTAAACAACATTGTCATTACGCAACTAAGAAGAAAACAAAACAAAAAAACATAACGATGATATGACGTCTTCAAACAACACAATGACTTTTTATCTAAATTAACAGCATTTTTTTACTCCCACCGCTAACGTATGGTTTATTTACGCTCGTCAATATTATCTTCCAAATAAAAGCGAACCTATCAATATCGCTCCTCCGACAATTAGCCCCAGGAGAAGAGCGCCATCATCTCCATTATTCCGTGAAGTATTTCTATCATATGTGGAAGCATTATCTGGTTTTCTATACCAGCTCCCTCCTGGATCCCCATCCCGGACCCTGACAGTCTTTCCGCCGGATTTTGAATTCATTTTCTCCTCTTTAATAAAGTCGACGACGTTGACTAGAACTTCACGACATTTGCCGAGGCGTTCTAAATGCTTGAATACCCACAATCGGCGATTATCGGCTGTTACCCATTTATTTCCTTCTTTACAAACACGAATTCTTCGAATGTCATATATAGAAATCCTGAAAAATATAAGAGTGAATAATATTTTCAACAAATTCGCGTCGACGCCCACAAAGAACAAAATTGTTCGCGCATTTTTTTTTATGTCCAATGGATATGCAACAGCTACCGAAAAAAGACAGATATGAGACTGTTGGCATGTTGAGGGCTTGTATACCTGATAACAACGTCGCCCTTCAGGGTGGCTACACGAAACAAGCAATTCACAATTTAACGACGACGGCGCCAAGGCTATACAGTTAACAACATCGTGAAATTGAAATTCATCTCCATCAAAACCATTCTTTTTCGATCACTCAGCGCTCCAATCATTCATTCCAAACACTCACTCAAACCATTCAAAAACGCTCAGACCCATTGAAAAATTTAGAATCAACAACGTCATTAAAAATAAATTTTGATAGAGAAAAATCGCGATTTCTCTAACATAATTCAAAACGTTAGCGTCTCATAGAATCTAGAATAAATAGGAAGCTATGTATAGAACTTGTATGCATTTTTATTTAAGGGAGGTAATCAATATCGCTAATTTTGTTCATCCTGAACTGAAATTTGCGATTAAATTCACTCAAAACTCGCTCCACATACTCATTCAATTTTATTCCTGAATCATTCCAAAATCATTCACCTTGTTAATTTCACGATGTTGTTAACTGTAGCAATACTTCAGTTTTTCTCCGAAAACAGCCGAGCTAAGGAAATTGATAACCGGAGGGCAAGAATCCATTGCCCTTCCCTCTTTTTGTGCATGGTGAGATCTGGTATGAGTTATGACCTCGATGGAAATAAGAGTCTTTCGACCCTTTATCGTGTAAGAAATACCTTAGAAAAAAGATAAAGTAAATAATTAAAAGAAAAAGTTTAAATGCAATTAATGACTTTATGGGATAATTAAGTTATAATCAGCATATGAAAAGCCAATTCATGTCAAAAGTAAAGGATGACCGAAATTCAAATTGAAAACTCGACCATCAAGTTCACCTAAACAAAGTCATGGGCACAACTTGTTCCAATATTTTGTTTATTTCCGTTTTTTTATCGTCCATATCTCAGCATATGTCCATATGTGCGTCGCAACCAGAAGACGGTTATTTGTTAAGGGGAATGTATTGCAAGGATACATGATAAGCAAATATTGTAAATATTAGTTATCTACCCATTAAACTCGTTGATTAAAGATAAAAAAAGTATAATTTGTACCCCCCCTCTTTATCAAATGGACCTATTGTTTGTGGCTACCTGTGAGCCAACGACAACGTGTACCTGTATGTGTTATCCGTTGACATGTTCATTTGTTTGATGTTTTATTAAAGTTGATTGGTTGGAAAATTTTCTGCTCATGTTGGGTGCTTTCAATAGCAAATAAGAAAAACCAACAAACAACATCAACAATAACAACTACAAAATATGACGACCGAGATCCGAAATGGTTCTTTAAAGTTCCCGGTTTAAGCATCGTCTCAGGGAACCTCGGTTAAAACGTCTCATCCGAAAGACAATTATTTTGTTAGTGGGACAGCACGAGATTTGATCCCACGCGATCTACAATCTATTGGTTAGCTGCTCAATTCAACACGTTATAAGCGAAATACATACTTTAGAAATAGAATCAAACTATATCGACAAATTAAATGCTTAATATCAAGCGTTTAGGTCCAAATGCCAAAAAACTTTAATAAACACACGCCGCAATTTATTACAAAATTAAATCGCTATCATGTAACGACCTACCTTCCTTCACAAATGTCGTCCAAAGTCTCTCCAATTTTCTTGTGTGAGTACACACCTCTGGAATCGAAATTACAACTAATCGTTTCCTGAGAATACAAAATTTCTGACGGCAATAGACTTATGGTGCGCATTGTGCAGTTTACAGGCACTATTCTAACCGAACCGTAAATATAGGCCCATAATCTAAGAATATAAACAGAAAGTAGAGCCAATTTCCGCAAATTTATTAATAGCCAGAATATTGAAATGCAGCTTTTGTTATTTGGATAAAACCTCCGATAGATGACTACCGGGTATGTAGTTTCATTTTAAATGGTATCTTACAAACGAATTTTACGATTCCACAAATATACGAAATAGGTTCCATGTCGGGATACTTTCAAAGTCCTAACGATATTTCAAATACCAGAATACATGTAGGCAATATTTTGGGAAGAAGAGAAATCGTAAAGATTCCTATTTTAGAGTCACATAGTTATGGATCAGGCCGGGAAAAGACATCCAGTTTGGTCTCCATCCTAAATCAGGGAGAAGAAATCAAAAAGGAAATACAAAGTACCCGAACAATGAAGAAATACTAAGTAGTTAACATTGAAAACAGATAAAGGGAAAACAACAAAAAACTAAAAAAGAGAGAGAGGGAGATATGAAAAGAGAGAGAGAGACAGACAGACAGACAGAGTGAGAGAGAAAGAAAGACAGACATACAGAAAGACAGAGACGGAAAGATTTTCATTCTAAAAAAATATCCGTAGCATTTTTCCTAAAGGTAACACGCTACCAAACTTCAAGGGTGGGTAGATCTTAAATAGAAAAAGTACAGTGCACAAAAACCTCAACCCTAGCTCGAATAATTTTGGAGTTAATGTCCTTTGTTGTATAAAAGAATTCGTCCAGACCATATCTCTGAAAGTATGTTAGGCACCAACTTGAAACTTCATACTCGTAGGTGGATTGATCACGTGCAGTATATGGCACAAGAACCACAACTCTTTCATATATACACATTGGAGTTATTGCCCTTTGTTATCTTGAGGCCTATATTTTGTCCGGGATCTATCTGCGTAAGTTTACTTCCTATCAATTTGAAAGTTCATCAGTAGAAGGTCCTATTGATGAAAATTACAATGCTTCACACCTATACAGTTAACAACATCGTGAAATTCACAAGGCGACTGATTTTGGAATGATTAAGGAATGATATTGAATGAGTGTGTGGAGCGAGTTTTGAGTGAATTTAATTGGAGGAAACTAATATCGCAAATTTTGTTCAGGGTGAACAAAATTAGCGATATTGATTACCTCCCTTTAATAAAACAGCATACAAGTTCTATAGATAGCTTCCTTTGTCTTCAAGAACCTATTAGACGCTTACAATTTGAAGTATGTCAGTGAAATCTCGATTTTTCTCTGTCAAAATTTATTTTGAATGACGTTGTTGATTCTATTTTTCAATGGGTTTGAGCGTTTTTAAATGGTTTGAGTCAGTGTTTTGAATGAATGAATGGAGTGCCGAGTGAGCGATTTAGAATCCTTTTGATTGAGGTAAATGTCAATTTCACGATGTAACTAACTGTATGTCTTGACTGTTTGATTGTGAACTCATTGGACTTTCTTGTTGGATATTGATGATGAAATTCAGAAAAACTGGCATGCATACACGCGTCGACGTGCCTTCAAGAAATTATTTATGAATTGGTCGATTTTTAAAATTTATCAACGACATTCATTACAGTATTCGCGAAGTATTGAAACGATATACGAAATGTAAATCACCAGTCGAATATGCTCACTCTATACATATTTATAAGAGCTCTCCACGTATTTATTGATAAACCCTTGTATAAATGAAAAGCTTTAACTTAAGAAATGTCTTGATCTTATATAAAAAGAAAATTTCTGTTGATCTTTTTCCCACAATTTTTCCTTCGAGTAATGAACATTTTTCAGTGGCAATGTCATTATTTGTTCTTTTCAAGCCTGGATAGATTTGAAATGATATGGCCGTTGACCACAGGCATGACGGACCTACAGTATGACAGCTACAGGTCCTCTCTATATTCCAATGTTCTTGCTCTGGGGACTGTCAAGAATTAGTTTCGACCCCTGATAGTTCGTAATAACCCTTCTTAATCTGCACTTTTTCCTGTAAACTACGTGTTCGTGTGAAGTTATAAATAAAAAATATTCAAAGGTACGGTATTTAACATGTATGTAAATCGTGTTTAATTACACGGAGGGGCTGAAGAAAGGCAAAATAATGAAAATTCATTTTTATCTATTATTGAAAGATTCAGAATAGAACTCTGGATTAAGAATTGTTTGAAACCAATCTCTGACTGATTTTAAAAGAAAATCCAGTCTATTTACCTCGCCAGGAGTAACGTAATTGCTGCTTTACAACGTCAATTCCGTGGCACAACGGGAAATGAATCAAGCTACAATTTTCACCTCTTAAACAATAGCCTATCAAATAGAGAGCACGGAAAACACTTTTGAATAATTTTACCGGAGTCTTTGGAACCCTGGCCGTTACCCGACTTTGAATAGCTGAACGTAATTACTATACTCCATATCACAATTCAAGTACTTAATTTGGTAACATCAAATAAAAGGTCTTCTAAAAAGTAATTGAGCAGTTGAAAAGCAAAGTAATTGACTCTGACCAACTTTGCAAGAAATTAAATTCGTTCGAACTGACGTCAAATTGACGTCAATATTGTCGACAAAATGAACTTCAAGGTTGCAATAGCCTATACCGAATGGACTTTTATTATAGGTGTCCAGGTATTCGACGTTTTGAATCAAAATTACAGAAATACTATCATTATTTTATTATTATTTTTTTATATGATTGGATGCTATATACTTAAGAGTTCAGACGGTGTTATTCAAATGACTCTCATAATCCCTTCAAAATCTATCACGGAGTGCCCACATCGAATGAGTAAGGAGATCTATTTCTAGGTAAAATATACTTGAAAAAGTGCTTAAATATAAAGATGACCTCTAAAATGCATGGTGTCGGAGAAATAATCGAAATACAAAACCCTACACCAGAATTATTTTGGAAAGCATTTGGCAATGATAACGGCTTATCTAATTCTGTGTACAGTTAGTTGCATCGTGAAATTGACATTCACCTCAATCAAAACCATTCTAAATCGCTCATTAAGCGCTCTATTTATTCATTCCAAACACTCACTCAAACCATTAAAAAACGCTCGAACCCATTGAAAAATAAAGATTGAAAAACGTCATTCAAAATAAATTTGGATAGAAAACAATGTTGTTAACTGTATATAGACAATATGCAAGACAAAATGTTGAATTCCGATCTAAGATGTTTTAAGTTTAAGATACAGTTTAAATCTACAGAATTTACCGAGCTTTAACTATTTCGACAAAGAACGAAGGCTGGTTGTAATATTCAGGAGAAGGGATAGATTACATTTAATCGTAAATGCTTTAAAACGTTTGTGTTGTTTGAAATATCACTTGAGCAAGTGCGTGACATTTATAACAATGTATACCAAGCAAAGACTCTGGTCAGTCTGTGCATCCGCACAGTCTGACCAGAGTCTTCACTATGCAACTTGTACATTGATAAGGCATCAAACTTTCAGTCTACAGAGTGGGGGCAATCTATCAATTTAATTGTGTGGCAGCCTGGGTTGCTTTATGTTTGCGCCCCACGCACATATCTAATTGTTGGAAATGCCACGCACAGGCTCATTTTATACACATTTTGTTTGCGTAATGACTTAACTTTTAATCCCTACACCAAAAAACAACTTCACTTTGGAAGACTGAGCAAATTCAACCAAACTGACTTTTGCGTTTGTTTATTCTTCCTGTGTATAACACATCGTGTCTTTTCTAAAACTTTTAAAATCAGCATGGCCTTAAAGAATGCAGATATTTCAAATGCATGTGTCAGAATGAATAATGTGTTTGTCATTTATTTTCATTCGATGTCATAAAATTACAAGAAAATAAGCAAATTCGTGGTGTGCAATTTCGCTTTTTGTTTCATACCTCAATGGAAAAAAATCCCTTCATTCATATAATATTCGAGCTTGGGATTTTAGCTATCCTGAACCCCTTTACCCTATGTTATAAACTGTATGGCATAAACAGATCTATTTGTAACTTTTAGGTGAATTCCAGAAATTCTTTAATCTATCATTTGACCTGGTAAAATGAAAAATCTGATTTAGCTTATGCCTGCTAATCATATTTGAAATGCGATCTGTACTCTACCTCTGTGTGAACTGATCTCTTTTGGAAATACTTTTTCATGAAGTCCAAGAGAGCTTCCTTTCGCGCGACAGGTCTCATGATTAATAGATATCTGCTTATTTTCCGTAAATCACTTCAGTTGAATTTGGGGAACTCAAATCGAAAGTAGAATCCGAGAAGGGAGGTTATTCCGATTTTGAAAACATCCGTCGTAGACAGTCGAAGTTAGCTCGCTTGGTAAATGATTAAATTTCGCATACATGGCTACAGTTAAAAGAAAAAGTAGGAAGGTATACTAATCATTCTAGCTTTAGACTCCGCAAAGCTCGAAATAATTCCACCAGGCCTGCGTGCCCAGTTCAATTAGTCTGACCATAATGATACTTTTCGCTTGTTTCCTACTAAGATACATGCTATCTTTAGCTCACCTGAGCTCGAAGTGCTCAAGGGAGCTATTGTGATCTATAAATGTCCGGCTTCCGTCTGTAGGTCACGGCGTCAACAATTTCTTTAAACGACATCTCCTCATAAACTTTTGAGTCAAAATCAACCAAACTTGGAATAAATATTCCTGGGGTGGTCCCTTGTAAAAATTGCTAAAATGGCAAGGGTCCGTGCCATATCACGGGGAAAGGGGCCTTAATGACAATTTTTTTGTTTACACTCTAGAAGCCACAAATATGGCCCAATCTCCATGAAATTTGGACAGAATATTTGCCATGTCACAAGGATGAATCCTATGGAAAATGGGAAGGATTCGTGCCTTATCATGGGAAAAGAGGCCTAAATGACAATTTGCTTGTTTACACTCTAGTGGCCACAAATATGGCCCAATCTTCATGAAACCTGGTCAGAATGTTTGTCAGGTCTCAAGGATGAAATCTTTTGAAAATGGAAAGGATCCGTGCCATATTACGGGAAAAGGTGCCTTAATGACATTATTTTGTTTACACTCTAGAAGCCATAAATATAGGCCAATCATCATGAAACTTGGTTAGAATGTTTGTTAGGTCAAGTATATGAACTCTTTTGAAAATGAGAAGGATCCGTGCCATATCACGGGAAAAAGGGGCCTTAATGACAATTTCTAGTAAGAGCTCCAGACACCACAAATATGGTCCAATCTTCATGAAACTTGGTCAAAATGTTTGTCAGGGCACAAAATTGAATTCTGTTGAAAATGGGAAGGATTTATGCAATAAAAGGAAAAAAATAATGCTGATTTACTGATGAAATAACTTTAATGGCCCAAAAATATGGCCCAAACCTTGTGAAACTTGGTTTTATGTAGAAATAATCTTCTTTATGACATTTGCCTTTAAATTAATTTGATGTTCCAGTGATCAGAGAGACTAAGGTGAGCGATCTAGGACCATCATGGTCCTCTTGTTTTTTTTAGGAAAAAATACCATATTGGACTACCAGCAAAATGCGTGATAGAATTTGAAAAGCAACTATCGGTTGACCTCTATTGGAACATATCTCTTTTTTATTTATTTTTTTTGAATTCCAAATAGGACTTTGCCGAGATTGTTACGACATAAGCCACACTGAGACATTCGTCTCGGTCGAGATAAAAACAACAACAACACACACACACACACACAAAAAAAAAAAAAAAAAAAAAAAAAAAACTGTGACCAGACAAACGATTCAAACTTGAGATAACCTGAGATAAGATTTTATAAATGTGCCTCGTCAAGCGAAAAGGAAACATCTTGGAAGTTTGTGAAGTGCCGATCCTAGTCAGACTGCGCGGACTGCACAGAGTAACTATAATCGAAGCTTATTTTTTACTTAGCTAATTTTCTGTACCTTGAATGGCCAATCTACCTTTCTGTAAATGAACTTTTGTAATGTGACCTCTGGTTGACCTGCTTTGAAACCACCCCCTTTTCAAAATACATGTATGTGTACTGCGGGGTTTCCAGACAATCCCTTTTTGTCATACGGAACATCATTCGGCAATTTCCGTAAACTGCAGCAGACCTCGGATGTATGTAAGGCGTATGGGTATGTAACAAAATCGTGCATTTTGTTAGCCGGAAACAGTGTAAGAAAAACTAGCACTGTAGATTTATATCTTTTACAGACGAATCATTCTCAAAAATAAAGTTTTTTTCAGCCGTTATTTCATCTTCACGAGTCAAGGGGTATCGAATCGATAGCTTCTTCACGAATACCGTAAGATAAGTAAAACGTTCGTAACCCTTGGTTCGACAAGATGCCGTTATTTAAGAATCCTAAGATATTTATATTAGGATACGATGGTTTCACGTCAATGAATAAAACGAGTGGCGTTGGCGACGTCGAATGTTTTCTCTCACAGTTTCGAGGGCTAACGCCATTTTACTGACGTCATCGAGTTTTTCCAATGTTTTCCCGTATTTTTTTGAAAATAGTCCGACTATGTACATCCGAGATTGATCGTGAGATTGGCCGAGTAGTGTTCTGAATGTCCTTTTTGTGTGACGGGACACAAATGTATAATGGCATGGTAAACTCCAAAATTGTGTCAGATAAGACGCAAAATTCGTTTGAAATTACAGGAATTGATTGGAGGGTAAATTTGTTTGTTTATCACCCCTTTTTTAACCCCTCTCATATTCAGAGCTTTTACAGCTAACCTTTTATCGATTGATTATTTGATCGAAGAAAATATAATAAAAAAAAGAAAGAAACAACATCAAAAAACAAACCATCCAGTTCTGTACTGGCTGGCTGTCTGTCTCTACGAGGCATGAAGAGTCATGTTTTTTTCAAAGCTTTAAAAATCATCTATCCATAAACTAATGGACTCATATAGGTGAAATGCTGATTAAATCAGCCCTAAGACCAGGATGAAAAAAAAAACTTTTGCAAAAAATTAAAATAATTTTCGCTTTGAACGCCAGTACAGGCACAAAGCGTGGTAGTATTTGTAACGTTTAGCGGTTCTTCTTGAACACAGGCAAGTCAGTTTACTCTGAATGGACAAAATCATTACAGTTAACAACAACGTGAAATTGACTAGGTGAATGTTTTTGGAATGATTTTGGAATGAAAATGAATGAGTCAGTAGAAGGAGTTAGTTTTGAGAGAAGGTAAAGGGAGGTAATCCAGTATCACTAATTTTGTTCAGGATGAAGAAAATTACCCATACTTATTACCCCCTTTTATTAAAACGTGCTACAAGTTCTTTAAATAGATTCATTTTTCTTTAGAAATCAATCAGACGCTTATAAATTAAATTATATCAGTGAAATCGCTATTTATCATTCTAGCTATATTTATTTTGAATGTAGATATATAATTAGATTTATTTCAGTATAAAATATTACAACATAAAACGCATTATACATGATGTTTTAAAATAGCATGATATAATGATGTATATGTGACTATATTTATATACAAAGGACACAAAATAGGGATTGAAAATATCACTTAAATAAAGTTATAGCACAAGCTGACTTTAAACTATCAGGTTCACTTCCTTGGATTAATGATAAATTTATGACATGACAAAGAGGATGTGCAATTAAAGGAGCAGCATCTTTAACAAATTTTGACGGGATACCGTCAAGACCTGTCGTTTTACTAGAACTCAAACTACAGAGGTATTTAAGTATCTTATTTTCAGAGATCAAAGAAAAACTAAAATCACCAGGTTTTACACCTTAAAGAGGGTAAAAACTATTCACAAAACTTTCACCAAACTCTTTTACATCTTAGGAAGTTTTGGAAATAGATTGGACGGAACAGAAGCATAGAAACTATTAAATTCATTATCTACTTTATGCTTGTCAAAAGTAGTCGCTGATCTTATCTTTTGAGAAATTTTGGAGTGTTTATGAATGGTTTGAGTGTTTGAAATGAATGAGTGGAACGCTGAGTAAACGATTAAGAATAGTTTTGAACGAAATGAAATTCAACTTCACGATGATACTTAGTGTAATATGTGATTTACAAAGATGGTCAATTTTCCTGTTACGCAATACGTATTAGTGACCAATTACCTGTTAGACAAACACCGACCATCTTTGAACGCATATATCAAATCTTTTCTTTATCAATAGTTTTGACTACAGGATAACTATTCTATCTCTCAGTACTTTCATTTACGTATATGCTAGATGATACTTTATATGCTTGATGGATTACATTTTTCAGGGTTGGCAGAATGAAACTGGTCTGTGTTGTCACTTTTCTATATCAGATTTTTTACTGTTGTAAGTATTCGGTTGCTGAATATATTTGTAACATCTAACAAACAGCTATATTTCATTAACTTTTGGACTGCCAAGGTGACGAAAATAAAGTTGTTTGAAAAAAAAAACATATTTGGTACATTTAACAACCTCTTTACATACCAACAGGCAGTGTGTATATGAGGTGCCTCTTTGTCATAGATTATACCGAAATAATTAAGGTTCATGTAAAGTGTCCTCATGTAAATTGTCCACTAACATATCTTCTGTATTCATATTCTGCACAAATTTAAGCTGAGCCTACGGCAACTATGATATTCAACAATCACAATTTTTGGCAGTAATCCTTTGGAAATCCTTTGTGAAACTTCGTTAAATTCTAAAAATAATCTATGAGAAGAAGAGTTATTTAAATTTCACAATATTGGGCCCTTTTTTGAGACTCGACATCCTGTAGTGCACAATTTATCAGCCTGATCAGAATCAAATGAAGTAAAACTAGAAGAATATGTTCAAAGCATCATTCCCGTGAATTTAGGTTGAAATCTGCCTAGTAGTTACAGCGGAGAAAGATTTTCAAAGTAAATGTTAACAGACGGACGCACGGACGAACGCACTACCAACAGACACCAGACCACAAAAATAGCACCGCTGGCTTTTGTTAAGATGAGCTTAAAGCCTGTCCTGTATGAAAGATGTTCGCGAAATGTTTGAGAAATGTAAAGATTCAATGCACATGAAGTTGTGTGCAAAACAGGGTCCATTTTAAGTATTTTCTTGCATGTTTAGAGCCTGAACATTGAACTGTTTTAATTTAGCCATCTTTGTTTACTTTGGAAATATTTTGTCAAGCGAAACTTATCCCAAACTAATGAAAACGCAACACTTATTTTTTTATTGTAAATTTTTTCTAGCATCAATCTTTAAAATTGTATAAACCAATTATTACACGATAATGTTAGACTACCCATAGAAACCTCGTAGGTTGGCTCAAGACAAGTTAAAACTCGCATGCCTTATATCGACAAATAAGTTCGCGAATCCCTCTGCTAATCCATGTATGGTAGCATAACCACTTACTTATCCAACACTTTGTATAACAATTACCGTATTCCGGACTGTCGAGTCTAGCAAACTATAAGATCGTTTTTGGGTGTTCCCTCGAACCTTGATGAACATATACTTTTGGTCCGGAGCTCAAAATACTCGAAAATAATTATATCAAACGGTTATTTAGTACACTTAAGGTTTTATGCTAAATTGTAAACGAATCCTTGTTGATCTCAATTTAACTTGCGTTGAAATCACTTTGATTTTTTTGCTTAAAATTTATGTGAAATGAAATTTTGTAGATGTATTTTCACATGTATGTGAAACAGTACCTTACAATTCAGAATTGTTTCAAAAATATATTCAAAACGGAAGCCATAATGGTCTTTTAAAATAAAAAATAACGACGGATTATAGTTTATTAAGCATGCAATGTCTAACGTGTTTCAAGTTCCTTTGGAGGTTGAAAGACGACCTCAAAGGAGTCAAAGACAAAGACATAGACAAATATTTTAACTGCTTTTAGGCCACCGGCCCATGCAAAACATATGAACATTTACAATTAACAATCATTTGTATACAGTGTGTCATTGATACATGTTATACTATTTTATTACTTATAGTGACGTATCCTGCGTGTCCATAAAAAAAGGATACTACTTGTCCTTCTGATCTAGTATGGAAATTGCTTCTATTTTCATTTCCTCAAAATATCAGTAAAGCATCCTGTAGTTCCAATACTCGTAACCACAGTTTTATTAAAACTGTAGTTCAGAGTTTTAGAACTATGATGTCCGAATCCTTTGAGCTTGGTTAATCTTAGGAATTATATAAAAGAATTCGATTATGTATCCTCTGCTAGTGCTGATAAGTAATTTTTTCGATGTTCAAAGGCATGTACAAGATATGACGCAACTGCTCTGATAACATTTTCGTTTTTTGAGGACATAAGTAGTGTAAATTTGAATATGTTTGCATTTTCAATAAATTTTTTGGTATATATTTAATTCGTATATCTTTATAGAAAACGCACTTTTAAGAAAATGATACTCGTCTTCAATATTTCCACTTTGGCAAAGTTTGCATATTCTAGCTTCCTTTGGTACTTTTTTATGCCTTCCGGTTTCTATAAACAAATCATGACAAGAGGTTCTGAAATTAACATAGCATTTTCTGATTTTTAAAATCCAAAACATCTAAATACTTTTCATAACGTATCTAGTATTCTTCATTTTCAAAATTTTTAGCCAATATTTCAAAACTTGCTTGTGAGTAATGATGTAAAGAGGAAACCTTTCGCACTCTCCTAAAACAAAATAATTACACGACCTTTGATTCGCGCACATAAATCTTTTACAAGCATATTATTGACACCTTTTTAGTTCATCGTATGTGCCAATTCCCCAGATTTCTGATCCATAGAGAAGTTGTGGTCCAATTTTGGTATCAAATATTTTAAAGAAAAGTTCTTTCTGCATATTACCATATTTGAATAAAGAATTCAATATCAAATTCAAAGATCGTTTTCCCTTTATACACAGGCTTCTGACCATCTGTTTCATTGAATTTTGTTGAATAAAATTAAGGCCTACATATGAAAACTGAGGCACTGTTTCTAATTCAAGGTTACGATATGTCCATTTTTCAATTCTTGAGCGCTTACCGCCGTTTTTAAAAACAACGATTTTTGTTTTTGAAACATTTACCTTGAGATAAAAGTCTTTGCAAAAATCAGATAGAGCGTTTAGCTGAAATTGTAATCCTTTAATTGTATCTGATATTAAGGCCAAATCGTCTGCAAACATAAGCAAATATAGTTCGACGATATAAGGATGTAATTGTATGCCATGTATATTACTCTGTTTAAGCCTGTTAGCAAATTCGTCAAGGAATAGAGAGCTTAGTATGGGGCTTGTCAGACAGCCCTGCTTCAACCCAATTGTATTTTCTATATAATCGCTAAAATCACCATTTTGTCTAATTGAAGCTTTGACATTTTTATACATGGATTTTAAAGCATTGAATAATTTTCCTTTGACTCCTTTAGTTTTTAAATTTGCCATAAAAGAGGCCTACTGATAGTGTCGAAACACTTTTCAAATCTATGAAAGCTACATAAAGTTTTTTATTGCCTTTTTTTAAGGAATGTGTAATGACCGAGTTCAGGACAAATGCATTATCGATAGTCGAATAACCTTCTTTAAATCCCATCTGGTTTTCCGATATTAAGTCAAAACTCTGAAGATAAAAACTGAGTCTTGATGTTAAAATTCTACAACATATTTTACTTAAAACATTTTGGAGTGAGATTCCCCGGTAATTATTAGTATCATTTGCGTCTCCATTTTTGTAAATAGGGATAATTATTGATTTAGTCCATTCGCTAGGATACTCCGCTCTATCAAATATACGGTTGAAAAGTTTGACTAAAATACCTGCACAACGTTCAAAACTATACATATAAAACTCCGGTATGATGTTATCCGGTCCTGGGCTCTTGCCCGTTTTCAGATGTTTAATAGCTAATGTAACTTCATCTTCCTGTATTTCGCTGTTAAATATGTAATTTTCGACATTAAATTGATTTGTACCAAGTTCAATATAATCTTGATCATTTTCTATATCTGCACGGTTATATTATTACTAGTAGTTTTTGTCTGCTTGTCATTCGCTTGAGAGTACTCCAAAATGATTTTGAATTATTGATAGATATTGACAAACTATTCATTTGTGACGATTTGAACGCTCTTTCCTTTTGTTTACACGTATTCTTAAATTCTCTTTTTCTACATAGGTATTTTTGCAATGATTGTTCGTTTCTGTTAGCTCTGAATTCCCTGAGCTCTTTGTACTTTAGAGCTTTTAGATCTTTACATGTTTTATCAAACCATTTAGGACTTGATGATTTGAGAGACACCTTCTTAAGCGACTTTAATTCGTTTCCACTCTCATAAAGTTTATCATTTAAACAATCAATTATTGTATCAATATCATTATCATTATTTGCGATTTTCGCACAAATATCATTTATGGTTTTATTTGTAAATACATTTTCAACCTTATCTTTAAAAAATTGTATTTGTTCTTTAGGTAATTCAAATTTACTCACTAAATAGCTTTCAACGCTCCCCGCTCCTTTCGCATCATTTAAGAACTTTTTTGATTTAATGAGTACTTTTAATGGCATGTGTTGAAACTCAGCTCTTTGATATACACAAAAGCTTTCAATTTTATCAAAGCAGTTACTAGCAACTATGCAATAATCTATAACACTGCATCCATTTGCTGAAACATATGTATAGTGTCCTATTCCATCATCGGATCCTATCCGTCCATCGAGTATATAAAGGGAATTTAACTTACAAAATTCAATTAAATGTTTTCCCATTGTATTAGAAATTTTATCACAAGAGCGTCTTTGCTTTACTTTTGTCACTGCAACATACTCGTTCATCATTTCGACCTCGTCTGAATTATGAAAAAGCTCGACGGTTTCGTTGATATCACCAGTCCTAGCGTTATAATCACCCATTATCAAAATGTTATTTGCAGTGTTATTTGAAATAAGATTAATAAAATCTTGTTCAAAAAGGAAAATACCTTTTGGTTTATTGTGGTAAAAGGGTGAGTCCAGTGGGGGGACATAATTAAAAACTACAATTACATCTTCTTCCACGTTAAAAACAACTTCATCAATCTTTAGGACTATACCTGTACAAAAAGTTAGGGATATACGTTTGGTAAATTTGGCTAATGCATCTTTTACAAAAACAAGTATACCGCCCATTGGTCTCCCAAATTTTGATCTGCGAATCGCTGGTAGTATGTAATTTTCATAACCTATGGGCTTTAAGCTACAATCTGTTTCACCCTCATACCAAGATTCACCTAGGGCTATGATGTCGTAAGTACTAATATAATCTTTAAATGTACCAAACTGAAACTTAGATTTTACTCCTTCTATGTTCCAGGAACCAATACTAATACTTTCAGGAGGGCCTCGGCCTACATCCTATAGATCGCTGTTATTTTCTAGATTTGTCATAGTTGCATTTAAGTCAACATTTCTCTCTATCACATGTTGGTTTCTCGGTTTAGATCGTCGATGGTTTTTACTCGACTCCTTGATGTGCAATTTCCCATTCAAAAAGTAACCGGTTTGTCCATTCATCTTCAGATAGCTAAGCGCTTTTCGTTCTCTCGACGTTAACTCATTTGCAATACGAATTCCGCTTCTTCTTAACAAGTCTCTACCCTTAAATAACTCGTATTTCATGTTTGGAGAAGCGAATTTAATTATACATGTCCGGGCATCACCTTTACCTATCCTGAATGCATCAACAATATCGTGATACTGCCAGCTTAAATCCGGTCTGGCTACATTAAGAACACTAGAAAATACCCCATCTTTTAATGTTAGATAATCATTTTCTTCTTCTTGGAGTCCAAATACCCTAAGGTTTAGTTTAAGTGAGTTTCGCTCTAGTCTGTCTAATGCAGCCTCGATGTATTCAACATTACCTTCATTTTTTTTGACAATTATCATTTATAGCGTCTACGTCTAACTGGATCATATCATTTTTACACTGTTACTCTTTCATGCCATCCTCTAGATTAACTAACTTCTGTTTTAACGACCGTTGTTCAGATTCAACAGCTCCGATTCATACTTTCATACTTTAACACATATCAGTTACAGATTTAACATCTTGTTGGACTTTTGTAAGGTCTTTTCTAACTTCGATAATTTCGTTTTTGATGGGATCACCGTTTGCTTTAATAGTGTTTAGAATTTCGGACTTGTCTGTTTCACTCATAGGACCAGGGTTTGATTCAACATCTTTAGCCAATAGCAAACGTCTAGATGAGAAACCATCATATAGCGAGATTGACATAAGTTTGTAGTTATCTTGAACAGTGACCGGAGCATAAATGTTCTTTCCATTTTGTTCGATAGTTCGAAGACTAATTCTAATTGATTCTGGTGCAAAAGTGTGAAAACTATTGACAGATAGTACCATGAGGCCAATTACTAACACAGATAACATCCCAACGACGAATGATCTATAATGTACATCTGAACCTTTCGTCATTTTCTCATAACGCTTATGTGAATCCTTTTTAGTAAAGTCACGTCCTGGCCCTAACATACCTATGCGCCTGCGATAAACCGCTAAACCTATACCCATCTCACTGTAAATTTCCCATGCGCTTCGAAAATACTGTGGATTGTTGTAACGGTACCGTTAGATATTCGATAAATAGTGCACGAGTTTTACTCAGCCTTTACATGTGTATGTCTATTATAGATACTGTGATCACTCTAAAATGGTCGTATTTGTCAAATTATAGTTCAAAATTATGCTTTTGTCACATTATATTTCATATCCGAAACTATATCACAATGTCACTATACTTTAACAACTGTCTATATCCAATTTTTATTCCTATAAGATGTATTTAAACCTATAATTAAATTATTTCACTGGAGCCGATAAAAATCGTGACCTATCGACACACTGTACACTAAAGTCAATGATAATAATGTCGATAGATAATCATATTATTTAGAACAGAGTTCAGGTTTTAAGGGTGGTGAGTTTTCATGGCGTTTGAGTATACACATAAAACAAAAATCTAAATGAATTAATGAGATTTCTCGATGCAACTATTACTGGGTCATTTCGTAAGCAAACCGCCGAAATTATAAAACAAGAAAACCATGATAAATTCTGCTCTATTCTATTACCACGATGGCTTTTAAACCCGGGTATTTCAAGACAGCGATATATCTAAAATCCTATTTCATACTTTCTCGTTTGAAGTTTTCTGCCCCAAAAAATGTTTGAGTTTTTTTTGTAGACGCAGGTCGCCAGTGTTTGTCGTGTACAGGCGTGGAGAGTCCCGAGTCATGTGATCATCTTGTTACCTGTCAGCAATCCGAAGTGAGTTAAATTAGAGGGATATAGACATTTCTAAAATGCTGCCTCGCATATTATCGAGAATTATATAGGTTGAGCATCACTTGAAAATGTCACCTATAGAACTAGAATTTCTTGACGTAACCGTTTTAAACGACCTAAGAATACACTGAGGGACTAAAGAAACACAAATCACAGTTTGGTAATTTTTCGGCCTTCCAAAGCGACAATGTTTGTGTTTTAAGGGATAACAGTTATGTCAAAGTGAAAGAAAAGTATTTATATGTTACGGTGAATAAGTAAAATAAATGTTTTGTAAAATAACCAAAAATATCAGTTATTTTGTTAAAGCTGCTCTTGCACAGATTGGGAAAATGTGAATTTTAACATTTTTCGTAAAGTCAATCGGAATTAACTACCTCATCATGTTGAAGCCTTTAAAATAACAAGTTTAAATCTGGTAATGCATCGAAAGAAAGACCGATATACCCGAATTTAGATTAAATTCATTCTAAAAAATAAAGTGACTACTAACGCTAAAAATAATATTCTTCAATTTCGAGCCAACTATTTTCGCTTGACATTCAGCATGTTTGTCTTATTCAATCAAAGATTAAGGTTAAAGTATTTGACAGCTGGAATCTTCATATCAATATAAGCATAAAATGAAAGGTTATTCACGGAAAATAACGATTTTGTAATAAATAGACTAGAAATAAATAGACTGGATACCTTACTGAGCTTGCCACTTCGAAAAAAATAAGTTACAAAATTATCGGTATGTGTTGTTTCTAGTGCCAATGCTTTTGGCCATTCTTAATAGTCTAAAAATACATACATTTCCAAAACTTAGAACAAGTTCACGGAAAATAACGATTTTGTAATAAATAGACTAGAAATAAATAGACTGGATACCTTACTGAGCTTGCCACTTCGAAAAAAATAAGTTACAAAATTATCGGTATGTGTTGTTTCTAGTGCCAATGCTTTTGGCCATTCTTAATAGTCTAAAAATACATACATTTCCAAAACTTAGAACAAGTTTTGTATTTTTTCTATGAAAAACCGTGAAAGAGCAGCTTTAAACAACTATTCCCATTAGCTATTTCATAAAATAAGTGAAATGTTCAGTTAATATGTAAAACAATTGAAAGATTTGATTGTGATATTGAGACACATTCCTAGAGAGGCTCACCAGAAAATGAAAAGAAACAACTACTGTAAAGCCTATCCTAACTAAGGGCTTCAGTTTTAGAGCACAAGTGGAGTTAATACACGTGCAGTCTTTGACGAAGGGACACACCAAATGGATAGGAAAGTATCAAGATCATATCAACAAATAGTTCTACGTCAGGTAATGGATCTGAGATTACAGCTCCAAATCAGCTGTGGCCAAGTCTCGTCATTGTCCATGGAAAACCTCTCCCTACCCATAGCCTAGGTTCGGTGACAGAGATATGTCAGCTACTTGACTACTTGGCTAATATCTCAACTGACTTGGCTATTGGACTCGAATTCACCCAGTTCCAGAAGAATTCTGGCCTTCATACTGGCATTAAGTATTAACCTTTCTCTGCACCAAATGGTGCAGATGCTAAGTTGGGCTCACGTCATCGCCAATTCCAGAGAAAGGCTTTTGCCTACTACTACATCCTGCGATGTTATGATATGAAAGAGGTTCTCGGCATGATCTTCGAGAAAGTAAGAACTTTAAACAGACAGATTGGTGAAATTGAAATGTATTTATAAGAATTTATATCATTTATTATCTAGTATGTTATAAAATGACATGCTTTTAACTGTAAAATTTACGTATAATCGGGTCGTATTAACAGCGAAGCGAGATAATCATGGCTGTCACGAATGGTTCAATTTTTTACTTTGTTCCCGTTGAGGCGCCTTAAGGAAATAATAGCTATTTTACCGGAGTGACCGTCGATATCAATGTATGTCAGGTCAACATTAGCCAATGAAAATGCTAGAATTATCTTTGGAGTATAATAAATTTATTTATCAATCCTTGGATATCTAAAATATTAATTCGTTTTTTTGTAGGTTTGTTTTCTTCATAATTATGTAACAGAGCAAGGTTCGGAAAAATATGATTTGGGATGCTCAGCGAAAGAGGTAAATTAGTGTAAAATGTATACAGTTACATGTAGTTACTCATCCGAGCACGTGTTTTTTTGCGATCGGTCTTGATATATATTCTTCTAATCAACATATCACCATAAGTATAGACAAAGACCCTGTCAGTAAGGCATCTTTTCTCATGCAGCCCATTCCATTTTCAATTGTGAATACTTGTATAGCAAAAAAATTAATAAGGAATTTGGTCCATAATTGATTGCTACCCCTAGAGTATAAACAAAGTTTTTTTCAACAAGGTCCCTTATCCCACGATTAAAATAGAAATTTCAAACCTTACGAACATCAAATTCCACCCTTGTGATTAGACAAATACTTAGACATTAGGTTCTATAAAGTTTTATCCAAATTGTATTCCCTAGAGAACAAAGGACCACATGTATGTTTTTTGAAGATTTAGCCAAAAGATTTGTCAAAATTGTGGGGCTCCTAAGACAAGTATGTTAACAAAGAAATCTAATTACGACTCTCTCCTGTGTTTTACAATGGAACTCTGCTATTTTCCTTTAGCTTTTTAGTTTTTAAAAATGTGGGCTTTGAAGTTCAAACACTTCAATATTTTACGTCTGGTTAGACAAGTGACTGCAATTCAGATTTCACAAAAGCTAAGCCTACAAGCTTGGTTTCCTCTGAACAATAAGCACTTTTCTAACACAATGAGACTATATATACCTAAATAAAGGTGAATTGAATAGCCTTGATACATATTAAAAGATAAATGACAAAATTAAAATTTTATTTAAACCGACAAAGCCTGGCCCTTGACTGTCTATTTTGAGTTTCGCGAAGGAAATTTATTGAGACTAATATGAATTTTCCTCTTTTCCATAATGCTAGTTTGAGGAGGTATCACTATCTGCAAATAATGTTTGAATTTAAAATGACATATTCTTCAAAAGTATGATTTTCAAATTAAGAAATAAAAGTCATTACCAAATTGCAGATTTTTTTTCTATTTAGTACAAAAGGGAATTGCTGGTTCTTTTAATTAGGTACTTTTGGTACTTTCAAAGAACAGTCAAGTGTCAAAATTTGAATAATTGATGTCATACTGGAAAATATGATGAAATCATAGATTATAAAGATACAATGTTAGTGCATTTTTAATACATACCACTTCTTGCAAAGAATTATATTATTCCTCTCACATTGGATTTTTTAGTGTAGTTGCTTGAAATAATGCAGTCTTGCACTGACTTAACAATTCGTGTAACTATTTTACTGCAATAATTTGATATCTCTGGAAATAGTAAGAAGCTAGTTTTAATATTTTAACAAATTATACAAAAGGGTCATATATGCAGAAATTGTAAAAACATGTATTTTGAGGAAAATGTAGCAACTGCAGTCTTGCGTTGTACCCTCGAAATGAAGGAGGAGTTGTGTTGATAAGGAAAATTTCTTAAATGCTCCTCTTCCGATGACACCGCAAAATTGCACCGAATGGCAAAGTTTTGGCCATGGTCACATGAGAAATATTTTGTTTAAAATTCATGACAATCCATGCTTAAAGAAGAAGTTGTGTAAGCAATGAATAATAAATACATGTATGACATTTAGCCCCCTTTCCTATATCCCTGCGTACTATCACCAAACCCTCATGAAATTCATAGCACTTGATAATGGATATTTTTTTTATAAATATATATCTTTAAAAAAAAGAAGACTTGTGTTTACAAGGAAGTTAACATTAAGGCCCCATTTTCAGTGATGTGTATCCATAAATTAAAGAGGAGTTTTATTTTAAGAGGTTTACATTAAGGCCCCTTTTCTATGATGCAGTATCAAATAAAAAAAAAATCACAGTATTATGCACTTTGTCACATGATGTAAAATACTAAGTGAAAATTTCATTAACAAACATGTATTAATGAAGGAGTTGTATTAACTATAAATATACATAAAGGCTCCTTTTATCATGACGCGGCATATAACTAGACAGACTAAAATGACTGGACAGACGAATGTTCTGTGAAAGTTTCAGATGAATGCGTCCATTAAAAAAGAAGAGTTTTGTCAAAAAGAAAGTTAACATTAAGGTCCTTGACGCAGAATGAAATCACTAGACCATATCAATGTGCACAAGGTCAGATGATGTAAACTTTTAAGTGAAATTCCATGTATAAATGAAAGAATTGTGCTAACAAAGAATGAATATTAGGCCCCCTTTATTGAGACCTAGTATATAACTAAAAATCCACAAATGCACATAGTCACTGGTAAAAGAATATTCTGTGAAAGTTTCACATGAATGTATCAATTAACATGTAGGTCCCTTTTCTATGACAGACAAACTATTTAATCATCAGACCACTTAATAAATTCCTCATTAACTTCATAAAGGCCCCTTATCACGTGACGCTCAATCAATCAAAATTTTTTTAAGGGAGCAATCATTTTGATACAATCTTTATGAGCAAATTTGAAGTAAATCGGGTGAAGACTGTGGACTTTCGAGTGATAAAGAGGATTTTCTAATGAACTTTCCATTTGGATTTTTAACCTGTGATGCTTGACAGATCAGGCCCATTATGGAAAGGAAACATGATTATAAAGGTGCAATTGTTCTTACCAAATTTAAAGAAAATTGTATGAAAACTGTGGACTTAAGAATGTTAACAAAGATTTTCTAATTTTTCAATTATGTTAATTTGGCCCCTTTTCCAGTAACGCTTGACAGATCGCATCATTTTCGAAAGGAATCAGCCTTGTGATATTACAATTATTCAAAGCAAGGAAAAGTCAATCGGATGGAAGGTGTGGACATGAGATTGTTAACGAGAATTATCTAATTGACGCTTGACGAATCGGACATAATTTTCAAAAAAAAAAAACCCAGATCCTTAGGATGGCCCAATTATTCTGACTAAGTATGAAGACAATCGGATAAAAATTGTAGACTCTAGAGCGTTAAAAGGCATAGGTTTACGGACGGAAAGACAGATGGACAGACGGCCAGGCGGACTGACGGACGGACGGACCCGAGCCAGAAAATCCAGTTTCGCAATGACTCTTCTTTTCTTCGGTAATACTACGCGTAACAAACAAGACAATATTGCCTAAGATGTCAATATCGATTTTGCTTCAATTGATCAAACTGCCAATGCATACGATCAGCAACCAGACACTGCTCCTATACTTTGGGTTGTAACTCACGGAAATCTATATAACATTTTGCTTTGATTACCTGAGGGTTGTCATCTTCCCATTTAGTCAAATATTTAGCCGTAGAGAGAAATCACTTCAAGTGTTCACCTTTGTGTTATACACGGATCCACAGAGACATTTTTAGCTCCACTAGCCGGCAAGCTTTTGTCAAGCCATTGTGTCCGTTGTACATGCGTCAGTCCGTCCGCCCGTCCGTGCGTCATATTTTTCTTTAAACATCTTCTTCTCCCGAACCATTGGGCGGATTTTAATGAAATTTGATGACCCTCTTCTTAAATTGTAAAAGAAATTTGAATTGACCCGAAAATATGGGTGTGGCAGGGCGTGGCATTTTTTCACTTTATTATCTTCTCCCCCAAACCATCCGATTTCAATGAAACTTACATAGATGTTCCTAAGATGACCCTTAAATTAGATTACCAAAAAAATCAATTGGCCCCTAAATATGGGCGTGGCAGGGCAGTGCTTTTTCCACTTTAAAATCTTCAAAAATCTTCTCCCAAACCATTGGGCGGCTTTTGATGAAAGTTGGTAAAAATGATGCTTGGATGACCCTCTTCTAAAATTTCTATCGACCCCGAAATATGGGCATGGCAGGGGGTGACAATTGTTCACTTGAAATATCTTAAAAAATCTTCTCCTTCCAAACCATTGGTCCGATTGCAATGAAACTAGGCATGGATTCCCTGTGACCCTTTCCTTAAACTGTTAAGAAATTTTGATCAACTCCGAAAAATTGGCATGGGATTGTGAGGCTTTTCTTCACATTAAATCTTTAAAAATCTTCTCCTCCCCTATTTTTGGGTCTACTTAAATAAAACTAGACATGGATATACCTTAGTTTTCCTTTTACTTAAATTGGTAGTGAACCTCTGATGGGACCATAAATCTGGGTGTGACAGGTCGGGGCCAATTATCGCTTTTAATCTCAAAAAAATCTTCTCTTATCAATTGGACTAATGCAATGAATCTTAGTGTACATGTTCCATTAATGACCGTTTACTCAAACTGCTCTACTAATGAGTGGTCTACTCATTGCAATTACCTTAATGTTTGTAATAAGATGGCTTAGATGTATGCAGGTAAACGGTAATTGAATATTTTGGTGCAATAATGGCCACATCCAGTAAATTGTTATAAAGGGTGCTAAAGAGATTTTAAATTGTTGTTTTCAGTCAAAGTAAGCTTTGTATAATGAAAGGCTAGCGATGTTAAAGCGAGTGGAGCGTTACGGCCCTCTTGGCCTCTTGTTCTATTGCTAAAAACCTTTCATTCCGCCGTATGGACGTGAAGCAAACGCCCATCAATGATAACAGGGACATTTTTATATTACTTAAGGCTTGTCATCACGCTGTTGGTGCCATCTTTGGTCGCCAGGTAGAAGGTCATCACTTGAAGTGTACACTTTGTTGTAATGAGACTAACCTCTGCAACCAACAACTAACGTGTGGAAAACCAGTCCAACCATGTAAGTTATAGATAACCCAACTCATTGTTTTAAGGGTTTTTTTGGCCCTTGACATGGTAGTCCGTCTCGGATCTCAAAATTATTTTAAAGACTGGTCTGTCTGTTGGACCGCAGCTGCTCTATGGCCATATTATATGTTAACGCCCGAAAACGTGAATTGACGCTTTTTTACAAAATAAAGACAGACTTTAGTACTTTTTTCTGAATTGCAAGAAGTTTCATATGAACGCTTTAAAACTAGCTTCAAGCCCACTTATTTGCCGGAAAAAAATATTTGTATGCATTGCACCATCCCTTTTGCTTATACCGACGTTGCTAAGTATGTATGACGTCACAAAATCAAACGTGGGAATAGGATCACCTTCCTTGTTCTAGTTTTGTGTTAATGTTAGACACAGAAACTGATAAAGTGCAAAAGCCAAGACCGAGGATAATTAAGGGGAAAAAAAGCCGGGAATTAACGACACATTTTATTTATTAATCCAGGTTTTCTCTCGTTAAGGCCCGGTGTTTGTCCATTAATATATGCTCATAACGACCCGAAAACGTACATTTTATGTAATAATAATAGTTAAATTGTAATGTTCGGTTGAAAACAAGAATGATTATCCATGTATAAGTCTAAATCAATAAAGAAGGCTCTGACAGGTAATGAGATATACTTTCCCGGGTATATGACGATTAAATTCTGGTTTTTAAAAGAATGTCATCCGTGTCGAAGCCGTTAAATTCCGTCAGTAAGTTTATCGTAATTGAAATACAAGATATTACTTTATTACGCACTTAACACTTAACAAGTCGGTGATCGACGTGTTTATCAGATGCAGCTCATTTTTTTGTTCACGAAACGACGACATGTTGACTATCTTTGAATAGTTATTGAGTTTATATTTTCGATTACTTCCAAAGATCAACATCATCGTCACATTGAAAACGTCCACATGCTGCCATGTAAAGAAACAAACTATAGAAAGATATTTTTATTTGCAGCATCTAGTCTACCACTAGAATGTTCTAGTATTAATCCTACAATCAAAGCAAGCGGGGTATATACCATATATCCTTTTGGACTAGCCGAGCATCCTCGAGCAGTTTTCTGTAAATATGTATCAGACAAGGAGATTTGGACGGTAATGAGAGTTTATGGAAATACATTGCAAACATAACGCCATAATTACAGCCTGTTTTAGGTCTTTTGGAAAAATCAAGATCTACAAGTATTTGCATAATTATCTACAGAAACTACTGTATATTGCATTATTTATGAACACTTGAACCGTTTCGTTAATACCGGTACTACATGTTGAACAAGTTAGTATGACATAAAACCATAGAATGGTAATGTAGATCTTGTTCCTTTTCGTCAACGTATACCCTCTAATTAGCATGAACATTCAAGATAAAGTTCACATATTGTCTTTAACAATGCATTAGTGCTTCCACAGTCTAATATCTTTACTTAGAACTGGTTTCGGGATTGGAATGCGCTTCAGAGTAAATTTGGTAAACCAAATGTCTCTATATTCACTTTTAAACGTGTATTTTGGGCTTGCATTACGTACAAGTTAGGATTAAGGTTATGTGAACACCATTGTAGTCTTATTGTTATTTGAATTCTTAGGTATTCCAGCGCCGGTATAACGGTTCGTTGGACTTCTACAGAGATTGGGAAAGCTATAAAAATGGATTTGGAAGTCCATACGGAGAATACTGGCTTGGTAAGTGATTAAACGTTAGTGTTGGTATGGCGAACGTCTTTCTACAGTGTCTAAATTTAAGTTATGGAACAATTTTTATATTGCTTATTCATTCTTATTAAATTGTTTGTTCGTGTTTTATCGTGGGCTAATAATTTTGATTATTCGTAAGTACCCAAAACATATCATTAAGCCCCGTGCTAGAGAGTAAGAAAAAGACAAATGGGTTTGTGCGTGACATTTCCAATAATTTAAATTGAGCTTAAGATGCCAACATTGAGTAGCATAGACAGCTAGATAGTGTGAATACTAAGTAACCTGATGGTCTACAGATACTTTTAGACCTTCTCGGGCAACTAAATGCATACAGAAGACTCTGGTCAGACTGTGCGGATGTGCAGGCTGGTCAGAGTCTTTGCTTTGCACATATTTGAACTTTTTGGAAACCTTACGCACAGACTTAAAAATCTCCAAAAATCTCCAAAAAAAAAACCACAACCGAAATCCGTCCAAGATCGAATATATTTTGCCAATTTCTTAGTGGTTCTGAAGATATTTATAAATGGAAAAATCATATAACACCGGTTAGGCTTGAAGGTTTGAAAAGACAAGAAAATCATGAAGGAAAAAAAAATAACACTGAGCCATCGGTATGAATCTCCAAACTCCAAAATGTTTCTTCTGAAATAGGAAAATATCTTATGATTTTATAGGTTTTATTTATTAAGTTGGAATGCGGAGCAATTCTAACTTAGATTTAACAAAACCGCAAAATGATCACATGATAATTTCATTTCGGGTTTTTTGATAACACACATTACGTGAACAGGATGTGAATACACTTCGGCCTGTTTTGTTTATCCCAGCTGGACATAGACATATAGTTTATTTCACCAAAAAGTAATAATGCTGAACAATTACACAAATTTCACTTCATGTAAATTATTCACACGCTAATTTATGTTTTAAACGATATTTATTGAAACTTGCGTACGAGATTACTAGTATCACATTTTGCATTACTTTATTTGGAAATCATTTGATAAGTCAAGTCCAATAAAGTCGGCTGTTGACAATAGCACTAGCCAATCACGTGATCTGCTTATTTGGTAATGTCGCTACCTATTTTTCGTAGAATTAATTTGTAGCTTCTTTTAGAGGTCTAGTTTCTTTTTCTGAACGACCTTATTACACACTTCAACAAAATAGTTCAAATGTTTTGTATCAAATTGTTCCGTAAACCATCAATAGAAAAGCGCAACATCTACAGATATTTATTTGCATTAAAACCCGATCCAATAAATATTCTCTTTTTATTACTTCTCTAAAAACGGAACCCAATTTCCAAATAGCGCGACAATTTAACTTGATGGTGGACGCAGCAAGGATCTATGAAGGTATAGATCCACAAGTTTAAGTGAGTGATCAAAAGGTCAATTTTGTCGCTACGTGAACACAACTCCTCCCTCATTCATGGACAAAATTTGATGAAACTTTCACAAATTGTTCCTAGTCACCTGACCTTGCCTATATAGTCTTGGTTTGATGAATAACAACTGCGTCACAGAAAAAGGGACCTTCTTGTAAAAATTCTTGTGAACGGAACTCCTCCTTTATTTATAGACTTATTTTAAAAAATGTTCCACGAAATGTTCATTGTAACCTGAATTTTGGAATGTTGTCGCAGTTAAGTGTATTTCAGCCGCGTCATGGAAATTTTTTTTTTGTGAATGCAATTCCTCCTTCATTGAAAAAAATGGCCGTATTGTTACTTTTCTTATAATACAAATTGTACATTTGAGATAAAAGTTAACAGCTCTCTTTTTAAGGATGGATTTTGTTGACACTTTTAAAGGTTATTCTTCATCTTGTTATTATTACCATTAGTTGAAGTTTAAAGAGGCATTAAACCCCATTCAATCAATCAATCATAACGAACAAATTATAAGGTTTGAGCTTGACAATTTAAATAGGTAGTCGTCAAATGTTTTGAATTTGGTTCTGTCAAAATAAGAAGTGTGCACAAGTATTTTTGTGAAACAGCAGCAGAGTGACGGTGTATATTGTGACTATGGGACTCTTGTTACTCTAGCGGAGTATTTTCCGATTATTTATCTTTAATCATGCCAATTTTCCAAGTGCAATATAGTAAAATAAAAAAGATATACCGGAACGAATAGATGCACCATCATTTTGTAGTTTGATTTAGCTCTAAGATTATCGTACCATTGTCGCAATATATTTACATAATGGTATTAAATTGTTATATCTATCGTAGGACCTAACCCTTTTTTGGTCGTGGCAAAAAATGATTGCTTAACCTTAATTGGTTTAGGGAGGCAAAGAATAAAGATTCACTAGAAATATTAAATTATACGTATTTAAATAAAAATAAAGGGTGTCTCAGTAAGGCTCCGTTATTCCATCCTTCATAATGCTACGACAACGATAACTTACGCATGAAAGATTGATTATAAATACTTTCATCTGCAAGCGTTATTTTGAAAGACGTTGTTGATTACGTCTTTTGCAATGAGTTTGGAGCGGTTTTGAATGGTTTGAGTGAGTGTTTGGAATGAAGGAATGAAGCGCTGAGCGACTGACTTGGAATGGTTTTGATCGAGATGAATGTCAATTTCAGGATGTTGTTAACTGTACAATAGTTACATGTAGCGTAGACATGCTTCATCTGGCTAAGTATCGTCGTTCAATTATTTTATTTGTTTGATTATTTGCTCAGTTCATCTTTGACGAAAAGAGAAGAAAAAAAAAAACTTTACTCGAGTGCAGTGGTTTTGTTGTTGTTGTTGATGTTGTTGTTGATAAGAAACCCTCCTTTTTATTAAGAATTGTATGGTTTTGACCGTAGGCTGTTGAATTTTCCTTTTGATTAATGTACTTGAAGCATGATATTGCATAATGTGATCGTAATTTAATTATTCAAAAAGTAAGTAATTTATATAAATGTAAAAAAGCTATTGATTCGCTATCTCCCACTTTCTGCGTCACTAGGAAGGGACGGCAAATGTTTTCAGCCATGATCATAAAAAGGCCGATTCTTACGTTAAATAAACAACTTTATTACACTATGTAAACATTTTGCGACAAGTGTACGATTATCGCAGAGTAAAATCATACATCGAAATGATAGTGCACCATTTGTTTTCAATGTATCTCGTTTATTACACTATATTGTACTGGGAAATTTGGCATGTGCACAGCTAAATAATCGTTCATACCCCCACAAGAGCTAGTGTAATGTTATCATTTAACGGAAGCGAATTATTATTTAGATATTCCCTGGAGCCGACGAAGGCGGAGCTAGGAATAATGTACTTTCTGAGAATTTGTATTTGGTAGGACCATACAGGGAGGTCTTAGATTGATGGACATTTTATCTTTGAATAAATAGCCTGGTAATAAGCCACTTAAAGGGAAGAGAGGAGAATGATATCTTGAGGCCATGCTTTATCGCTATTGTAATCCGTATTAGTAAAGCTGCAGCGTACAGAACGTTTGAAGTTATCGTTTATATTTTATCTATGAAAATTCACTATACGATCCGGTCATCTATATGACTTATTTACGTTTTATCAGACTTGTTACGTGCCAATGTAACACGAACAAAGAAGCCAGCAACAAACTTTACAATTAACAATATTTATTGACAATAATGCCAGAATTATTGACAATATGAAATTAATACAAAAACAATTTACAAAACCTTGAATGTTTAATCCTAAAGTTTTAATTTTAGATCCAATTTATTTAAGTTCCTGGTCCACAAATAATAAGTCAAATAATATCTGAATTTAAAATTAAATACGCTTTCAAACACACTTTTAAGATAACAAGAAATCCCCTTTTAGTTTAACACAGTACTCCTAAATGAAACCATAAGTCTAAATCAAGTGAACCAAGAATGCTGTAGGAACCCCTTTATATAATACCATAGAATAATCTAGAATAGCAGAGAACATAAGAATACTCTAGAGTCTGAATCACTTTCCAGAAGTCCTTTCTAGAAAGATCTACAATATTCTACATACATTTACCTAACAGAATCAAGAGATAGGAAAATTCCCAGTCTAAAAATAGACACGGTAAATACCATTAGGTTTATTTATAGCTTATACATAACACTTTCCCCCTTGAAAGAAAAAAGGTTTATGAAATAAATCTTTCTTTTTGTATTATCTTTAGCATATACAATGATAATATACTTTACATAATTGATAATATCATGATTTGTTGAAACATTTCAGCACATCTAGCATGAAAATACAAACAATTTTCATCAAAAGAATTGAAAAAGAGATATATATACAAACATATATACATACATATAAACAAAAAATATAGTGAAATGGTACTGTTAAATTCAATTTTATATTAAAGATAAGACAATTCAAAATTTTAGACTCTTGACAGAGCATCTGGTATAATATTGTCTTTTCCTTTAATGTGTCTTACATCAAGATCAAATTCTTGAAGTGCCAAACTCCACCTCAATAATCTTTGGTTCTTACTCTTAAGTTTGTGAAGAAAACTTAAGGGATTGTGGTCACTGAAAACAACTATAGGAGAAGTTGCAGATGTTAAATAAACTTCAAAATTTTGGATTGCCAAAATCAGAGCAAGACATTCTTTTTCAATGGTTGAGTAGTTTTTCTGATGTTTGTTTAATTTTTTAGAAAAATAACAAACGGGATGATCAATACCATCATCGTCTTCTTGCAAGAGAACAGCACCAATACCCACATCACTTGCATCAACAGCTAATTTGAAACATTTGTCAAAATCAGGTGCTAAAAGAACTGGTGTGCTCTTTAGTATGGCTTTCAAACGATCAAAGGCAACTTGACAGTTATCATTCCATTTGAACTTAACATTTTTCTTTAATAAATTTGTTAAAGGTTCAGCTATTATAGAAAAATTCTTACAAAACTTTCTATAGTAGCCAGCCATACCAAGAAATCGCATCAGTTGCTTTTTAGTAGCAGGCACTGGAAACTCAGAGATAGCATTGACCTTAGATTCTAAAGGTTTAACTTGACCCTGTCCCACAAGATGTCCTAAAAAAGTAACAGTAGCATGACAAAATTCTGTTTTTCCCAGATTAACAGTCAATTTTGCTTCACTGAGACGGTCGAAGAATTGTTTGATTCTTTGAAGGTGGTCACTCCATGTATCTGTATAGATGATGACATCATCAATGTATGCGTCACAGCCATCTAAGCCAGCTATAACCATATTTACAAGCCGCTGAAACGTCGCAGGAGAATTTTTCATCCCAAACGGCATAACTTTGTACTGGTACAGGCTAGTTGGAGTAGCAAATGCTGATACTTCTTTAGCCCTATCAGTGAGCGGAACTTGCCAGAATCCTTTGAGAAGGTCAAATTTGGTGACATATTTAGAATTACCGACTTTGTCAATACAGTCATCAATTCTTGGAATTGGAAAAGAGTCAGTTTTTGTCACAGAGTTCACTTTTCGATAGTCAGTACACATTCTGTATGTCCCATTTGGCTTTGGAACTAATATACATGGTGAACTGTAATTACTTTGGCTGGGTTCAATAAAGTCATTCTCCAATAAGTAATTCACTTCATCTTGAAGGGATTTTTGTTTCACTGGATTCATTCTATAAGGATGTTGTTTTATTGGTTGAGAATCTTCCACAATGACATCATGATATATTTTATCAGTTCTTGTGGGGATGTCAGGAAATAAGTGTTTATATTCATTAATCAACTGTTTCAGCTCTTCTCGTTGAGATGGCTCCAAATGTGAAAGTTTGTCGTCAAGATTCTTAAGTATTTCAGAGTTCTCAAGTTTAGGTGGACCAGGAACAGATTTTTCACTAAAGTCTAATCTAACTTCTGATTCAATCATATTTGATTCTTGTGGGACAGTGTTTACAACTGTAACTGGTTTTGAAATAGAGCTATCTCTATCAAAATACTTTTTTAACATGTTCACATGACACATTTGTTTATTTTTACGCCTTCCAGGAGTATTGATGATATAATTCAAATCACTTGTTTTCTTATCAATAGTATACGGGCCATAATATCTTGCCTGTAAGGGTCGGCCAGGTATTGGCAAAAGAGCAAGGACTTTATCACGTGGTTCAAATTTCCTATCAACACTATGCTTGTCATATCTTGCCTTCATTTTGCTCTGAGATGATTTAAGATTTGACCTAGCAACCTCACATGCCCTAGACAGTTTATTTCTGAAGTCAGAAACATACTGTAACAAGTTCAAGGGTGTTTCATCATCAGCAAGAAATTTCTCTTTTAAGACTGTTAATGGCCCACGAACAGAAGGACCAAAAACTAACTCAAAGGTTCTAAAGCCAAGAGATTCTTGAACAGATTCTCTGACTGCAAATAATAGCAAATGAATACCTTCATCCCAATTTTTATCAGTATCGAAACAATATGACCTTATCATATTCTTTAGGGTCCGATGAAATCTTCCTAAAGCACCTTGACTTTCAGGATGATAAGCAGATGAACGATATTGCTTGATACCTAATTCATTCATAACCTGTTGGAATATGCCTGACATGAAGTTTGATCCTTGATCAGACTGAACTGATTTTGGAAGGCCAACAAAAGTAAAGAATTTGACAAGAGCCTTAATAATTGACTTTGCCTTAATGTTTCTTAAAGGAATTGCTTCTGGGAAGCGGGTAGAAGCACACATAATTGTCAACAAATATTCAGAACCTGACTTGGTTTTTGGTAAAGGACCAACGCAGTCTATTATTATTCGACTGAAAGGTTCATCAAAAGCTGGAATGGGTTGTAACCTTGCTTTTGGAATAACTTGGTTAGGTTTCCCTACCATTTGACAAGTGTGGCAACTTTTACAATATTCGGAAACGTCCGATTTAAGTCCAGGCCAAAAGAAGTGAGTCATAATCTTGTGATAAGTCTTGTTTACACCTAAATGACCAGACATTGGACTTTCATGGGCTATACTAAGTATTTCACGGCGATATGACTTTGGAACAACAATTTGGTGATGAACAGCCCAATTATCATCAGCTGGGACATCAAATGGTCGCCATTTTCTCATCAGAATACCATTCTTTTTATAGTAACAAACAGGATTCTGAGACATTTCTTTTTCGGGTAATGCCCTATCAATTAACTTTGAAACCTCAGGATCATTTTGCTGTTCCTGGATTAACTGTGACTTTTAGTGCATTTCATGACCTTGGTCATTTGACCTTGGAGATGACTGACAAAGTTTTGACGAGTCTGTCTGAGTATCAGGCAGACTAAGATTAAAAGACTTTTTAATCTCGTCATTGAAATATTGACCAACAAAAGTATCAGTTAAGTCAATATCATTTGATTTTTTCAAGGAAGCTTTTTTAGCCATACCCCGAGTTACTGCACATGACGGGTACAAATCAGGTATTTCCTGCAAAATAGGATCATCTGTTTGACCTACATTAGGTGTGTCAGTTACAAGAGGATTAACAACAACCTTATCTCCAGCTAAGTCATTGCCTAGCAATAAATGTACACCTTTAAATGGTAAAGAATGTTTAACACCAACAACCACAGAACCAGTAACCAAATCTGAAGACAAATTAACCTTATGAAGAGGAATATTAATAATACCACACTCTACACCCTGAATAAGGACACTAGTACCAGACGAAGTCTTCTCAGAAAAAGGCAGAACATCTGCTAAAATAAGAGATTGAGAAGCTCCTGTGTCTCTTAAAATTTTAATAGGGGTAGGTGGGCACAAATCACCTGAAAGTGATACAAAACCATCTAACATGAACGGTTCAAAAATCTCCATACAGGAATCAGAATTTGGTTCTGCCTTAACAATTGAATTTAACTCAAAAGAAGGCTGTGATTTAGGCTGAAGACTGGTGAGCCCTGTAGGTTTGGCTGCACTCAGTTCCTTCTTCCTTTTTAATCTAAAACATTCTGAAATAAGGTGACCTGGTTTTTTACAAAAAGTACAATGTACTCGAGATAAGGGATTTTGAACATTGGTTTCACCAGTAGACTTTGGTTTAGGTGAATTCGATTGACTAGAAATGCTAGATGAATCACCGGACATAGATTTATTTTGGGGATGTGAGGAAGCAGGTTTTGCTTTATTAACGAACGAATTTTTGTGTGTAAGGTAGTAATCATCAGCTAAACGAGCTGCTTCATGTATAGTTTCAACATTTTTTTCATCTAAATGTGACTTAATGTCAGATTGAATGCAATTTTTGAATTGTTCAATTAATATAAGTTGTCTAAGATTATCATAATTTTGGTCTATTTTCTTAGAATAGCACCACCTGTCAAATAAATTTTCTTCGTTTCTTGCAAATTCAACGTGAGTCTGGCCAGGTTCTTTTCTACAACTTCTAAATTGTTGTCTGTATGCTTCTGGTACCAGCTCATAACCTTTGAGAATGAGTTCTTTTACAGTATCATAATCATTGCTTTGTTCTGTTCTAAGTTGCGAATAAATATTGCGAGCTTTTCCTACTAAGACACTTTGGAGAAGTAAGGTCCATTGCTCCTTTGGCCATTTCAAGTTATTTGCAACTTTTTCAAAATGTTCGAAATATGTATCAACTTCATTTTCTTGAAATTGAGGAACAAGCCTAAAATGTTTTGTTACATCAAAATGGTCATTATACATATATCTAGGCTGATTTGCTCTATCTTGAATTTCTAATTCTTTTAATCGTAATTGAAATGCTCTTTCTTCTCTTTCCCTCTCTCTTTCTTGTTTTCTTTCCCTCTCTCTTTCTTGTTCTCTTTCTTCTCTTTCCCTTTCTTCCTTTTCCCTTTGAAATTGCCTTTCTCTTTCTTTTTCTTCAATTTCTCTCTGTGCTCTTTGTCTTTCAATTTCAATTTCTAATTGCTTTTCTTGAAATTTTCTCTCTTCTCTCTCTCTTTCTATTTCCAATTCCTTCTCTCTTTGTTGGAGTTTTAACAGTTCAAGAGCTTGAAACTGATGGAACATCAACAATGAGAGACAGAGCCTTTTCATCAAAGATGTCCTCATCAACAAAATATTGAACCAAAATATTCTTAATTTCATGCTTTCGCAATGAGGACTTGACTTCTTTTAATTCATAATGCTTGGCAAGATTGAGCAAATCAGGTTTTTTACCCAAATTCAATAGCTCCACGGAAGGTTCGTGCGTAAATTTTTCTAAGTCAAAAGACATGGTAGCCTGTTGCTGTATTCAAACAAGAATGTAAGATTTGGATAAATAATAGTGAAAGTACACTCTAGATTTATCAAAATTGAAATATGAAATTAATTTCTTAAATAATTTTGAACAGCAGATTTAAATAAAGAATTTGTTTGATTTGTTTTGTTTTGTTTGTTTGTCTGATGTTCGTATCTCGAGACGAGCCCCAAATATGTTACGTACGAACTGTCCTCAACCGAAGCATAGCTGAAAAATATCCCGGACGAGCCCCCAAATTGTTACGTGCCAATGTAACACGAACAAAGAAGCCAGCAACGAACTTTACAATTAACAATATTTATTGACAATAATATCAGAATTATTGACAATATGAAATTAATACAAAAACAATTTACAATACATTGAATGTTTAATCCTAAAGTTTTAATTTTAGATCCAATTTATTTAAGTTCCTGGTCCACAAATAATAAGTCCAATAATATCTGAATTTAAAATTAAATACGCTTTCAAACACTTTTAAGATAACAAGAAATCCCCTTTTAGTTTAACACAGTACTCCTAAATGAAACCATAAGTCTAAATCAAGTGAACCAAGAATGCTGTAGGAACCCCTTTATATAATACCATAGAATAATCTAGAATAGCAGAGAACATAAGAATACTCTAGAGTCTGAATCACTTTCCAGAAGTCCTTTCTAGAAAGATCTACAATATTCTACATACATTTACCTAACAGAATCAAGAGATAGGAAAATTCCCAGTCTAAAAATAGACACGGTAAATACCATTAGGTTTATTTATAGCTTATACATAACAGACCAGAAAGGAACCCGAAAAAATTCAGGCCCATAGGAACAAAATGGTAAAATTTACGACTGGTCTAAAGGTGTCGCAGATTTTACCGTAGATTTCACGATACGACGGCCTTCTTGAAGCCAAAAAAAGTTTCTTGAAAGCCAATTTGTATCATACGATTGCGAAACGACAAAATTTCAATCGTAGGACCTTTCTTGAAAGAGGCCCCAGGTCCCACCGGAATACCTACAATACTCATGAACAATTTTGATCTTTTCTCCTCGATTAACGCACGGTAATTATATCACCTGCGTTTGTATTGATTTAAAGTGAGCACCAATATATTTTCTTAGTGTTTTTTTTCTTTTGCATAATTATGTTCTCTCATTTCTTTCTTTTTATCATTTTTCTTTCCTCAGATTCAGGCTTGTATAGCGATTCAGGAGTTTAAGCGTCTTTCGTTGTTTAAATACATTGATAAATATACGCCCGTCAAAAGACGAAACATACTATGTGATCACCTGTGGTGGGCGGGAGGCGTCAGCTTCGTAAGTGGCTTGAGGTCACCGTCTCTTGAACGCATTCCAACTTATCAGTACTTTCATTACTTTTATCTTTACAGGTAACGATGTTCTTCACGCAATAACATCGAATGAGAATCATGAACTGAAAGTGTTGTTGACGGATTTCGACGGACATACCAAAAATGCTGAATATACGACTGTGACTATTGGAGATGAGAGGAGTGGGTATCGTATGGCAGTATTCAACTTTTCTGGCAACGCTGGTAAGAGAATTTGTACATCTATCAAATCGAAGATATTTAATAAATGGTCATTGAATCCTAAATTAATTAGACGAGTCATCTATAAATGGATAATAAACGAGTTTGTGCCGAGTTTTCATCTGTTTTAGATTTCGAATTTAACACAAATTTGATATTTATAATATGACCCAATTCCTTTGGGATTTATCGAGGAAATTCCAGTTATTTGCCGATTAATGTTATTCCGCGATATATATAATGCTGGTTGCGAAATGACGTCTGCCAATGTATTACGACGTCATTTTTATAACGGAAAATACATCGTTGCTATAAATTCTTAGCTCACATGCATATTTATTCAACCAGTATAATATCACTCGCGATGTATAAAAATATTCAACGGGGTTTATTTCACTCCCACAACGTAGGCCATTATAAAATGTTTTGTCACGCTATGGTCACATTTATGGCAATTATCGTAGTAAGTCGTATCCATTTTACCGTAGGCAAGCTGTGACACTAATACGATTAACTACATTTGTGTAAGTTGAAGTAAGACAAAGTACATTTTACAAAGGTAACATCGAACAGTTTCCGTAGAAAGAAGTACGTGCGAGTAGGAACAACTACGAAGAACTGCGTAAACATAAGAAGTTCAATTAGATTAATTATTTATTTTAACTAATGGTAAATCGCCATTTCTTTATTTCCCAAGCCCTGATATATCTCGTTTGTAATTCTATAGATAAGAATCACGATCTTTAAATTTATCATAAGGTTTAAAATCAAGCATTTCTATCAGTCACCTTCGGGTATTATATTTAATTTGTTGTAAAACACTCGAGTTTCAAACCATTGATTTCACGTGCACTTCATGATTAGATTCTATCAATTTCACCGATTTTATTCGTACTCTGAACGTAGTCCAACCCCACTGTTTCCCTGCTTGGTCGTAGCTGTATCTTGGGCAGATGTTTAATAAACGGTTTGTATGGTAAACTAGAGTAAACGATACGTTATAATTCGATTCAACAAGATCTTACTACGTTGAACTACGTTCAAACTACGACATAAATCCTTTTCACCGTAGGGATTTTGAACATGCCCAAGATTTGTGCGGCCACTACGGTAGGATTATACGGTAGAAGAACATTCAGTCCACGGGCGACTAGGCTAAACTACGCAGTCTACGGTAGAGTGCGTTTTAGTACGGCATTCTTTCACTATGTCGCGATTAAGTTTAAACGTGAAATGTGGCCTCGATTTTTACAACGTACTTTTTCCCTACCTCTCCGTGGACAAAAATCAGATACACGTACTGCGAGAGTAGTGAATCACTAGTTCAACCTTGGTTAACCGTAGTATCGGGGACAAACGTTTACGATATCATAGCGTGCTACTACAGTTAATTTACGGATAAGCAGGGCTCAACTACTGTGACAGTACGGCCAAATTAGGAACAAAATAACGTACTATACTGTGAATAGTCTTTTGAACATTTTCTACAATAACAAAGACACTACGGTCAAACTCACGAGTTTGCACTACGTTACTCACTACGCGTAAGCACGACTAACTTCGACCTACTGCGCATTATACGCTCAGCTACGTGAATTTTACGTCTGACTAGGTTGATGCATAACTACAACTCACCACGTTAATTAACGTAAATGTGACCAAGCATTGACCCCACATTTCAACTATAACAATAATAAACGCCATTACCCTTTGATATAGGACACAAAACGATCCGGATGCAATAACCAATGATTAACCAAGATTTTTCCGGAATATCAAAAGAAAAAGGGAACCAGGAATGAAATATATGATGAATGAGCATGATTTTTACTATTTTCTTAACATAACTTGGACAATGCATGTCTTAAATAGCTTCAAAACCATCTGTAAATCAGTACGACGTGGTTGAAAAAAATCATTGCGACTTGTCACAAATATATAATGGATAGAGGACAAGGTTAGTGCAGCTGACCATTCGATTAATGAAAATATAAAAAAAAAAAACGCCGCATTTAAAAAAGTTTTTCGGGAAGTTTGTTGAATTTTGCTACAAAATCCATTTCTTTTTTGCATGTTTTAGATAAATATCAAGATTTAACTATATAAACATACCGTGACTACATTTAACTTTCTTTCTTTCTTTTTTTTTTTTTTTTTTTTTTTTTTTTGAAATATCAACATAAACCGAATGTAGGCGATAAGCCTAGCAGCATAATATCATGGTAACAAAATCGACCACATCTTAACAATGTATGATAGAGTAAAACAGGTTTTACATCGTGCCTTTTATATTTTCGTCCAGTATCAGTAGGCGCCAAAATTCAATCGTTTACCCGATGTCAGGATGTCATTTTCTGCCAATTTCATAACGTTTTCGGTTCTGTGAAACGAGCTACACGATTTTGAAGGCGATATCAAAACGTCCTTGACTTGAAGAGATAGAGATACACGGGGAATGACGAGAATAAAATAAGAAAATTGGACTTGATTATTCTATTTGATTATACCGCGATTGTAACTTGTGCTATAAAAGAAATTCTGAGAACTTTCAGAAAAGCCCTCATGTAATGAATACACTGAATATAACTCCTAAACGGTCACTTGATTTTTGCGGAAAAAAATGATATTTTCTTTGGTGTCTGAAGGGGGAAGTGGTCTAATTGTACTAGAAAAATCATTCGGGGAGAATCTTTGATTTAAACCGACATGCAAGAAAGTGAAGAAAGCAACAAACTCAAGGATGTCCCCGATTTCAAAATTAACATTAATGGGTGGGGTTAGTTTAACACTTTTTGCTCGTGTTAGAAACAAAACAACCCCAACGTTATTTTCTTTGATAATTTTATATCTGATACGCGGTAGCCGTCGAAATTCTTCACTTATGGGGTTATTTCTTGAGTATTTCTTAAAATCGAATTTCTTAAAATCCGCGAATTTTTTTTTACTTTTGTGACTTTCGTTAAAGAGGGTTCCTATGATTGAACGTATGCTCCAGACACCAAGGACAAAAAAATCGAAATAATTCTTCTTTTAGAATACGCCAAATTGAACAACTTTTCATAAATCATACTTCATTAGATGACTACAGATATGTTAAAATGTGGCCAATGCAAGGTGACCGTTTAGAAGTTTGTTTCAGTGTATGTTATCGATACTAGAAACCCATGGTATCCGAATGCAAATTGCAATACATTTTTTTCCAGCAAACTGTCTTTCCGGCAGATGGAACGGTATGAAGTTTTCTACATACGACCGTGACAATGACATAGATCCATCTAATTGTGCTGTATCGTTTAAAGGAGCATGGTGGTACGAAAGGTGTCATTGTGGTAACTTAAATGGACAATATTTAGCTGGTCACCATGATTCATATGCCAATGGCGTTAACTGGGGAGATCCTTATTACTCGTATAAATCTACGACGATGATGGTACGCAAGTTCAGCATACGAAATGTGTAATACAATATTAAAATGATCGTACATACTTTTTTAAGAATTTTGATTTCATTATGCTCTATCACTATTTTCGAAAGGATGAAATGCTATTAAACATTTTGAAAAAGTGTTCAAGACGTACATAACGACACCCCACCCACTCACATTTGAAAGTTCGCATTTCAATATGAAGCTTTTTTTATGGTAAAACGGTATATTTACTGTAATCAGCCATATTGCAGGCTTCTTGAGCACTTAAATATGAATTATTTCTGGCACTTCTAATACGAGTACAACAACAATAAACTTTTCGATTCTCCAGCGTCTTGATCAATAAAGGCCATTGTTTGCCTATAAGAGAGAAGCAAATGAACACTTAGAATATGTCGCCCAATCGGTCGGGTTGCTGACGCCATACTTCGCAGGTTAACGCTCTACCGATAGCTGTAAGTCAATGGTCTACACACGATTTCAAGAAAGTAAAGTTCTCGGAATCGTGAGAGCCTTGGCAAACTAACGCTACGCGAGTTAGTGCAGAAGTTTGCCGAAATGCACTTTTTGTGCGTTGCTACATATTACCGGGTAGCCTTTGTGACTTGGGACCCATAAGCAAGAAGAACAACCTTGGACCAGATGGATAGTCTTGTCTCCATCTTATATCTTCTATTTATATCTAAAAAAAATCGAACGCTTCATCGACAGAGTACACATTTCTTGTCTAATTCATTACTGAAAAACAACTCAGAATACACGTGAGCCATTGCTGTCTTCAAGCTCATTTGTCTAAACAAGAAACGAAATAACTTTAATACGCCACAATAAGCAAAGAACAAATATCCTTTAAATGGGAGGGGCTTTGCAAAAGTTTCGATTAAATCGGGTGATGTATGTGAGAATACTCTAGATCTAATCAAAGCACTGAAAGAAATGCGATGTTGGTACTCAATATTTAAGTACAAAGCAGGTAGTGTATGTAACCTTAGATCTGACCGCTCCCATCTGAGGTTGATCTTAATTTACAGTCTAATAGTCTCACGTTTTGCCGTTACATGCATCATTGGGTCTAAACATAGCATCGCGTTCCGAGGACAAAACTATGTTCTATACAGTATAAGAGAGTTTTTCTAAACATCAGGAAACTGCCAAAAGTATATGGGCTCCGAACTTTTGGGGTTCCTCAAGAGTTGACTATGTGAGGACATTCCACCAAGTTCTGTACCCACAATATTGTGGTTGTGATAAACAAAATCATCCAAACCTTAGATCTGACTGATTAATCTATGCCGCTTTCGCCAAGAAAGCGAAAGTATTCTAGAATATATATAAGTCGATAATTGCGGAAATTATCTTGTCTTGTACACCCACGAAAATCGCTCGCAAAACATTTTGAAAATAACATCTATGTAAGCAAGTTCAGAAAAATACGAATGGGAAAATCAATTAAATGTTCACAAAAATACTGTTATCTTGAACGCATGACAACAATTGGAACACCATCGGTCAATACAATATCCAACGATCAACATCGGAAGTACGACGAGGTCGATTCGTAGATTTTACGAAGATGTTCCAAAACGGTTGACATGATCGTTCAGAATTTCGGGAAGGATTGATCACATGATTGCCACATAGATCATGTGATTACCATATAAGGAAAAGGCGAAGCACAAACCAATTTGTACGCGATTTATTACCCTTTGTTGAGCAGTTAAAACAGCATATGAAATGTTTAGGGGCATTTATTTACATAATTTAAGTTACATGTGTAATAATAGAATTTTCAATTACATCTGATTGATTGTACACAGCAAGTTGAGTAGAGAAATAATCCGGCGTAGAGATATTGACAGCTCTCCTAGACTCCTTCATTTAATTCTGATCGGTGTGATTACTTTGGCGTTACAGGCTTTCGAGTCATCAAAAAAAGGGGCCTAAATAGTGAAATTTAAGAAAATCTTTTCTGAAACTACTGATCAGAATTCAACCAAGTTTAAGAAAATGATCCTCTTGCCATGCTCTTTCAGACTCCTTCGTAGAAATCTAATTGATTTGATTACACGGATGCTACGGGCTGACGTTACAGCATAAATGTTCCCCAAATGATGAAATATAAAAAAAATCGTCTTCAGTAAATCTACTGATCATACCTTACAGAAATGATCCTCAGAACATGCTCTTTCAGACTTTTTCGTTAAATTCTGATCGGGTTGATAACATTGGTGATACGGCTTTTCGTGACATGGTCCCATATGATGAAATTTGAGACGAATCTTCTTCGCTGTAATTAATATATATCAGAATTTAACATTACTTCGAGGAAATTATTCTTGGAACATGCTCATTAATATTTCTCCGTTAATTTCTGATTAAAATGATTTTAACGGGAGCTACGAGCTACCGCGCCATCGAAATATGGGTCCTCTAGGTATTTTGTTTATCTTTTTCTCTGAAACTACTTATTGGAATTAAACCGAACTTAATTGAAATGATCCATATGATATGCCCTCTCAGATTTGTCTTAACTTCTTGTGGGGTAATGAACTTGGGTACTTTCACGTCAGCACATGAAGGGCAAACAGGGAGAAAAGAAAAGTAATAAATGTATAAAACTAGGCGTGGGATATGAATGATTTTTTGAATATAGGTTAATAGATGATTGACTCTGATTCTTGGCATCATAATAAACCCTTGGCCCAAATCTTGTTCTTTGACCTACCTTTTTTGATATTGAATCATTAGGATTAAAAATATAACGAGTCAATAATAAAGGTTGGTAGATTAATGTCTCTGATTCTGGCACCATGTTGAACCCTTGATCCAGTTCTTGACCTTTGCTTACTTTCTTATATATTAAATTATTAGGTCCAGAACGGCATAAAGTCAATAAAAATTGGTGGTAGAATATTGTGTTTGATGCTGCCATCAAGATGAACCCTTGACAGTGACCTTTGACCTACTTTTTTAAATATTGAATTAATACGTGTAGGACTATGTAAAGTCAATAATCAAGGTTGGTAGATAAACTCATTTGATTCTAGCATCATTATCAACCCTTGACCCTGACCATGACATTTGACCTACTTTCTGAAAGAAATTGAATTATAAGGGCTAGGAGTTTTTAAAGTCAATACTTCAGGTTGGTAGATTGTTCTTTTTATTCTGGCATCATGATGAACGCTTGACCCAATTCTTGACCTTTGATCTACTTTCTTTAATATCGAAATATAAGGGCGAGGACTGCATTTAGTCAATAATAATGGTTGGTAGATGGTTGTCCTTGATTCTGGTATGATGCTGAACCCTTGACCCTGACCGTGACCTTTGAACTTCTTTCTTAAATATTGAATTCTTAGGTCTAAGATTGTAATAAGTCATTAATAAAAGTTGGTTGATAATTGTATTTTATTCTGGCATCATGTTGAACCTTTGACTGTGACCTTTGAACTACTTTCTTGAAAATTAAATTATTTTGGCTAGGACTGTAAGTCAATAATAATGGTTGGTAGATAATTGTCTTTAATTTGACTTCCTTTGTTAACCTCCGAGTACTTCCCAAGAGCTCCGAAAATCAGGATACCCCGGGTGAGGAAAGAATCATTTCTACCACCTTTTTTTTAAATTAGACTATTGGTTTCGGAGACTCAAGTCAAAATTAAAAAAAAAAACTATATTTAAGTGATGTTATCAAAAACCGTGTCCTAAAATAGCGTTGTGTTCATATATAACTGCGTTTATAATATGACCTTCGTCGCGGGAGTGAAATAAACCCGTCATTTTTTTACAAGGCTGTATATACTAGTGGAATAACAATGCAAATGAGCTATGAGCGGATATCAAAGTTATGTTTTGGTTGTGAAAATGACTAAATAAGGCATTTCATGACGTCAAGTCGCACACGACGTTATATATTTTGTGGAATAACTTAATTTCATAAATGCCTGAAATTTCTTCAATTTATCAGGAAAATTCAGGTCATATTATAGATAGCATATCAAATTTGTGCTCATAAAATACCGAATTTAATATTCGAGTCATCTAAAACAGATAAAAATCGGCACAGCCTCGTATTTATCTGTTTATAGATGGATCGTTTAATGAATTCGGTATTTCATGACCACTCATTCAATATTCTCTATTATGTAGAGAGAGAAAAGTTCTCGTAATTATGTCCACCTGTTGTGGTATACAGCTCTGTTGAGATTGTTTTATGTTATCATAATGAGGACACAGAAAGGGCTGGCGTAGCAGCTGACCGTTGTCTAAGCCCCTTGATCATTGACGGCGGCTTCTACTCCCTAGGAAAGGGGGGCACAACTCGATGGAATAGCGCGGAACTCAACCATATAGAAAGTTACAAATGCTTCGCACTGACCCATCGAGATGTGATGAATTATCTTTAAATCTATCGATAGAAACATAATATTCCCCTTGAACAAGTAATATAAGCCTTAAGTATAGCATTGGCATTTGAGTCGCTGTAAAAACCTTGCAAATGACTCCTGTACTCACTGGCAGGGACACAAGAGTGTTGATTAATGTATAAATCAATACAACGGAAATGCAGGATTTATTTATCGCTTAAATCCGGACGGACGGTTGTGTGTACACACGCTAGCATACATTTACTGAAGTACCATAGTAACAAGTACTTTACTAAGTATGTCTCCTCAACTGAAAAGGGATTTGTCTAAAAAAAAAAAAAATAGACAAAAAGAATGTCAAATATAACATTGTTTAATATTTTTAAAGTCAAAATCAAACGTTGAAACAGTCAAAATAATTTTACATATTCGTCAAGTAAAAACCAATTTCATTTCATTAAAAGCAACGTACATGTATTTAGTTATAAAAATAAAGTAATATAATTTAAGGAAAGCGTCGGAGTATTATTTTATTATCTTATTTAGATGATAGTAGGAAAAAATAAGAATATCCGAACATTTTACATAGTGATAGGCGGTCAATGACTTTCCCAATGGCTTAGTGGCAAAGGCGTTCTACCCGTAATCTGAATATAGTTAGCAACATCGAGTAATTGACTCTCATTCCGATCAAAACCATTCTAAGACGCTCGACCAACGCTCCATCCATTCATTCCATACACTCACTGAAAACATTCGAAGAGTTTCGAAATTACTAGAAATACTAGATAAACAACTTAATTCAAAATAAAGATTGGTAGAAAAATTCACGATTTCATTGACGTTATTGATTTTGGCAGCGTCTTATTGGTTTGGAAAGACAAAAAAGGTTATTCATAGAACTTGTTTGCATATTTTATAAAAGGGAGGTTATAAATATTACTAATTTTTTTCATCTTGAATAAATTATCGATAGTGGATTACACCGCTTTCATTTAATTCAACAATAATTCAACCAATGGCTTAGTGGCAAAGGCGTTCTACCCGTAATCTGAATATAGTTAGCAACATCGAGTAATTGACTCTCATTCCGATCAAAACCATTCTAAGACGCTCGACCAACGCTCCATCCATTCATTCCATACACTCACTGAAAACATTCGAAAAGTTTCGAAATTACTAGAAATACTAGATAAACAACTTAATTCAAAATAAAGATTGGTAGAAAAATTCACGATTTCATTGACGTTATTGATTTTGGCAGCGTCTTATTGGTTTGGAAAGACAAAAAATGTTATTCATAGAACTTGTTTGCATATTTTATAAAAGGGAGGTTATAAATATTACTAATTTTTTTCATCTTGAATAAATTATCGATAGTGGATTACACCCCTTTCATTTAATTCAACAATAATTCAACCAATGGCTTAGTGGCAAAAGCGTTCTACCCGTAATCTGAATATAGTTAGCAACATCGAGTAATTGACTCTCATTCCGATCAAAACCATTCTAAGACGCTCGACCAACGCTCCATCCATTCATTCCATACACTCACTTCAAAAACATTCGAAAAGTTTCGAAATTACTAGAAATACTAGATAAACAACTTAATTCAAAATAAAGATTGGTAGAAAAATTCACGATTTCATTGACGTTATTGATTTTGGCAGCGTCTTATTGGTTTGGAAAGACAAAAAAGGTTATTCATAGAACTTGTTTGCATATTTTATAAAAGGGAGGTTATAAATATTACTAATTTTTTTCATCTTGAATAAATTATCGATAGTGGATTACACCCCTTTCATTTAATTCAACAATAACTCCTCTCGCTTATTCAATTTCATTCCAAAACCGTTCTAATTTCATTGTCATTGTCAATTTCTAGATCGATGGCTCAGCGTGAAACAGTTGTAACTGCCTATACATTTATAGGCAGTTACAACTGTTTCACGCTGAACCATCGAGATGTTCTTAACTGTATCTGTCATTCCAAATAGCCCACCATCACTCTGTGAGCATAAAACACTGAATAACCAGTCTCGCTTCATCCAGCTGTAAGGTTGGGTAGCATTGGGCTTAACCCCCCCCCCCCCTCCCACACACACACATCCCTCGCTCTCTATCTTTTTCTCTCTCTCTACCTCCCTGTCTCTCTCTCACTCACTCCCCCCTCCGCTTTCTCTCTATCTTCTGATATTTTTTTCGGAATTTTCACACAATGTCTCATTTTATTCCACTATAATATAATTTTGAGTCTACCGTAAAACGTTTCTACAATTTTTCAATCTTACAGATCTGAATTTTTAAACACAGGGTGACGTTTAGAAATTTTCACAGCGCTTCTATGTTAGGGTTATAATATGTTTCATTATGGTTGAAAACCATAAGTCAAGTGTTACACGCAGAATATAGAAATAAAGATTGATCAGGTCTGGCTTTTTTTGACGAAATATTATTTTTCAAACATTCCTTTCTTCGTCTATAACCAAACAACACAGGATATTTTTATTTCATAGTATTTAGGAAACGGAGATATAACTGTTCTACAGGATTACAGCCGATTGCCTCTTATTTTTTTTACTGGGGATAATCAGTTTCAGGATAAATAATGTGTTTGTGAAATTTCACGAATTCCCCCGAAACAGGATTTTCTTTTTAAATTTTGATCTTGACAGATGACATTGACCTTAAACAATGACCTTGACCTTGGTATCTGTAGATGCGCATCATCGAGATCTATCATCAAACAAAATATGAGCCTTTTTGTTAAGTTTTGCTTTCAGACTGACCGACAGACAGGCCGACGGATGGACAGACGGAAAACGTTAAAACAATATTCCCCCGATCTTTCGATACGGAGGCATGAAAATACTCATGATTCTTATATTGGTCCTAACTCACACCAGATTTTGACATGGAGCTAGAGAGAGGCAATGGATTCTAACCACTGTTATACCCACTTTCACATCTGGCTGGACTGAGGCTGTCTTTAGTGCATCATGTCCAAATACATTATCTGCGTCCGGTGAGGCTCGAACTCACAACCAACAGATTATAAATAAAAATTACAATATATTTGTGACCGTCACGCGAAAAGGGACCTTATGGAAAATGCGAAAAGTTTCGAACCTAGTCAGCTGACTAGGCTCGAGAATTTTCGCATTTGACTAATTTTCTGAATCTAGAATAATAAATGTACCCACTTGTGAAAGAACTTTTTAAATGCGATATTTGGTTAGCCTGTTCTAGAAATAATCTTTTTTTTTCCAAATGTTAATTTTACCGAGCACCCGAATGGCGACAGTACACATATATATTTACAGTTAATAACATCCTAAAATTGACATTCATCTCAATCAAAATCGTTCTCAATCGCTCACTCAGCGCTCCATTCATTCATTCTCAAACACTCACCAAATCCTTTCAAAAGGCTCCTAAATCACACACACACAAAAAAACCCTGAGATCAACAATTACATTCAAAAGAAATTTGGATAGGAAACATTCGAGATTTCACTGACATAATTGAAATTGTATGCGTCTGATTGGTTCTTGAAGAAAAAGGAAGCTATTTATAGAATTTGTGTGCATCTTTTTTTGAAGGGACGTAATAAATATCGCCAACTTTGTTCATGAACAACATTAGCGAAATTAGATTATCTCCTGTAAATTACTCTCAACGCTCACTCATTGAACCCATTTTATTTCATTTCAAAATCATTTCAAAATCATTCACCTTTTCAATTTCACGACGCTCTTAACTCTATAAATATATATATTTTGGGAAGAGCGAATTTCTCTTTTCGAAGATCTGTTCCTTTATTTTTTATGGAGTCCGATATTCAAAAACAAAAGTTTGTTTTTTACAAACTTGAGCCAAAACTTAAATTTTAAGAAAGTGTCCACTGGGTGATATAAATTGTAAAATAGCAAGGCCTTAAGACGTAAGACTGAATATTTATTAAAGACACCCTTCTTTATGTGTACATAAAATGCAGGAACCCTCATCATAGGGATAGTTGTACTTCTAGTACCTCCTCTTTCCCCAAAGGGAACGGAGTGAAAAAGTGAATTGTAATGTATAGTAACATCGTGAAATTGACAATGCTACGTTTTGTCGCCTATGAATGAAATTACTTTTACTCGGTCTCGAAGATAAAATTTCAATCTTCGACCCTGGTTCTGTTCAAACTTTGACATGGAACTAGAGAGAGGCAATGGGTTCTTACCTCTGTTACCCACTTTTATGTGATTGTTCATTCTATTTTGATTATCTGCTTATTGAATTTTCTTTCTTTTTTTATAGTTGTTATTGTTTATGCTTGGCAGTGGTTCATATACAGTTAACAACATCGTGAAATTGACAATGTGAGTGATTTTGGAATGATTTAGAATGAAATTGAATAAGTGTGTGAAGCGAGTTTTGAGTGAATTTAATGGGAGGTAATCCAATGTAGCAAATTTTGTTCAGGATGAACAAAATTAGCGATATTGATTACCTCCCTTTAATAAAATATGCATACAAGTTCCTTAGATAGCTCCATATTTCTACAAGAACCTAGAAGACGCTTACAGTTTGAATTATGTCAGTGAAATCGCGATTGTTCTCTATCCAAATTTATTTTGAGTGGCGTTTTTCAATCTATATTTTTCAATGGGTTTGGGCGTTTTTAAATGGTTTGAGTGTGTGTTTGGAATGAGTAAATGGAGCGCTTAATGAGCGATTTATAATGGTTTTGATTGAGGTGAATGTCGATTTCACGATGTAACTAACTAAAATACAGATCTTACAATCTAAAAGTTTTAAGATGTATTAAAATACGAAGTATATACAAACACTAATGGCCAACTAAAAAAATAACAAAAAAAACCACACAAAAAACGCATTTTCAAATTTGAATTAATCAAAATCGGTCAAATTTTCATATCTACAGCTTTAATAAAGTTGTAGTTACGACATTTAGATCGCTAATAGACGGTATTTTGAAGTTTACTTGTTATTAAACAGATAGTTACAAGCCAGAGCCACTCCACCAAGAAGGAGACCAGTTGTAAATAACGAAGCCCCGCCTTCCCCTTCTTCTGTACGCGAAGCACGGATACTCCCCCTTTCTAATAACGTTGAATTTTCAGGTTCCTTAAGGTACCAGTTCCCTCCTGGATCCCCGCCACGGACCTTCACAGTCTCTCCGCCGGTTGTTGAATTTTGTTTCCAGCTTCCAATTGATTTTACGACATCTACTTCGATACGTCGACACTTGCCAAGGCGTTCCAACTGTTTGAAGACCCATAAACGCCGATTGTCAGCGGCTACCCATTTAGTGCCATTTCTGCAAACTTTTATTTGAGGAATGTCGTATATACAGCACCTGAAAATACGACACAATAAATATGAAATATACGTCTTCCAACATTTCAGGTAATCCTATAACGCAAATTTTGTTCGGGATTGATTACCCCCCTTTAATAAAAATGCATACAAGTTCTATACATAGTTTCCTATTTCTTCAAGAACCTATTAGACGCTAACGATTTGAATAATGTCAGTGAAATCGCGATTTTTCTCTATCAAAATTTATTTTTGGTGACGTTGTTGATTCTATATTTTTCAATGGGTTTGAGCGTTTATAAATGGTTTGAGTGAGTTTTTGGAATGAATGAATGGAGCGTTGAGTGAGCGATTTAGAATCAATACAACGTCATTCAAAATAAATTTGGATAGAGAAAAATCGCGATTTCACTGACATAATTTAATACCCATTCTCTGTAACGACTTAAACTATTTTGGCACACATGGTCTCCGATTTGGATGAAATTTCATATACAAGAAGGGAATAATGAAAGGAGAAGAAATTGACCAAAAAAATGTTTTTAGATCATCTGGTTACCATGGCAACGATCTTCAAAGCACGGAATTTTGCAATATTAAGCTTTTTTGAAGCTATATAATTTGGTATTTACATGAAGATGATGGTTGATTTTGTATGTAATGGATAATCTAGGATCGAAAATTTGGACTATATTTTTTTGTTTTGTCAGTTAGTGTCAAAAAGGTTGGTTACCATGACAACAAATATGGCTAATTTTGATAAACTGATTACAAAATGTTGTTTATAATTTCCAGTTTTTCTTCACTTATGACTGACTTTTTATATGTAGATGGAATTTATTATATAGAAGGAGCAACTAAGATTCAAATTAATTTTGTTGTTGTGCACATTGGTTACCATGACAACGGTAACTATAGCTCATAACTTGGCTGCTTTTGTTACTTTGGAGTTGTTTTTTTTTTAATTTTGCAGCATGATAAACCGATGATGATTATTGGAACATATCTAACAAAAAGCGCTCTTTCAAAAACCGTAAAAAAATCATTGGGCCTTTTTGTTACCATGGCAACCATTTTTATTATTTTCTTAAATCAATTAATTTAAGTCCCTGAAAGTTTATATGTGATAAGATAAGAGATCAAATAAGCCTCTATCAAAATACAAGAAAAAAGAATAAAAAATTTAATAGTTGCCATGGTAATTTGTCGATACAACCCAAAATTAAGCATTTTTGGGGTGATTTTGCAGCCTTTTTCCTAAAAAATTGGACCGATTAACACAACGATTTTGATATATAATTTAGAGGACAGTTTGAACTTTATTCAAGATTAAGAAATATTCCGATTGCTTAGTGTTGGATACCCGTATCCAAGGACTAAAAATGGGCTTTTGTGAATTATACCATAATTGTTCCCATAGCAACAGGCCATTTCCTGCAAGTTTTTGAAAAAAAATCTCATATGTCCTAAAAGGTCTATTTGAGCAATTTTACAAATTATCATAACATTGAATTTGAGTTCAATAATATAGTCATCTGAGGATTCTAAAGAGTTCTGAAGTTGCCTTCATTTAAGGGATATGAATTCGCGTTGCCATAGCAACGAACACAAAAATTATTTTTATTTGAAAGTTTATGTGGTATTTCCTTGTTAAACCGAAAACAACGTCTGTATTTTGTCATTACATTTGAAAAAATAAAAAAATCAATATTTAAGTAGGGTGTGTGTATTGTTGCCATGGAAACATAAGTTAACAACATAGGCCCAAAAATATTATTACATCATTTGAGAGAACGATGATGGGGGACTTATATGTTGTGTGTTTTTATTTTAGCTTGTGCTGCATTACTGATATATTTGCCTGTAAAAACTCGCAAAAAGAGACTTTTTCAAACTTTAATGTCTGTTTCCATGGCAACCAGAAGTGATATAAAGAATTTTTTCATCTTATTTTTACTTTTGGGTCAGCCCTAGCCTCATGTTTAAATTTTATCAAAATTTGAGACATAGCGTGCCACAACCCCTATTTAAAAGTGTAAGTGCTTACAGAGAATTGCTATTAAATTGTAAGCGTCTAATAGGTTCTTGAATAAATGGGAAGCTATCTATAGAACTTAACATATTTTATTAAAGGGGGATAATCAATATCGCCAATTTTGTTCACCCTGAACAAAATTTGCGATATTGAATTACCTCCCATTAAATTCTGCCAATTCTCGCTCCACACACTCATTCAAATTCGTTCCTAGATCATTCCAAAATCATTCACGTTGTCAATTTCACAATGTTGTTAACTGTACTGGCGTAAGTATCGAATACTTTCTGTACATTGAAGGACTAGCTAATGATACATGCTTAATATTGAGATTGTAGGGCTTCGATCAGAGAAGAATATGCCTATGTTTTCTTCATAATATCAATTGGTTACCTTGGTAACTGTATTTTTTTATTGAATACATGCTTAATATTGAGATTGTAGGGCTTCGATCAGAGAAGAATAGGCCTATGTTTTCTTCATAATTTCAATTGGTTACCTTGGTAACTGTATTTTTTATTGAATTAAATCATTCCACCCCTATTCGAAAAAAAAATTCTGCAGATTTTGGTTTTAACGAAATTGCGGTTTCGGAGTGGATATACATGTAAAATAATCCCTATGTTTTGACGGGCCTTTAAACGACATTGAGTCAGTGCTCTGCCCTTTGTGATTATGGGTAATAATGCATGTTATTTTCATACAAATTTATTAATTTATACTCTATGCCAAATATCAAGACTGGATCTTTTGTGGTGCACATGCAGTTGGTATTTGAAGGATTTCTTTTAACTGTTTAACTCTTGTTTCAATGACCATTGCAGGTTAATATCGTTTATCTGGGCATTTTGTACTCAGCCAGTGAGAGAATGAGAGTGAGGAAGAGAGAGAAAGAAAGAGAGAGAGAGAGAGAAAGAGAGAGAGAGAGAGAGAGAGAGAGAGAGAGAGAGAGAGAGAGAGAGAGAGAGAGAGAGAGAGAGAAAGAGAGAGAGAGGGGGGGAGGAGAGAGAGAGAGAGAGAGAGAGAGAGAGAGAGAGAGAGAGAGAGAGAGAGAGAGAGAGAGAGAGAAGGCGGGAATATGCTAGATTACGTATGAGAGTAAGAGGTGCACATGAAATTGTCTGGCGTTTAGAACTTATAATATCCTCTTTTCTCCTAGAGTGTGTATTTCCGTTTATTTATCGTCGCTACCGTAGCACATGCCCATATGAGCGACGCCCCCAGAAGACGGTTAGTTGTTACGGGGGATAGTGCAAGGATACATGACGAAACTACTGCTGAGATCCGCCATGGTTCTTTAACGTGCTCGGTGTAAAGCACCGTCTCACGGGGCCTCGGTTTAACGTCTCATCCGAAGGACAATTAGTTTTTATTAGTGTACCAGCCCGGGAATCGAACCCACGCCGCCGAACTCCCATGGTTTTGAAGTCCGGTGCTCTACCAACTGAGCTAATCGGGCTGGTAAAAGATAAAAAATAAAAAATATTTCTCCTAGAATCGTGTATCTTAATTATAATACCCTCGTTTACATTGATAAAAAGTGAACATCAATTTTTTTAAATGATTTTCTATCGGAGGGTTATGTTATCTACTTAAATTAAAATAAACAAAGGATAATCATAGTTGACAAATTATTTAAAATTTTTACTCTAAAGTGCACTAGGGTAGTCAGTCTAATGTTGACTTGAGTTTCTCATTGGATTCGTGCATCTGATTAAGGGAGCTAATTTGTGGTTAGTTAGTCCATGTGATAATTTTCAACGCTAAGAACTGCACAAGTTGCAGACACAGACAATATTTACAAATATGGTATGACGAAGTTAGTTGGCCATTTTAGGATAGTCGGTAATTTCTTTAAATTCTTTAATAAGTAACTTATAATGGAAAAGAAAACATAAATCTAAGTTTTTTCTTCATTTTTCACACAAAGTTAATTTTTACACAGTAAGGTTTTACAAAAATCCTCATATTGTTAGAGATTTGACATGCAGGAATCCAATGAGAAGGCACGAAATGATGAGAAACATATGTGATGGACACTTACCTCCCCTCGCAAATGTCATCTAATGTTTCTCCTATTTTCTTTCTACAAAGAGATCCCCTATTGGCATCGAAGTAACAACTGATGGATTCCTGGGAATAAAGAATTTCCGATGGATAAAGAAATACTGTTTCCATCGTGCTATGATAGTTGATCTGCTTTTTAAACTGTTTGTACAGGGAGTAGGTTGATAAAAAATTCTTAGAAACAAATCGGAAAGTTAAATATGACGTCATAAATACATCAAAATCAATCTAAATATAGATCGGACGAGCGGTCAAAAATCTACTCTAATCTAGATAGATCTAATTCTATTAAAATTTAATTCATCGATTTTTGGCTTCAATGTTATACTTTTCCTTTTTTATATTACAGTTTTTGTGGCAAACCCGGGCGTTAAAACATTTCCCAAGATCTTCGGAATAAGATAAGTATATTTAATTATAAAATCTTTCCGGAAAACGCATATCCATCTTTCTTGGAACTATAATCGAAAGTAGTAAACGCGGGCTTCATTATAAGGGAAACAATCGCGTGATAGTGATATGAAAAATAAATCAAGGTAGCCTCCCTTGTTTTAAACTTGTGAAGTGAGCCAACTTTAGGAGAAATTGAAGCCCAGTGAAAGATTGGCGTCGCACGTTCGAACTGTGCAGGTTTTAAGGGGCGCAGGTTTTGTGAGTCTGGGACTATTAGTTGTCAAAACTTTTTGATGCAAGTCCTTAGAACCCTCTGGGGATCAACTCCAGAGATGAATTAAATACTGTTTTAATACGGTCTTCAATTCTTCTGTGAAATTGATACTGAAAAAGTACACAACTATACAGTACCTTGTGTAGCTTAATCCAGAAAAAAATAACATTTACACAAAAACATGAGAATAGCTCATAAGAAAATAATCCACATTTCAAGACGGGACTCACAAAACTTAAGCAAGGATTCCTATGAGCCTGACCACATGTATTGAGTTATGGGACCCCATTTTATTGATGTGATACTAAAACCCTGACTGCGGAAGACGTCGTCAAAACGCAGATAAAAGCGCATCGGATAGCGGAGGTGGCACTCATCCTTTCAAACAATATGCCTGGACCAACAAAGGGGGGAAATGAGTTGATAAACGTAAACCTATGTGGGATGATGAGGCTTGAGACTCGAAAGGGATAATGAAGTAGAGAGAAACACCATGAGATCATGTTTGCATGCAACATACGCCGTGATATGTCATAAATTTGAAAACCCGTCGCTCGTATTTCATGCTTAAACCAAGATTTTGATCCCCCTCCCAAATCTGATGTCTTCGAACGGGGTCATTGTGACCTCATTGAGAGAAATTTCTAAGGGTCAAAACTGTTTAAGATGCATCCGGTATGCTATTTAAACTTTTACTTATCAAATACTTCATTTCTTTAAAAGAAAATGTCAAATGACCCATCACTCAATAAAATTCTTACTCATGCTCAGCTCTTTCTTGTCTTTTGAACTAATTTAATTTCCGTTTCAATTGACTCTCCCCATCAAATCATTCAGGGGTCAATGACTCCCTAATATCCAACAATAGCACGAGCCCTGAAAACTTAAAGTGTTAACGAAAGGTAGTAGTGATTTTAAAGAAACAACCCTATATGGTAAAACATCACAAATGTTGTAGAACAATCGAAAATTGCTTGTAAAGGCAAAGTTTCTTTTTCACAATATTTTCTAAAGTATTCTAAAAACCACAGAGACGTTAAAATCGTCTGTATCGAAAAGAATTAATCAGGCCCAGCTGATCTAAATTTATTGTTAATGTGTTTGGCTGAGTCAATCCAAGGGCTGTGGCTTCGATCCTAAAACCGAGCAAATTTTATGCGTATCCAATTTCCATGTATTGTGTTATGCAAAGGATATAAGAGGTTTTCGACAGAAATCCTAAATTTATCACGAAAGGTCCATTTATATCAGAAAAAAAACAGAATAGTAAAACAAGGAGATATACTGGGCAAGCCTGTCTTGCGTTCAGGGTCCAAGAAAGGTTGCAATATTTCTAAAATGGTACTTCGCTTTGCGCGAACCCGCTTAATTTGCAAATTTGTAAAATACATGTACTTAAAAAAGTCCTGCTAAAGTTTTTTCCAATAGCTAATGGCAGACTAAATGTCTGTGCAGGCTGATCAAAGTAATGTGACAGCTAAAGTTTTGTGTGCAGTAAGAATATGTCTTAAAGCTGCTCTTTCACAAAATGGGAAAATGTTATTTTTGAAAAGAAAGTAAAATCAAGCAGAAGTAACAACCAAATCATTTTGAAGCCTTCAAAATAATAAGATTCAATCTTGTAATGCACGGAAAGAAAGACCGATATTCCTGTATTTGGTGAAAATCATTCTGAAAAATTAAGCATCTACTAGCGCCTCAAAAATTATTCTTCAATTTCAAGCCAACTATTTACGCATGTGCATTTCGTAAGTTTGTCTTATTCAATCAAAGATGAAGGTAAAACTATTTAACAGCTGAATGCTTCATATCAATACAAGCAAAAATGCAAGATTATACAAAGAAAGTATTACCCATGATTAGTGCCCTGGCAGGGCGGAGCCTAAGTAACGGGTCGTTGCACTTAAGTTAAGGGAAATCAGCTTTTATCTAAAATAACCTACTTCTAAAGAGAGTCGACATAAATAACTCGGGACCTCAAATCGTAGATTGGTAACCAAAACCTCGTAACTTCAGCTTAATCAAGCTGAAGTTACAAGGCCTTGGTAACCAAACGATGAATGTTTTCACTCTCTCAAAGCAAGTGAATCCTTGAGGTCCTAGGAAACAGCTATTTGCACGCGTTAACGATGATTACCGACTAAAATTCGAAAGAACCCAAACTCGCCAAACTACATCACGGTTAAGCCCCCGCCTTGCCAGTTCATTTATTACGGAGAATAACGAATTTGTAATTTATAGACTGGATCTCTTAGTGCTCTTGTCGCTTCGAAAAGATAAGTTACAAAGCCATTGAAAAATGTTGCTTTTAGTACCAATACCCTCGGCCATTCTAATCGTCTAAAAATACACACATTTTCAAATTCATGAACAAGGTTTGTATTTTTCTTTGAAAAACTGTGAAAGCGCAGTTTAAAACAGTAGGATAAGGGTTAGAATGGTAAATTGATAAGGATATACACGAAATCATTGTCCTGTTCAAAGTTGCCGAAGAATGTTCTGCGAAGGAGTAAGTAACAGCGCAAAATTGACATTCACCTCGATCAATGCTATTCCAAACACTCTCTCAAATAATTCAAAAACACTCCGATTTTGTTCAAAGACTCTTCGAAATCGTTCAAAACAACAAACATTTCATTCAAATCGATTAAATGATTGTATTCTGCGTTATTTATGAACTGGCAGTTCAGGGCTTAGCCGTGACGTAATTTGGCGAGTTAACGTTTAAATATTTTATGTTCATTGAAAAGTTAGTCGGCAATGATCGTGAACGCGTGCAAATAACTATATCCTAAAACCAAAAGGTCCCACGTTCGATCCCCGACGGCGGCACTCATTCTTTTCGACTATTTGTCTCTCACCAATGGACTGATAATCGTAGACCTATGTGAGATAGTAGCTGGAGGCTAGGAAAGGATGTGATGGTTGTACTGGTGAGGGAAATACCAGGAATCCATTGTTAGGTGCTCCAGTCGCTACGATATAAATGAAACAAATGTTGAAAGCGGCGTCAAACTCCATTCAAACTATCTCTTTCCTGGGATGGGGTTTATAGAACAAGACCGGAATAATATGCAAGATACAAAAAGAAAACTTTTATTGAGAGTCTGGTGTCATATAATTATCAACATTTAACATGAAACTTATTTTCCGACTAAATAAACAACGAATAAAACAAAATAATCAAAAGAACAAACTGACCTTTAAGGGAATTTTTAAGATCAACAAATAATTATAAAGACATTCATAGAGAATTAAAAAGTGCCTAAGATTTTGCAAGCAAGAATATTTTTAAATTTACAAGAAATAGATAAAAATGGGCTAACAGTGAGCATCAGAATTTTGAATTCGAAAATTAACATTTATCTTGATAAGTAAAACCAATAAAATACACATTTAAAATCAAAGTGCTAAAAACACTGCATTATTAATTTCGAATCAGTATTTATTGTTATAATTTGTTTTTAATCTTTTCCGGATTAAAGAGAAAAATCAGGGTGCACAGAATATGAACTTAGTCTATACCTTCTTCTAAAGGAAGAATATTCCGGGTTTAGTATGACAAGGGTTACAGTTAGTTAGATCGTGAAATCTCACTAAAAACCATTCGATATCGCTCATCCAGTACTCCATTCATTCATTCAATCGAAACTCGCTCCAAACACTCATTCGATTTCATTACAAGATCACTCAAATCACTCATCCATCTGGTCAATTTCACGATAATCTTAACTGTAACAAGAGCACCGTCTGCGGGTGCTACGCTCGTTTACAGGTGCTCGAAAATGAAAGAAATCTAAGTAAAATATTTGCATAATTCTTATAAAAGTGCATTCAGAGTTATTTCCTTTGAATCTCATGATATCTCTTGTGATGGTGACAAAAAGATATATTCAATAACAAGCCAGATATATGACCGAGGTTAAAATTTGTCGTGCACACGCCTACGCCAACGAAAAAACCAATGACGCCAACTGCCCGACATTTGCTTTCAAAATAGCCGAGATAACAAAGAAGGTAATATATAAGGTTTCGCTAACACATTACTCGATTCAATGATTTGTTTATGCATGGTCCCACTAGACATCTTTCACACTTCGGGCTTTTATCGGCACTGTATGTTCCAAAACGTAGTAAAGCAAAACTCTTTTTTCTAACGAAAACTATTATTAAAAGATGAGCAACTCTGTCATAATATACCCAGAGGTAACTGTCGCATTATTTATTATTCTAAAAAGTGTTCGCGAACGGTTAAAAAGCTGCACATGTTCGCAAGACGGGAAATAACCTTTTAAAAAAGTTTCAACCAAATCAAACCATTAAAGCACACAGAAGGATTTTCTTGATGAGAAATTAGTCCATCGCAATGTTGGCAAACAGTTAATAATGTAATTTATGCTGGTAACATGATGGGAAATATTCTGTGAAGTGCCATGTAGACCCATCTATAAATGTAAGAGGAGTTGCATAAACTCTAAATTATGTCCACTGTTTTCTGTGACGCAAAAGCAGCCGCCTATGAACAACAATTCGCGAATCGTTACATAATGTTGAACATTCGGTAGAAGCTGCATGCAAAGCCATACATAAATGTAGCTGTCGTTTTGAATAGAATTTTTTTTATCAAGTCCCCATTTCTATGGCGCAACATGATATCTTCAAACAGCGAAATGGTCGCATGACGAGGAACACTATGCGAAAGATTCGTGAATATTCGCGCAGAAATAAGGAAATGTGTTGATTAAGAGATAGATGTCCGCACCGATGAATAATGGACGAGCGGGGAAGAGGATTCCATTAAATATTATGAAGGAGATAAAACCTTCTTTTCTGTTGCCGCTTCTATACATTCTACATTCTATTCTTGTTTCAAATGTATTTCATTTTTTTTATCATTTTTGTAATTCACACTACGGTCCGCCGTAAGAACCATTATTTACAATTATTCCACTGTTATTCACAATAACCGGTCTGACCGGAAGTTGATCATAGACTGGATCCCATGACTGCACTAGACTGGATCTCTCAGCATTATTATTTAGTTTATTTTCTCCTGTGTAGTGTAAGCCAGCCTCCTGCCAGTTGAAAGTAAAGCCGCGTGATCCTGAAAGAGATGAATATGTTCTTCCTTTTTTTATCACACTTTAATGTTTTTTTCGTTTCAGTGTGACCAATTGAAGTGTTCTTTTGTCAATCATCATTAAACAGTCTAGTAAATTAACAGAATAAAATTAAATACAATTTTATAAAATGGAAGTATTAACTTGCATCAAATCACTACATTAGTGATTTTTTTCAAAGTTTAAATTTCCATCTAGTTAAAATGCTAAGATTTTGTAACAGCCTAGCGCAACTTTAGATCGCCCTTTGAATGCCTCGTTAACGACATTGTGTAGGGCCTCTCATTCAGATCAAAACCATTCTCAATCGCTCACTCAACGATCCATTCATTCATTCCATACACTCACTCGAACCATTCAAAAATATTTAAAAAAAAACATAATTTCATTGACTTTATTGATTTTGGAAGCGTCTGATTGGTCCTGAAAGACATCAGCTATTTATGTGTATGTTTTATTAAATGGATGAAATAAATATTGCTTATTTTCTTCATGTTGAACAAAATAAACGATATTAGATTACCTCCCTTTAATTTCATTCAAAACTCACTCCTCTTGTTTATTCAATTTCGTTCCAAAACCATCCCAACATCACTCACCTTGTCAATTTCACGATGTTCTTAACTGTATAAGATTGATTATAGAACTGAAGATATTAAACTGAATAACTGTCAACAATAAACTAACGATTTAAAAAATGGACGAAACCTTAAAACAAAACAGATGTTTGAACCATGTTTACATTGAAATACTTTTTGCACTGTATGATACATACTAAGAGTATATTTTAAAGCTATACTTACAAGTATTACTGAGCATCTATCATTAAGAGCTGAAGGTTACATTATTCAAATTTCATACCTTTACAATTTGGATATAGAGTATAGAGATTATGCTTCCAAGAATAATACGTATGCCATATATCCCACAGAGTATCTTGTGTGTTTGTCATCTCAAACTCGTGGAACCAACCCGTCACAACATTATTGGGAACCAGCGGTTTAAATTGTGTATTGTTCCTAATGGCCATAAACCACGTGACGAAGTTGAACCAATTCTTCCGGTTGGGTGAAAAACCCCATGTTCCGAGTGTCGGATAGAGATAAACAGGGTGTTTCTTCGATATGTTCACATAGCCTGGAGACCCGTCATGTTTGATACTGATACCCTGTAGACTAAAGCCACTCACGTGTGGATGTTGACCGTACTTAGCATGGACGATTTTCAGATATTTGTAAAAGTAAGGAGAGACTGTTAGGTCGTCTTCAAAGATGACCGCTATTTCTGAGCTCTGTAATGGAGGCTGCCATGTCTACAAACATACAAAAATAGTTACCATCATCGTGAAAATATGTTGAATGGATTAGGAATGATTTCGAAATGAAGTAAATGAGTCGGACAAGCGAGTTTTTTGAGATTTGAAAGGGACTCAATAAAACATAGTTAATTTCGTCAAAATTTAACACAATTCTCAATATTTATTACTTTCCTTTATAAAAACAATCGGCGTACGTCTCTATGAAAAGAATGAATGGAGCGCTTAATTAGTGATTTAGAAAGGTTTAGATAGAAGTGAATGTCTTATTTCACGATGTTACTAACTGTAAAGTAATTAACGAATCGCTAGCCCCGACCCTAGACCTAGTCACAGTACAACCCCATTCGAAACATCGCTCGGACTTTTCCGTAAACTGGAAAGTACATGAAGGTCTATTCCATAGAATCGCGGAAGGTTCACACTGAGTACCTCTACTTAGATATTTGGACAAACGTCATTTAAAGGGCACAACGGAAGGACGCAGACATGAAATAAGCAACAAACCGATAGTGCACGACCATAAAAAATGTAAATATAGCTCATTCAAATTGTAGGTACGACATTTTAATCACCGACTTACGAAAATGATGGAAACAAAGAGGCTGACAATGGTGGAGGTCAGTTGCCATTCCATTATATATGAAACATTTGATTGGCTATTTTTATACTGACAGCAGCGATCTGATGATACAGTTAACAACATCGTGTAATAGACTCTAATTCAAAACCAATCTAACTCGCTCACTCAATGCTCCATTCATTCATTCCGTACACTCACTCAAACCATTCCTGATTCTGATTCCAGGGAGCGGCTATCGATGTTTGTTCTTTCAATGACCCGCACATTCGGCGCGAGTACTGGTAATTTTTCCAGCAAGCAGAATCGAGAGAGACTAATCTAAGTTGTAAGAACTTGTTTCCCAATCGATGTAAAACAAATAGGTTTAAACAAAACCATTCAAAAATGTTTCAAAATTACTAGAAATACTTGCTCAACAAATAAATTCAAAATAAAAATTGCTATAAAAATCAATTGATTTCATTGACTTGGAGCTATTTATAGAGCTTTTTTGCATGTTTTATTAAAGGTAGAGAATACATTTTGCTAATTTTGTTTGAGAACAAACAAAATTAGCGATATTGGAAAACTTCTCTTTAATTTCATTCAACACTCACCCATCTCGCTTATTCAATTTCGTTCTAAAACCATTCCGATATCATTCACCTTTTCAATTTCACGATGTTCTTAACTTACCTTTAGAGACATACACTGTGTTTGATTTTATTTAAGAGATGAAGAGAGAAATTGTTAATTGGGATGTGAAACTGAAAACATTATCACACTGTATGAAGACGCGAGGCTGGTTGAATTTGATTAAGTACATATAAAAATTCCGATTCGGGAACTATTATACATCTATTCTGGGTGGTTTAAAACGAGTGATTCGTTCTCCAAGAAAACCTGCCTAAATGACGATAAAATCCAATTCTATGAAAATGCAATGTTTCTTGTGCCTAAAACAAGAGATAATGTTATTTTTAAAAAAATAAAAATGAAAAAATAAATGCTTTGTCCTTTTTGTGTTACTTTTTGTCGGCTATCAAAATGTTTATGCACTCAAAATACTTACGAGGGAAAACTAGAATAAATAGGAAGCTATTTATAGAACGTGTATGCAGTTATTAAATGGAGGTGATAAATATAGCTATTTCTTCATTCTGAACAAAATAAGCGATATTGGATTACAGCCCCTTAATTTCACTCAAAACTCACTCAACGCACTCATTCAATTCAATCCAAAATCTTTCCAAAATCATTCACATAGTCAATTGCCCGATGTTGTTAAATGTAATACTAAAAAGTAATACAATTTTGATTGTTTCAGGAATGTAACATAAATGATATTGTCTTTTCTTTGACAGATCCCTGAAGGAAATGCATTCAGACCCTTGACCAAATGACTACAAGTAATCAAAAGTCGGATGAGACGTTAACCCTAGGCCCCGTGAGACGGAGATTTTAACCGAGCAAGTTGAAGAACAATGGCGGGTCTCAGCAGTAGTTTCGTCATGTATCCTTGCACTATCCCACATAACAATTAATCGTCCTCTGGGGGCGTCGCTCATATGGGCATTTGCTACGGTAGCGACGATAAATAAACGGAAATACACACAGAGATATTATTGATACGTCTATACTTTATTGCGCAATATCGCCTGAAGGAGTTCATAGGGATATCTTCGGTTATATTAAATCACGGATATCGCAATTCGTGTTCAAACGCGGTTGCTAACTCGAATAGAGAATGTTCAGAAATTTGAATTATCATAAACCAATAGAGATGAAACCTTAGACCCTACACAAAAATGTTTATGCCACTAAAATATGATTAAATATGTTTATAAACACAAATAGTTCTTTTCAATCAATTTTTAATTGTTATGGGGACCATTTTCATAATCGTGGAAATAAAAATCATTAAAACTTTACTATATTTAGAAAAAGAAGACATGGCTATTCATTTCTTTCAACCTTAAATTTTGACTTTGCATTCTAGAAAGATTAAGTTGTGGTAGGCCAATCCCATGTGTGTGTTTTCTTTTGCTTTTTTACCAAAGCTCAACAAAACTACCTTAAATAAGGTTTAAAGGTTAACTGAAACCTTGAAATTGATTTTATATTAATTGGCGTTTGATAATTTATCTTTTATATTTGGAAGAGCGAATAAAACATGTGTCTATAAGTATATGTTAATTACGATGGTTTAATATACTAGTTATTCTACTGTCATTGGTCGAATTCTTACTACTTTCTCCTAAATCTCTAACTGGATCTTGTTACTTGTGGTATGCAACAAGGTTGATGATAAATCTAGTCGTCGTTTGAATATTAATTCAATACAATTTTGAATGCAATGAGTTTATTTTTGACAATAGAATATTAAACTCTATTTACATCTCGGACAACGAGAAACGCGTTGTTTCGGTTAGGAACTATATTTTAAGTCGCAATCCTCTTCATACGTTCCAGTAGATTGCCAGCAAACATAAATAGATTAACATTTGGCTTTTGCACCTCAAAAACCATGAATTTAAAACAAGATTTTACCCTTCTGTCGTTCGTTTCAGCAGGCTATTTACGTTATCTAAGCGAGTCACTTTACTTTACTTTTATTTGGTTGACTAGCGGTAGCGCGCAGGTCAAATCCGCTCTATTTTATATAATTCAGACCAATTCAAGTCGAAGTAACGTTTAATTAGGTCACGAAGTCGATTTTGGGTCAACTAATTGCTACTTTTTATGTTTATTGACTAGCAGTAGTACGTAGGTCAAATTGGCTTTAATTCAGTTCATTTAGAACACCAGAAGAAGAAACATTATGTTTCGGTAGGGTTAAATCTAATAGTCTTTAATTTCCAACACAGTTAGAGCAAATATATTTCTCATACATTCTGTTGCATTTTTAATTTCTGAAATCGGACAATGGCATGAAGATTGGTATAATTAAAGCTTAACCATTTGGTAAATTGAACGAAAATGAAGAACTATTCCAATAGGCTGTTATCATTTGACAGTGTGGCTGCCATGATGTATGTTCTTTAATGACATTTTTTGAATTACTTCAAACAACTTCTAACGGGAAACACTTTTAAGCGGTCACGAATGTTTTCCAATTCTGAATACTTTCAACATTTCAATCCAACTGAAATTATAAATGAAGATATAAGATAAGATATCCTTACACAAGGTTTAGTTTAATTAACATGCAATTAATGTAAAACAAGTTCATTAAGATATGTATTGTCTTTATATTTTTATTGGTTGGAAGATTAATATCACGCAAAAAGTCCATTTACGTTTCAAGAGATGACACGTTAGCTCCAAGAGTAATAAATAACACAACTATTGTCATTATATTGTGGACAGCGACAAACAAACAAAAAGATATAAAAAAATGGAGAAAAATAGGGACAGTTTTTTTTTTTAATAGGGTTTTACGCCACATTCAACTTTTTCAGTTATATCGCGGCGGCTGGAGCACATTACAATAGATTCCCGGTATGTCTCAGACCAGTACTTCTACTACATCCATTCCTGACCTTCAGCTGCTATCTCAAATAAGTCTATGATTATCGACCAATTGGTAAATAGAGAAAGGAAGCAAACAATAAAAGTTAACATATACTGATTTATGCAAAATAAATCAAGGTCTTAACCAAGGGCGTAACTACTATGACTACTATTGCTCAAGTTCGTAATAGAAATTAATCCTTTCTCGAAGGGTATTGTTGAGAAATGATCATAACATCCAATGTTACGATGTTTCGATAATTCGCCTAACTCAAATCATAGAAAGGCGGAACGGACGGAGAACATTCATCTTTTGGCACAGTCCACATATCGCCATTATCCTATATATTCCATATTGGTCGCCTTTTAAGAGCTTATAAATTCCAAAATCCTAGTTACGCATATGTTAATTAATCACTCTTTTGCCTTTTTTTAAAATCCATTTTGGGTGAGTTTCTTACAAGAAAAACTTTGAGCTACCCTGTGTTCAGGATGACAAAATGGTGAAAACTGTTTGCAAATTATACATCGCTTTAAACACAAGTGCACGTATTGAGCGGGGTATTAATGACAAACACTTTGCACGTTTTTATTATCCTGAACGCAAGACGTGTGGTCACTAATTATTTCCTCGTTCTTCGATTCAATTTTTTCGCTGCTTGCTTACTTTGTATCTTGACAATTTAGGTGCTTATTGGGATTTGTACGATTCTTATTTTTTAAAAAAAAAGAAATATGCCTATAAGAGAATGAAGTCTAACAATTTCCAAGTCTACCATGGTTTTCCGAATAGTAAACTTACTCACAAAATAGGTTAACATTAGGTAGATTCGTAGCGGGTTTGAATTCCGTAAGTGCCTGCAACAATGTAGGGCATATAGCTAGTGCATTTCGCCTTGTTTTATGTTTCTGTGATTCATAGTTGCTAAAAAGAGACAATTTCATTTTACCGTGTTATGTCTGTGACAATTGGGAGCCTTCGACAATACTACTGAATAGACCTCGGAAATAATAAAAGTGCCGCCTTGAAACCGTGTCATGTAGCACGAGGATTTAAAGATTTTTTTTTTTCGAGTGCATTAATCAAAGTACTAACTGAAGCCAAAATACCTAAAATAGTCCACAATTGCTACAATTACGACCGATGTACTTTCCAGTTTGTGGAAAAGTCCGAGAATCGTTCAACAGAAATTAAATTTCAGTTTGACCTGAAATATGTAAACAAATAATTAAATGAATATAAGAAGCACATTGCCCTTAAGTTTCTCAGAAAAGTGCAAAACTATTGGCTACGGACGGAAAGACGAAAGAAAGGACTGAGGGTTCAAAGGACGGAAACGAGACATTCACACAACCTTCTTCCTTGAAGGGGTCGGGGGTGTAAAATCTCAAACTTTATCAACAAGAAAACTGAATCGTTCAAAAAGAAAACTGAATCGGTCGATCTTTTTTCCATAAGCGATACATAGAGTGTAAGACCAACATTTGAAGCTTCGTGTCATAGAACGAGATGCTGAAATATCTAATTGCTGAGAAAAGCGCTACAAAAACTACAGATTTAGCCATACAAAGCCACAAAAAGTGCGAATTGTACAATATTAAATTGGTATTGCTTAATTCGATACGTGACATAAAGGATTATTATAAAATGCGATGATTTTTTTTCTTTTTAAGCAAGTCGTTCAATGGAAGGTATTTAGCAGTAATTTCGTGCAAAGCGGGTTATACTTTGCAAATAGTTTCCTCTGTTTTGTTAGCCTGACGGAGGGCAAGACAAACACTCTTCTCTCTATCCAATCGGGAACCCTCGGCGATTCTACGGATCCGGGATAATACGGGCGCAGCCATGAAAGCGCGTCATTTCGCACGTGGATTTATATGACGTCAAAAACGAAAACGATCTTGCTATGGATGACGTTGCATAAAACAAAATCAACGTAAGAATAAAAGAGGGCATATTATAATTTGATAACAAAACGTTTTGTCATCAAATTATAATATGCCCAAAAGATCTCCACGGACGATCGGAACGAGTTAACAAAATTTGATTTTCTTCAAGCGTATTAAATAACCGAAGTACCACCAGAAGACGAATTGCCTAAAAAAAGAAAAACCAAAAATTACTACACGTACGTCCGAGGTACTTTCTAGTTTACGGAAAAGTCCGAGCGATGTTCCGAATGTTCTTTATCATGTAATTCTTATTCAAGTTGTACGTATTTATTAAACGCATTTATTAAATGGCCTTCGTCGCGGGAGTGAAAAACCCCGTTGAATATTTTTGATTTTACACGGGTATTATCAAAATAGTGCAATAGCTATGGACATGAACTAAGAACGTTAAGAAACGTTATATTTTCGTTGTGAGAAAGACGTCATAATGCATTTGCTGACGTCAGTTCGCAAACGGCGCAACATGTTTCGCGGGGTCACTTGAATCCAAAATTTCTGGAGTTTCCTTGTTTATCGCAAAAGTAAGCTTATATTATTAATGGAATATCAAATTTGTGCTCATAAAATACCGAATTTATTTAACTCGTCATTAGAATAATAAAGATTGGGCTAAGCCTCGTTTTTATCTGTTTATAAATGACTCGCTTAATAAATTCGGTATTCAATCACCACTCATTCAATATACACTATGTATTTATTTTTTTTAATAAAAGAACAATGTTACCGTAGTATATGATTGGATTTTTTACAATGCATTTCACAGAGCATAATTTAAGATTTTTGAAAGATCCTGAATTTTAATTGCAGATATTTGGTCTTTCGCACGTGGAAAACAATTTTGGAAGTTTGAAAAGTCAAGCATGAAAAGAAAATAGCACGAGAAAAATATAAATTCTGTTATCCGCGAATATTGCTTCGATTTTCTATATCTTTTTTATTCATCCCTTATTATGCACCCGCAACTAAATCCAGCCATACGGTACTTATTCTCACGGTGATCCACTGTCCAAGTATCCCAACGTTTTCTTTCTGCACATATATCCGCACGACTCCTTTCTGGAAAATGAAATCATTTGCGGTATTTAGAGTTTGTTTATCCACCGAACCGTTCTTCATTCTGTCTATCCAAATTTCAATCAATACACTATCATTTTTATACTCCGCGAGATTTAGTGAATTTAATAAACGTTTTAAAGAATGCGCTCGTTTGAAAGTTAACACAATTATTCTAAAATCAACATTGTTCTTTGAAAACGAAACAGCCCTAATAGGTCCTTTTAACACATGTATAAAATTTGAATCACGATATAAGTACAGTCCTATTACTATCGTACTGATTAATAAAACAACAAGAGTAAATAAATCCAAACGTCTCATAATTTGATTGTACATAAAAATAAAACTTAGAGCATTGTTCATAACATTGATGTATGAATCAGTCAACATGCATATTGCACGGTCCCTAATACAATCGAACGCGCGCTAGTTTCTTATCAATACGAGATAAAGAGTCGTGTATGTTCTAAATAACATACCGTCCGCTTTTGTTCTTGTGTCGGCAATTTTTACAATTTCGACAACAAACATGTTGAAGATTTCAGTATTTTCTTGAAATACCGCATGTTATAAGCTTTCACGACAGTTGAGAGGTCGAAAACAAGATTGTTGAAAATCAGACTGCTTCTTTGGGGTTATACGGAACAAACTTCCTGTTACAGTTAACAACATCGTGAAAATGGCGAGGTGGATGATTTTTGAACGATCTAGAATGAGTGTGTTTTGATTGAAGTTGAAGGGACGTAACTAAATATGGCGAACTGGGCGAATTTAGCAATATTTTTACCTCCTTTTATCAAGGGCGTTTTCAGGCACAAGTGAGACACTGGAATATTATTTTAGTTGTTTGCTTCGTGTTTATATTTATTTATGTGTTTATTGTTGTCTACTCATGAGTATCCTGAACTTCTCTTTTAAGCAATCAAATCGACTTAAAAGACACCAAATATTTATTTTGTGGCAATTTATAGAACGTTGCTCTACGAGCGGCACATTTGTCGAAGCATTTTAAAAATATGAATGACAGAATGCCGAAACATAAACCTGTGTTAATTCCTCCAATCCAATGGGAATACATCGGACCAGATCTCGGGTGTCATCCGATTTCGCTCGGCTTTCCTGTACTTACGGAAGAATCTCAGCCGTAAATGTGATACTATTTAGTATCTGATTTATGTTTTTATGTTGCATTCATTTATTTTTTTATTAGTTCATCTTTAATTGAAAAAGCCCATGGGTCAATGGATAAAGGCTAGGTCACTTTCTAAAATATACAGTTAGTAACATCGTGAAATTGACATTCATCTCAATCAAAACCATTTTTAATATCTCTTCGATTTGTAGGTGTACTATTGTAGGCACTCAAACAGATTCCTACCTTCTCTTCATACACCGTACATGGCCTATTGATCACTTTATGAGCCGGTGCATGGCATTTCAACAATTTGACGTGTTAGTGCAAACATTAAGCAGCCTAGACAGCCAGATATAGCATTTATAAGCTATGTAAAGAAATTTTGAGACCTCATTTATCTACAGAAACGTATTGTGAAGATTCTGGTCAGACTATGTGGATGCACAGGCTAACCAGAGTCATTGCTTTGCGCACATTCGAAATAGTTGGAAAGGTCACGCACAGGCTCATATGGTAAATGACGCCTTACTTGCGTTCATTATCCCCTGCTGTTTAGCGAAGGGGACGTGTTAATGGTCTCCTTCCGTCATTCCAACCTTCTGCGGAGCTTTTATCATGAAGTGTTATTAGAAATGTGCGAAGAAGAAAGAAAACTGAAAAGGAAACGCGATAACTGAATAAAAGCGGGTCGTATCAAAATGAATAAAATATACTTGTATCAAAATGACAGAAACCGCAGTCTCATAATGCTCACTGTTTGCATTTTCGTCGAGTCCGCATAAGGTAAGGGAGACATAGCTAATACAATGATAAAGCGATGTGGTATGACCGTTAGTTTGTCTGTCTGTCCGTCCAATAATGTCCGCATGTTTACTACTCCATCTAAGAATAGATTCATGCTAACTTGGCACGAGTGTTCTCCACCGTGAGGAGAATTGCTATTGAAAGACGTTTTCAGATAGCTCAAAGGTCAAAAGTGAAGTTCAAATGTAAAAGAGCATTTCCAGGGCTTAGCTCCTACATTTATTGATGGATTTCAAATACTTCCGGACAATTGATCTTCTACATAAGAAAATGGTCAAGGACACAGATCAAGGAAAAAAGGAAAAAAAAAGCATATCGAGAGTATAGCTCTTATATTTATTAATGGATATCAAATTATTTGTTTGAAGAAATTTTCATATGCTAAAATTAGACTTATCCGGGGTGAAATACAGTTAATCACATCATGAAATTGACAAACATTTCGATCCAATTCATTCTAAACCGCTCACTCAGCGCTCCATTCATTCACTCCAAACACTCACTCAAATCGATCAAAAACGTTCAAAATCTTTAAAACATTTTGAAATTGACTAAAACTTCTATCGTTTTATTCAAACCGTTCTAATTATTCCACGATATCATTGGCTTGTGTGGATTTGTAAGTGTCTAATTGGTCCACGAAGACACATAAACAGAAAATTACGTATATTTTTTATTAAAGGGAGGTAGCAAATATAGCTAAATTTGTTCATCTTGAACAAAATTAGCCATATTGGTTTTACTTCCCTTTAATTTCACTCAAAATTCGCTCCACACACTCATTCAATTTCATGCCGAAATAATTACAAAACCATTCACTTTGTCAATTTCACGATGCACTTAACTGTATGACAACCACATAGTTGTGTCCGCCTGTCTTTTTGTCCGTACACATGTTGGCCTAAATATTCTTTTGTCGGTTCAATTTGATTCATTTTTCGTTTGACTTTTAAAGTAAATTCGTATTTTAATTAAATGGTATAAACGAATATTTCATTAGTCTCTTTTCAATTTGTTTTTGTCTTCGACATTTAATTGAAGAAGTAATATCTGAGTAGTTTAAGTTCACAGAATCACATCATTAAGGTAAGTGGTTGCTCATCGTGCTTTGCATGTATATACTGAAAAAAAACCAGCGCAAACGCTCACATTATAACGTATCTGTGTTTTAGACATCGATGAGTACAAACTCAAATTTACAGAGGAAGGAGCAAGCGAAGTTGTCCGCTGAGAACTCTTACCTTAATATCACACCTGCTAAATGAGATACAAAAATCACTTGCTTCTGCGATGCCCTTTTTTGTTTCTTCAGATTTTTTTATTAATTTTTATCCATGTTTATAACGACGTCAAAGTCAAAAATAAAGAAATTGCGTTTACAATTTTAGCTCGGCTGTTTTCGGAGAAAATCCGAGGAATAACTATAGCCTTGCATTCGGAACATCGCTCGGACTTTTCCGTAAACAGGAAAGTATCTCGGACGTATGTGTAGTAATTTTGGGTCTGTTTTCGGCTCCTGGTGGTTCTTTGCTTAATACGCTTGAAGAAAAGCAAATTCCTTTATAGCTTTCTGATCGTCTGCGGAGATCGTTTTTGGCATGTTATAATTTGAAAGCAAAACGCAGTAAAACACTACGTTTTGTTTTCAAATTATGATATGCCAAATTTTAGCCTTGCGTTGATTTCGTTTTTTGCAACGTCATCCGTAGTTATGTGACGTCATATAAACCCAAGTGCGAAATGACGCGTTTTCATGGCTGCGCCCTTATTATTCCCGAGATCTATTACGTAGAATCGCCTAGGGTTCCCGAGTGATAGCCTTGGTGTCGTAATCATTGTCGTCGTTGCAGTTCTCGTTGTCGTCCTGATATCTCTGAATTTACTTAAGGCTTTCACTTGAAACTTGGCACACATCTAACTATCAAAAGTCTAAACGATACATCAAAGGTGAATGCAATTTGGATACTAGATGTAATTTGTGCGAATTATGCCCCTTTTTCGAATTAGATCTAATATCCACTATCCAGCACGCAATAGCTGTATGTAGGCACCCGCAGGCGGTGCTCTTGTTAAAATGTATGCTTACATTGGAGACAAACGTATTTACGAGTTGATCATGAAATATCAGTTATGACAGATGTTAAACGACTAGCTATGGAGCTCCTTCTGGCGCTCCCTCTGGAGCTCCTTCTGTACTGGCTGTCATGGCCCATTTATCTGATCCTTAGAGCCGAACAGGAGGTATATAGGTGGCGTATAGTCTGCCTCTGTCTTTGTTTGGGAGGCTCCTGTTTGCAAAGATAGGGAGGAGCCCCCTAACCCTTTTCCAGGCCTGTTGTTGTCGCAAGTTCGCAACAGATTCACCTAACATAGTGTCATCAAGGTAGCAGAAGTTTGGTACTAGTTCAAGCTTGTCTTGTCAAATTGCGTATTCTATTACGGCTCTCCTGGTATTTTGCGATCACGCCAGAACATCGTTGGCAATTATAACGGGGATCTAATTTGAGTGGTCTTTGGATTAGCTATACCCTTCTTCAAGTGAGCAATTCTCTCAGTCAGCGTTTCAGGGTCGGCAACTGCGAGGACGTCTGCGTTTAGAACTTCCTATAAGCTGCTGGTGCGAAAGTGCACCGAGAGGGCTCAAGGACGATTATGAACACGACTATGTAAATAGTATAAAGATCCCTATAATTCAATAGCGATTAGCTCAGTTGGTAGAGCACCGGACTTCAAAACCATTGAAGTTCGACCGCGTGGGTTCGATTCCCGGGCTTGTACACTAACAAAAAATAATTGTTCGGGCGAGAAGTTAAACCGTGGCCCCGTGAGACGGTGTTTTACACCGAGCACGTTAAAGAACCATGTCGGATCTCAGCAGTAGTTTTGTCATGTATCCTTGCACTTTCCGTCAAACCGTCTTCTAGGGGTGTCGCTCATATGGACATGTGCTACGGTAGCGACGATAAATAAACGGAAATACACACACTATAATTTAATTCAAAACTCAATTATCCCATTCATTAATTTTCATTACAAACTCATCTTGTAAATGTTTTGTCGAGAACTCGCGCGTCATTTTTTTTCAAAGTAGGCAGAAAAATGTCACCATAGTGTATATTATTATCATCTATATTAGTATTACAAGGGGGAAGTTTTGTGCAAATAACGAATGGATACGAGATAAGAGACCTGCATTTCAGTGCAACAACTTTGTTATCTTTGACATGCACCCGCTTAATTCCTTCATGAAAATCAATATTGTAAGCTTTATCCAACGTGAACTATAATGATGTCCAAGAAAAAAAAACTGACAAAAATTGTTTTTGCTGCAGTCGTTCTGTCGGTCCTTTATACACAATTCTTTATCCAAAATCCTTTTATTTAATTGTCTTTGCATAAACGTAATGTTCTATTCAAATCTGTTATTGTAAATGTGTGGTATAGATAAAAACATGCAGTGACCGATTAGAATTTGGTTTCAGTTACTTTAAATTTACGGTGTGTTGGTCACCATCAACGGAAGGTCTCGATTTCTTCATAGTGTATTTCTACATTAAGGTAGTGGACCCGTAATAGTTCCAAAACGTTTCAAAAGTAATGAACTTAAACAGTGTTAACCGAGGTTTCCTAATGATTTTCATTAGGAAACCTCGGTTACCATTGTTAAATTTCATGATCTCCAAAATGTTAAAAATAAAAAGATAAAACAGAAAAAAAAATATTTACAGAATACTTGGTTCTGTCTTTGATTTGAAAATTTAGCGAATCAATCAAATAGCAAATAAATAATGTTAGAAGTGTGTTCATTTCATGAATTGCCCTGTAAATAACCATTATTAGCCAGCGAGACAGAAGGTGGGGTAGTCAGTACAATAAACAACATTGTGAAATTGACAATATGAATAGTTTTGGAAGGAAATTGAATGAGTGTGTGAAGCGAGTTTTGGGTTAATTTCAATAGGTTCTATGATACGCTTTCTATGCATTCATGAACCCCTCATACGCTTACAAGGTACAATTTTTTCAGTGAAATCGTGGATTTTATCTACCGTTTTTTATGTTGAGTGTAGTTGTTGATCCTAACAACTTGTAGTGATTTGGAACGTTTTTGAATGGTTTGAGTGAGTGTTTGGAATGAATGAATGAGTAAGCGGGTTAGAATTTTTTTTATCGGAATGATAATAATCAATTTCACGATGTTATTAACTGTAAGCCATTGAGCCATGGACAGTCAGTCAGCCAACTAGACGGTATATCAAAAGACTTGAAGATCAGTTGGTCAGTTGTTTATTCATTTATTCATCTATATGAAAATTTAATTTTGTCTTTGTCTAGTTTTTGCAAAGGTGTATTTTCCAGATATCTGAATCTACAGTTGGTTGACTCATTGATGAAACCTCCTACAGTTATTAACATCGTGAAATTGACATTCACCACGACCGAAACCATTCTAAATTGCTCACTTAGCGCTCCATTCATTCATTCATTCATTCATTTCAAACACTCTATCATACCATTAAAAACGCTTCGATTTTGATTAAAGCTATTTTACATCGTTCACATAATGATCAGTATTTCATTCAAATCGATTAAGGTAGTGGAACCGTAATAGTTTTTCAACGTCTCAGAAGTAATGAACTTGAACAGTGTTAACCGAGGTTTCCTAATGATTTTCATTGGGAAACCTCGGTTAACATTGCGAAAGAATATGTGGTCCGAAATGTTGCAGAACTATTACGGGTCCACTACCTTAAATGGTATCACTATTTTATTGTCGGGTGTGGATTTCAACGCGTTTGATAAGCCACAAGTGTCACTCATTCAATTTCATTCTGAAATCATTCCAAAAGCATTCTCCATTTAAATGTCACGATGTTATACCTCGGTTTATTTGACCCAAACTTGACCTTTAAAGAAATAATGCTTAGTTATAGTTGAAGAATATTGACCTGAACCTAGCCTTTGTGATTTAAATAAATTAAATATCGTTCGTTTCCCTTCGGCAAAACACGACTTACCTGCGGAATTCAATCATAAAATCGGAGTGCGCGTGTTCGCTCTGATAACCCGTTATCGCCCACGCGTTTTACTGTAACGGCGATATTTGGTCACCCTCAAGAACTAGAAAATCAATACATAAATTGAGTCTCCTTTTTGAAATTCTTTAAAAAATACAAATATTTGAATTTCTTTAAGTGAAATTTATCTTTTTTTGACTGGAAATAAAATGTAATCTCCTCTCACGGTCGCACAAAAGCAGGAACATTTTTTTTTTTAAATTGAATCGTCTGCTCCATTTTTTGTATATCGATATACTATTAAGTCCACCCATACCTGTAATTAGTAAAGTATAACGGCATGCCCATGCTTGATCGTCACGTGCCGAAGTATCTACGGAATCGTATTCATGAGCCTAATTATTTATTCTGCATAAAGGTCAGGTTCAAGTTAATATGCGCTCGCCAGAACAACTATCGACATATTTTACAAATTAACAAAACATATTTTACACTAAATACCGTTTGTTATTCATTCCTATGAAAGCACGTGCAAAGTCGAGAAGGAATAATCGGGTTTTATTCTTCTTAATAGCTGGGGTCAGGTTCGGGTCAATAAAACCGCGCTATTTTACTTGTATACAGTATATTGTTTGTACATGTATATGAGGAAGCGTTAATGTGACGACATGCATGTAGACGGATACCGGTACTTGAACAGGAAGATCTTCATTTCATTATCAATTACACAGACAGGATACAAATATTATCGTTAAGGGTCTACAAAAATGTCGTAACTACATGTGCAGCTTGAATAACCCTACGACAATAGAAACATAATATAGAAATACTGTTGGGTCCTGAAATCGAACTAGAATCTTTATTTCACGATTATTGATATTCATAAATTGTACAACTTTCTGAATCGTTGTGAATTTGTTCTTAATGTAACTTGTTCAGAATTGTTTTGGATTATGTTGAAATATACGTAATAAAAAAAAAAATAAAAAAATAAATGCGTTTCCTTCTTTGCCTCATAAGAACTATTGTTTGAATAAAAATACCTATTTACTGACAGGATGAAAACATGTTAATTGGCATACCTGCGCGAAATCATAAGGTGCACCGAAATACTAATTCCTTGTCTACAGCACCACGAAAGAATCTGCCCTCTGTTCAGGATGTAAAAACGTTTCTCGAGCGCTTTGAGATGATACCCCGCTTTGCACGTGCACATACGTGCAAAGCGAGGTATCATTTCGAAAACGCTTCGCCAACGTTTTCATCCTGAACGTAGGAAACTCCTTTCAGATTCATCTCCATGAGCTTAAATTCCTTTCGACATGCAAAATCGTATTGATTCGTAGTCATTCGTAGGTTTTATTTTTTTCTGACATTTGCAGACCTGAAACCAGTTTACTTACCGATTTTGCAAGATATTGTGTTTTTTTCCTATTGACCTAGAAATTACTGCATTTTCAAACTTTTCGTGAAACAGTAATCCGACTTCTTATTGGTCGATTTAAAACTGTACCTTACCTCTTTTTTGTTTTACGTTGTCACTCCAGGGGCCTGTTTTACTAAATATCTTGCAGTTTTTTTTTGCGTAAGAAAAAAATTAAAGCTGCTTCTGCAGTAGTAACTGAATATGGAAATCTTTCATGCATTATCTCATTCGAATCGTCTTTTAAAGACGGTTCCAGTGATATATTACAAAGCAGAATTTAACAATGAATCGAAAGGCAAGATACGATTTGTGATTTTGACTTACGATAATTTTTAAGAAGTTTGGTAAAACTGGCCCCTGGTATCTTTCGGTGTTCTTATTGCAGACACTACTTGTTTATCAAATTTATTTACGGAACAGCTTTTGTGATGTAATCACACTCGATTCTTCTACTGGTCTCTTTGAAAATCTTGTCCACTCTAAGAGGGCAAGTTATCTTTTATTTCCCTGTTAATTGTTATATTAGAACCAGATTCGATTTATGTAAAGTAATACGAACCAATTGCAATAATCTGTAGTTGTGTTATTGAGTTTTTAGAAAGTTGTATTTTGCGTAATCCATGGTACATGATTATGGAATGTTAGTTGGAGATTATTAAAATTTTCTTTCTATCTTAAGACATCATTTAATTTCCACCAAAAGGTCACAGATGAAAAATTCATGAAAATTCTGTGAAAAAAAAATTCATTGCATTTAACTATAAACAATTTTATGTGATAAGGGGTGCTACACTTTTTTGATTATGTATATATCTTAAAGACATAGCGGCGTAAATATATGTACAGTTAATAACATCGTGAAATTGACATTCACCTCAATCTAAACCATTTTGAATCGACCACTCAGCGCTCCAATCATTCATTTCAAACACTCACTCAAACCATTCAAAAACGATCAAACCTATTGAAAAATATAGAATCAAATCAACAACATCGCCCCGAACAAAATTTGCAATATAGGAGTTCCTCCCATTAAATTCACTCAAAACTCGCTCCTCACACTCATTCAATTTCATTCCTAAATCATTTCAAAATCATTCACCTTGTCAATTTCACGATGTTATTAACTGTATATATTTCAAAGATTGAACCTATTTTTAATTTCTCAGTTTTCACGTTACTTCTGCATGTTCAACAATATATAAAAATAAGACATGGCGTACAAGAGTCTTTGGGAAAGTTTTGAGACATATCTTATATCTTAAAGACGCGTCTCCGCGTACATGTACATCTACAATCTTCCATAAAGCAATATTTACTTTTTCGGAGACTCACTAAGTTGCTTCAATATAAATCACACTACAGTATGCTCGTTAAACAGAGGATATTGTATCAAAGTCACGTCATAAACATAACAGTGAAAAGAATACTTTCATTCGCAACAATGATATACGTTAGAACATTCTTAGCAATAGATTCACGTCTGCAAAATTATATTAATTAATAAGCTGTATTCAAAATTTCATTTCATTCTCACTTAAGATAAAACAAATTCTATATCAATCGACTGAGACTACTACTAGTATTAAAAACGTATTACGTTCACCTTGACAAGATGACGCTGTGTACTTAGGGTGAAAATTGTATATGGCTTTCAGACTGGTTTGAAAGATTGAAAAAAGGTGACTTGAATAAATATATGAGTTGAATTTAGTTGTTCAAAAACGTGATTGTTTCATGTCACAACTTCTCAATTTATAATATTAAGTAAGAAACAGTTTGAATTTGACACTCACTACTAGTATTAATGTATTCAAAGAAATAGTTGAGTAGTTGAATGAGAAATCCAGATTTTGCTTTGATCAGTTCGGTGTTATGGTGCAATATTCGGGGAATTTGTAAACGGGGATTTGAACGCCAATTTCAACATTATTGAAGTTATATCGTAGGGCCGGTACACCTATCCATTATTTTCTGTTGTTACTCACCTCAATACATGGTAAAATAATGTAAGAAAAAATATGTAACGAAGTTGGGGGAATCGATCACTGTCGAGGCTCTAACCTCGTTAGATACTTTTTCCATACAATACACTAAGAACGTATTATATTTATCTAATAACCTCTATTTGCCTTGTTTCGGCGATATTTCTAACAGAAATGTAAGTTTCTAACAAGAGCACCGCCTACGGGTGCCTACGCGTTCGGCTGTTGAGTGCTGGATGGTGGGAACAAATCTAAGTAAAAAAGGGGCATAATTTGTTCAAAGTGCATCTAGAGTTATCATCCTTGATAGTAAAGGTTGCTCTTTTGATGGTGAACATGTGTGCCAAGTTTCAAGTAAATGCTTTAAGTAGAACCAGAGATATCACAAATGTCAAAGTTTTCGCACGACGACGACGAGAACGACGACGACAACGACGACACGACGGCTTTAGCAATACCTCGGGTTTTCTCCGGAAACAGCCGCGCTAAAAACGACCGCATTATGTCATAAATCGAAATATCCATGTGATATCATAAAAAAAATGTAAAGGATGTTATACACGGATATTTGTATAGATATAAGATAAAATAATAACTTCGTCTCTTAAGAGGTTTCTTGTAGAATAAATGTAGTAAAAATGATAATGATGAAATAATAATCATAAGTATAAGCAAAGTTGGTCTAAATAAAGATGAAAGATCTAGTTCAATATATACCGAATAATTTTCCTTTGAAAAATCTCAGTTTGATGTTTGGAAAAGGAGGTATGGCTACCAAGCGCGAGTCTAACATACATTGTAAATAGTACAGTTAATAACATCGTGAAATTGACATTTAACTCAATCAAAACCATTCTAAATCGCTCACTCAGCGCTCCATTCATTCATTTAAGACACTCACTCAAACCATTCAAAAACGCTCCAAACTCACTGAAAAACATATAAACAACTTCGTTCAAAATAAATATAACTAGGGGGGAAAATCGGGATTTCACTTATTTGATTGAAATTGTAAGCGTGTGATAGATTCTTGGAGAAATAGGGAGCTATTTATAGAACTTGTTTACAATTTTTATTAAAGGGAGGTAATCAATATTGCTAATTTTGTTCATCCTGAACAAAATTTGCTGTGTTACCTCCCATTAAATTCACTCAAAAGTCGCTCCACACACTCATTCAATTTTATTCCTAAATTATTCCATAATCATTCACCTTGTCAATTTCACGATGTTGTTAACTGTAAGAAAACGTGATTTTTTTATAGAACCTCTATTGTTCAGGATTAGAAAAAAACGCTTGCGAACGTTCAGAAATGGTTCTTTGCTTTGCGCGTATCATCAACACTTTTTTGATAAACTTTTTCTTAAAAGGGCTAGGAAAGCGTTTCTACCTAAACGCAGGAATTGATTTGAGATTCCTGTCAGGAGGGTACCCAAGATTTCTACCGTTATAGGCTTTTATAAGTCTTTGTTAATTTATTTTAGTTCTATTGCGACAAAAACATAAGCCTATAAACTTGCTCTAGGCCACTCAACACAGCCTGGCGAAGGTGCGACTCGAACAACGGATTTCCGAGTCACGGGTTGAGCGTCTATACCACTAGACTACCGGGACATGACTCATTATCACACGAGGAGCCAGGAATTTTGATTTTGGCACAAATCTGATAGAGTTTGCTACCTACCAGACACATCTTTAATAAGTTGCAAATTCAAATGCATGACAAGCATTCGTAGAAAAATTATAAAAGGAAATCAGTAAGAAGTTGTCTCTTTGACTTGAAATGTATTGAAAAGAGCTTTCAAAGCGCATAAATATTGATGAAATCGTGCTGGGCGTAATCGCACTGTGGTACAATTAACAATGCATATGGAACAATCTTTGTACAGTTAGTTATATCATGAAGTGACATTCATGCCAATCAAAAACATTCTAAATCACTGACTCAGTTCTCTATTCATTCATTCTATAAACTCACTCAAACCAGTCAAAAAAGCGAACTCAAGTGACTAAAAAGCATAAGATCAACAACTACATTCAAAAGAATTAAAGCTAGAAAAAATCGCAATTTCTCTTACATAATTGAAATTATAAGCGTCTGATGGGCTATTGAAGAAATAGGCAGCCATTTATAGAACTTGTATGCATACTTTAATAAAGGGGGGTAATAATCATCCAGGACAAAATTAGCGATATTGTATTACTTCCCTATAAATTCACTTAAAACTCGCTACACACACTCATTTAATTCCATTCCAAAATCATTCAAAAACTATTCATCAATCTACGATGTTGTTAACTGTGTCCATATATGTTTCGTATAGATGAAGTTTTCTTTTTCAGAAGCAATCTGACATAAAGGAGGTGTAGATGGTGTCCGGTGATCCGTTAATTTACAGATAGCTACCGTCAATTATATAGAGACATTAATAATGAAATTGAACTGGGATCGACACTCACACCAGTCCTCGGCCCCGAGACCTGTAGATTTTAGTTAGGACTGGTAGATGTTACTATGCTAGCTGTCCAGTCTTGAAAAATAATTGCCTTTCCAATACTTAAATTTCAATTTCCAAATGGAAAACATTGCAGAAAAAGAAGGAATTGCTTGTCAAAAGCAATTTCTTCTTTTTTAACAATCTTTTTTCTGGAAACTTATCAAATAAATTGCTATTCAAACATAGGCTACGTGAAGGACCTGTTTTTTTAAGTTGGAATGCGGAGCAATTCCAACTTAGATTTAACAAAACCGCAAAATGAACACAAGATAATTTCATTTCGGGTTTTTTGAGTACACATATCACGTGAACAGGATGTGAATACACTTCGGCCTATTTTGTATCTCTCAACTTGACACAGACATACAATTTATTTCATCAAAAAGTAACAATGCTGTACAATTACACAACTATCACTTCATGTATATTTTTTTAACACGCTTATTTATGTTTTAAACGACGTCTATTGCAAGTTGCGTACGAATTCAATAGTATCACATGTTTGCATTACTATATTTGGAAATCATGTGATAAGTCAAGTCCAATAAGGTCAGCTATTGACAATAGCACTAGCAAATCACGTGATCTGCTTATTTGGTAGTGTCGCGATCTGTTTTCTCAGTATTGAAGCAATAGCACAGGACAATCACGTGTAATGTCGCGACCTGTTTTTCGTAGAATTATACTATAACTTCTATTAGAGGTATAATTTCTCTTTCTGAACGACATCATTACACATTTAACTTTTGACTTATTGTTATATTGTACTTTTCTGTCTACAGTTACGAAATAAAAATATTTAGTTTTGTTAAAGTGGTGATAATATTTCAAAGTTAATTCATATTTTTGCAACATATTGTCGTTTGTTTTCCGTCATATTGCAGTTATCTACATAAATATTTCATTGTCAAAACCCAATATTCATCCAATCAAATCCTGGCCACCACATCTTTAATGGAATTATTAATATCTTTGTCCATTTGCTTTCCATCACCAAGATAATTTACCATTTGAAACAAACCTACTAGTTCAACTTTTCTTAACATTCTTGCACATTAACACGTTTGGGAGCACCATTATACAGTTAGTTCCACCGTGAAATTGACATTCATCTCAATAAAAAACATTATTAATCGCTCACTCAGCGCACCATTCATTCATTCTTAACAGTGACTCAAACCATTCAAAAACGCTCAAAATTACTAAAAAAAAGATTAACATAAACATTCAAAATGAATAAAGCTAGAACCAAATCGCGATTTCACTGACGACATAATTGAAATTTATAGCATCTGATGGTTTCTTGACGAAATAGAAAGCTTATGGTGGAACTTTTATGCATATTTTATTAAAGGGAGGTTTTACATATCGCTAATTTTGTTCATCCTGAACAAAATAAGCGACAATTGGATTCCCTTAAATTTCACTCAAAACTTGCTCCGCTCCCTCATTCAACATCGTTCCTTAATCATTCCAAATCATTCACCTTGTCAATTTCACGATGTCATTATCTGTACCCCCAACTCAGAAGTAGAGGAGCATATATTGATTTCATCATGTCTGTCTGTCAGTCCAATGACATTTAGCTTTCCGCTAGCTAAACGGAGAAGCAATTGACTTGCAATGACAAAACTTTACACAAATATTGCCTATGATCAAAAGAAATGCCCTACTGTTTCGGGGTCATACATGTCATGGTCATAGGTAAATTTTAACTGTTAACAGTTTCCACTCTAACTGAACAACCAATTGACCCAAATCATAAGACTTGACACAAATGTTGTCAATGACCCAAGAAAGTGCCCAATTGTGAAGGTCACAATTGAACTTAGGTGACCTTTTCAAAAATCGTTCGCTAAATTTTGATTGGCCCATAAATATGGGTGTGGCGGGGCGGGGCATATTTTGAGCCCGAATTTTTTTAAGGACATCTCCTCCTGGACCACTGTGCCCATTTCAATGAAACTTTGCCAGAAAGTTTCTGGGGTGACCCTTTTTAAAAATTGTTCGCGATATTTTGAATAGCCCATAAATATGAGCGTGGCAGTACGGGCCTTTAAGCCAATGTCTAAATGTCTAAAAGCTTTGAGCCAGAAATCTTTGAATGACATCTCCTCCTGAACCACTGGGCCAATTTCTGTGAAACTTTTCCAGAATCTTTCTTGGTTGACGCTTTTGAAAAATTGTTCACGAAATAACATTTGACATTTGTTTTAAGTTTTTGACATTAAAGTGGTCTCTTCGTAAGTTTACCATTTGTTAATGGTGTTTTCAGTTTATTTGAACCCTTAGGTACATGTTTATGTCCACCAGGGGCTTCGAGGATACGGCGCATACATAAAGATAATGAACGTAAGCATACGCCCCAATCAATTGCCCTGACTATAGAAATCATTCCCAACCGTGGTACAGTTAAGAACATCGTGAAATTGACACTCATTCCGATCAAAATCATTTTAAATCATTCATTCAGAGCTCTGTTCATTCATTCCAACCACTCACTCGAATCGACCAAAAAACGCTCCAAAATTGCGAGGAAACATTTCCAAAACGTTAAAGGCTATCAATATTTGATTAAAATCGATCAAATCATTATACTACAGTTTTATTGGCTGATGTGGCTTTTAACGCGTTTAATTGCCCACGAAGACACAAGCAAGAAAGTGCGCATATTTCATTAAAGGGGGGGGGGGTAAGGGAGGTAATAAAGATTACGTGTAAAGATGAACAAAATTAGCGACATGTGATTACCTCCCTTTAATTTCATTCAAAACTCGCTGTACACACTCATTCAATTCCTTTCCAAGATCATTCCAAAATTAGTCATCTTGTCAATTGCACGATGTTCTTAACTGCAGGCAAAGTCTATTGCCGAGTACGTGACCATGTTACCACAAATTGAACGGGATAATTTTGAGTGTACTCTGTAATTGATGGACGGAAAGGGTCTATTATCAATGTTTATTCTTCGAAAAATATCTTCTCTTCAATAATTAGGCAAATTTGAATGAAACTTTGCCAGTAAGTGTCTTTGGTGAGATCTACTGGACCAATCGAATTCAAGTGAGCGGTTTAAGGCCATTCTGGCGATCTTTTTTATCATTAGTTTCGGGCATGTAAAGCGATTCAGGTGTTTAAGCGTCTCTCGTTGTTGAAATACATTGATTTGTTTACGCCGGTGAAAAGACGAGACGTATTATATGATCATCTGTGGTTGGCGGGAGGCGTCATCTTTGTAAGTGGCTTGAGGTCACCGTCTCTTGAACGCATTCCAACTTATCAGTACTTTCAGTACTTTGATTTTATCAGGGATGATCTGTAATTTCTAAAGCTAACAGGTCCTTCAGGCTGGTGGCCAAAAGGACGTGTAGTTATGTCAAACCCCGAGATTAAACAATTGAACTCTGTAATTTTTAGCTCGGTTGTTTATGGAGAAAATGCGAGGTATTCCTATAGCTTTGGTGCCGTCGTCATCGTCATCAACGTCGTTGTTGTTGTAGTTGACGTCGCCCTTGTCGTGCGAAAACTTTTTCAGGAAATAAAGGCAATATTGCCTATCAAACCACATATTTACAAGCAAAACATCATAAAAGCAGCCAATGGTAAGCAATACTTAAGATTGAAGAATTGAAATAAGAAAATGATTTTTTTTCCATATTTTGTGATGATCGTGATAGTTACCTAACATCAGAAATATTTGATAGAAATACGAGAGAACGCCCTTTTTAACGATATGGAATATAAACCTTGTAAATGAGACTGTGCTGACGCGTGTTTTCCTTTTTTTATTTATTTATTTATTTATTTATTTATTTATTTATCAATTTGTTTTCTGACGATGCGGACGACAAAACTGTCATAAATTTGATTCATGAGTTCACGTTAATGCATGATTTTGTCCAAAATATGGAAGAAAAAATAAGTAAGGTAATCAAATTGTGTTTTGCATAACAATATAATTGCAATCCGATAAAATAAAGAACTCTGATTGGTTTAAATCGCATCACGTGGGGAAATCCATTGCACTTTATTTCCGTATAAAATGCAATAGGTCATTCGGGAAACCCCCGAAATCCGATCTGCAAGTCATGTGTTGTAGGAACTCGAATTAACCTAGTTCCCGATCATCAACGCATCATTGCTATTCAATCTATTATGAATAAATATATTTTCGAAAGAATTTACGATAACAGGCATGCAGTTCTGATACTGAGCCGACCTAAACTTAGAAAACAGCGAGTCGACGAAGACTTTCAAGAAACCCTCTCAACAAAGACCGACCACGCCGTTTTCGTTCAAAAATACAGACTAACCTGGCAGAAACAAGCTTATTTGTCATAAGTACCTCTACGAATTCTAATGTTGTCTTTTATTTGTGTATCATTTGTTTTACTATATGACATTTCACTTCGATAGCGAGATAAACAATACACGATCTAAAAATAGATCGTGTAATTTATACGCGCAGAAAGTAGACTTGAAGCTTTAATGTTTGGCTGAGTATTTTAATAGTTTCTTCGATCTAGATGAATGCAATTATAAGGGACGAGTGTCTTTTTCACTGCGTTTATTGGGGTATAAAGTGCAATTGCCTTAGCACATGGCTTAATCATAACGCCCTACGGGCGTTATTTGCCATGTGCTAAGGCAATTGCACTTTATACCCCAATAAACGCAGTGAAAAAGACACTCATCCCTATAATATTTGCGTTACCGTCCTTTGACACCGATAAAAGTCGATGAAGGGCAATAATTTAATTCAAAAGTCATCATTTGAAGTTGTGGATGTATACGTAGCTACAATAGCGGTATTTGTATTCATGGCGCCTGTATACATGTATACATGTATGTGTGCGCGTGTGTGTGTTTGTGTGTGGGTGAGGGTGTGTGTTTGAGCCTTTTATACACGTGGTATTAGTATATATTGTTGTAGACGTTGTACATTATATACATTTCTGAATAAAGAGTTCTTCTATTAATAAGTAGACTAGTAAACCTGTTCCATCTACGCTACCCTCCGTTACTTTTAGTAGAACTCCACTGTTTGAAAAATGCATCGCTGTGTTTTTCCTGAACATGATTCGGAATGCTCGTCATCAGGTCGTCATGAAGACTCTGTGTTGTCGGTTTCTGCATTGTTTTTTAGGAAACATGTACTTAAATGACATTTGGCAAGATTTTAGGGGTTTAACGTAAAATATTTGTAAAACGCAATTTAAAGAGAAGGGACTGTCTATCAAAGTTCACAGGATTTAAATCAGTTTGCCACAACTTGAACATGCGACGGACTGAAACAAATGCCTTCTGGGTCAAACAAACCACGAGTCCACAGCTATAGCAGGCAACACTCGATCTGTCAGTTTAAATCCCATTTTGATAATATCAGAAGGCTTGTATGAAGTCTAGGAAGCCATTTTTTTCTCAAACTTAATGTAATAGCATACTTAATCAATTGTATAAACGAATAATGTTAGTTTCAATGATTTTTCCAAAAAGCTTAATATGTCTCCCATCCGAATTATCCCTAATTGTTGCCCTTATCAAGTTTAAAGCCGTTTTCTTCTTTAATGGTATCTAAACTCGTTGTTGTTTTAGCACAATATTATATATGTAGTCAAATAAACATATTTTCGAAATTAAAACAAAAATTCTGATATTTCATTTCGGGTAGAACTTATCCAAAATATTAAAAATGGTCCTTTTCAAATTTGGAGTAGTATAGGTAGTAGGAACCGGCAACATTTATTAAGATCATTCCAAGATTTGACTGGAATTTGTAATTACGGGCAACTATAAGCCAAACCATTACCTTATTGAAATGGTTTAAAATGATTACAACATCATATTATTTCAATATTCCTAACAGACTTAACCTTTGGAATAAAAATAAGAAGTATATCGCAACAGATCAAGATTTACGCAAGAATAAATATTTAGTTTCCTTATATAGGTTCCATTGCATATTCTTTTTCACTAAAAGAAAAATTAGCTATCTAACACGAAAACAAACGCTTCTTTCATTTATTCATTCATTCGTTTATTCATTTATTCTTTCTTTCTTTCATTCATTCTTTCATTCATTCACTGGAACTATGCTATACTTTTTTCCTGAATACATCTTAATTTAATTCTCACTGGATCAAACTTGTTGATGTTCTATAAAATATTATTATTTCATTGGAATTTTTCAAACAAATTTTAAATTTTAACGGTTGCAAGGCTAGCTTGCAAGACGAAAATTCTATTGTTCAATTTTTGATGGTCCGGGCAGGATTAAGTTCTTATTTTTCTTAAGATCAACTTGAACTCTGCTGGTCGTAGGATTATTCACATTTTGAGGGTATCGACAACATGCAGCTGTGACCGATTAAATCATAGGGGCAAATTTATAAGGATTTCAGCCACACATTTAATAACATCGTGAAATTGACAAGGTGCGCGATTTTTGAATGATTTCGGAATGAAATTGAATTAGTGGAGAGACAAAATTTTGAATGAAATTGAAGTGAGATAATACAAAATCGCCAATTCGGACGAAATTAGCAATGTACAATTACCTCCCTTTGAACATTCTACGTATTGTTCTCTGTGTGCGTTTTTCAAGGACCAACCAAACTCTTTATAGCCAAAACCATCCAATAGAAACAAAAGATGACGTATCTGACCTAATCGGAGGAACGAAGCGTTTTCAACAATTTCGAATTATGTTTTGGAGCTCTTTTGAGTGATTGGAGTGAGTGTTTTAATGGTTATGATGGAACGTTGAGTGAGCGATCTGGAATGGTTTTGATCGTATAGTTTGTCAATTTCCCGATGTTGCTAACTGTATGCCTTCCTGTCCTGCCTCGAGATTTCTGACCATTGTGTTATAATCACGGGAACGTTGCTTGAAATCCCGGAGTTTTGGCGATGGTTTTAGTCACAGTAATCTTGCACCCAACTTCCCATGATATACACAATATAGATCTTGAGTACTGTACGACTGATGAACGACGTCCATGAGCTTGCGTTATCACAGAATGATAACGCTAGATGTCACATGGACAGGGTAAGCATGACTTTTCTTCACCAGCAAAGCACTGACGTCCTTACCAAGCCAGCCAAGAGTCTGGACATGTCTCTAATAGACCATCCCCGGAGTGCTCTTGATCGCTGTATACGAAGACGTTCCCCTGCTAGCTTGCAAGAGCGTGAGCTATATCTGGAACAGAAATGGAATACTATGACTTACGTGCAAACCAGTCCTGCGTTCAGTATACGAAAGCGCTCTTCGCGAATAGTTTTATGGTAAGCAGTCTATCTTGAACGCACTGCGAGTGCTTACCCAAAGTTGTGAAATTGACTCTCTCCGATCAAAACCATTCTTGATCGCCGCGAACAGTTTTATGGTAAGCAGTCTATCTTGAACGCAGCCATCTATTCATTTATTCATTCCAAACACTCACTCAAATCACACAAAAACGCTTCAAATTAACCAAAACGATAAGTCCAACAACTACTTTCTAAATGAAAATAGATAAAAAGAAATCCACTATATCTCTGACCAGACCTAATTTTGTAACTGAATGATTGTTTCGCGAAAACACAAACAGGAATCTTAAAAAAGAATTATGCATATTCTATTAAAGGGAGGAAACAGATATTGCTAATCTTGTTTAAACCATTCAAATATCATTCAGCTTGGCAATTCCACGATGTACTTAACTGTACCATTTTACGGCTGTAATGGATTCATATGGTAGACACTCACGGTATTAAATATTTTGTTATCTTGCTTACAGTTAGTAACATCATGAAATTGACATTCATCTCAATCAGAACCATTCTAAATCATTCAATCAGTGCTCCATTCACTCATCCCAAACACTCACTCAAACCATTCATAAACGCTCCAAACTCACTGAAAAACATATAACGACAACTTCGTTTGAAATGAAAATAATTGGAAAAAATAATCGGGATTTCACTGAATTAATTGAAATTGTAAGCATCTGATAGGTTCTTGAAGAAATATGGAGCTATCTAATGAACTTGTATGCATATTTTATTAAAGGGAGGTAATCAATATTGCTAATTTTGTTCATCCTGAACAAAATTGCAATACTGGATTACCTCCCATTAAATTCACTCAAAAGTCGCTCCACACATTCATTCAAAATCATTCCTTAATCATTCCAAAATCATTCACCTTGTCAATTTCACGATGTTGTTAACTGTAATGACCACTCCTTGATTTGACTAATAAAAACTGTTTCAAAAAATTGTTTAAATAAACTTAATGTCGTCATATCATTCATATCGCATTCTAATTTTAATATTTATCAAAACATAAATATTGCTAATAAATGTATTTTCATAATTAAGCAGTATAAAAGGTTGAATCCGTGTTTTGTTTCATTTGTGAGTAGGTTTATAACATGTACCTGCTCAAGGTAAATTTTTCTTGTCGAAATGAATTTCTAAGTTATCTTATAATATGGTTGCGTTTTCATTTTCATGTAGGTAAAAGTTAAAAAAAGGGGGGGGGGGGTATACATAAGAACATACATACAAAACAAAACGCCCGTATTCTGACAGTCGAAACTCATTTGAGATTTAGAAATAAAATAATGAACATAATCCCTATTTTCCAAATTAAGAGATATATTTCGAATGTTTCAAAGAGGACCCTGCTTTCTGCAAATTCGCTATCATTTATCATACGCTTTGCGAACTTTTCTATGTTTATGCCTGGCTGTTAACCCTCAAAGGTCGGATAGACATTAAGGTAGTGGATCCGTAAAAGTTAAGCAACATCTCGAAAGTAATGATCTTTCACAATGTTAACCCAGTTTTCTTAATGATTTTCATTAGGAAACCTCGGTTAACATTGTGAACGAATATGTGGTCCGAAATGTTGCGGAACCATTTCGGTTCCAATACCTTAAAACTTCTTGCATTAGCCGGTTGAACCCATTACGTTAGATGGGTCATAATCATAATGAAATTATGTAGAAAAGGATTAATCTTATAAGCCTTTAATGCCGTTAATTCGTGTGACCTCTCTTAATCTTGCAGTGTTTCGTCATTAATTTAAAGATCCTGTATAAAAAAGAACTCATTTTAGAAAGTCGTTTTATTGGGGAATAAAATGTTCGTGATACATGTAGAATAATTACATCTGTTACATTGTACATTTTGATGGAATAAATCAAGTTTTTTTGTGTGGAAACTAATTATTTCGACCGATGGCGATGAAATCAAAGACTTCAATGTGAATATATGTACATTAAACACGTGTGATTTCATTTCTTAATTAATTTTAGGAAAAAGCTGGTAATTCTTGAATAATCAACTAAGCCTCATTCTTTTCTTCTATATGTAAGTTACAACATATCATGACCACAAATACAATGCACTTTATGTACAAGTAGTCGACAAGGTTAATCTTTCCTTTTAATGTTGGCATCAAAATCAAATGAAAAATGAGCCTGTGTGTGACATTTCCAACAATTTCCAGGAGCGCAACCTTGAGACTCAGAGTCTGCGGCGGAACATTCTGATCAGAGTCTTAACTATGCGCTCAACAGATGGCTACTGACCTAAAATCGCTATTCACAACCCAAAATTAATTTTATTCCAATGCGAGAGTGTCCAGGCCACTCAAAGTTTTTCCATCACACACACATGAAATATTTGGAAATAAAACGCACAGGCTCATGTTACGTGGATTTTCTACAAAAATCTGTTAACTAAAGCTTAATTTTCCCTATAAACTTGATAACGTTGTCTTTTTTTTTACTTCGTGTTATTGAAGTTTTAGTAGTATTAGAAGGTGTTGTCGTTGTTCTGTTGGTTAATTGTTCGTCCAATATAATTGCCTTAGTCAAAGTTAGTCAAAGCTGCTAGTTCTCATAAAAAAAGATTCTACCGGCGAATTAACAGTTAAGTTAACGCCTTTTCGCTTTATGTTTAAACTTTTATTGAATTGGTGAAAAGTGCAAACAGAATCATAACTGTATTTAGAACAGTTTTTCAATTGGACTATGAGTGAAACATTTGATATCAGAAAAGCCAGACTCGGGTGGAAAGACGATAAAATGATTTCACAAACGGCCCGACCTAGCAGTGAAATCAGATCGAATTCAAAGCGACGTCACACAACGGAAAATGCGTCATCAAACGTACGTGATAGAGTGAACCGCGCTGAGTCCGTCATACCTATGTTATCTAAACGTTCGAGAAGTCGGTCTAGTGTGGGCACGCCAACAAAAGATTCAAAACGTCTCAATACGGCGGAAATTGAGACACCAACCCCAACGCCAGTGAAACAAACTTCCGGAGCTGTGACACCCTCTATTAGCAAGCAAAGCTCTGAGAGAAGTGACACACCAAGTTCTAGTACGAAACCGTCATTAGGTAAAATGTTGACGAGGGAGGAATCTGTGAAAGCATTTGGTGATGCAGCGCTCATTACCCAGAGTCAGAAAAAGTTATTACTACAAGGAAAACTCCTACAAAAGAAGAGTTCTGACAGAAAACAGAGTATTCTGAAGGAAGGTGGCATTAAAAGTATCATGAATGCTCCGAAGATCATGAGAGCATTTCAAGCACAAAATACGGTAAGTGGTATTTCCCTTTGTATTTTACTAAAAGCTCACAGATCTTAAAAATGAGACTATATGAATTATTTGATGATTTTCAAACATGTTCTCTTTTGATTCGATGTAAAATATGGTGTACACCGACGTAGACCATATTTGTAAAGTATTTTAAAGAGTCACCACTATATTTCACATTCAAGATAATGGACCACTAGACTTTTATATTTTCTTTCTAGTGTTTGATTGTTTAGCTTCTAAATTGACCATGAAGACACAAACAACACGTACAGTTAGTTACACCATGAAATTGACATTCAACTCAATCAAAACCATTATAATCGCTCATTCAGCGCTCCATTCATTCATTCATTCCAAACACTCACCCAAATCATTCAAAAACGCTAAAACCAATTGAAATAATATAGAATCAACTACGTCACTTAAAATAAATTTGGATAGAGAAAAATCGTGATTTTTCACTGAAATTATTCAAATTGTAAGTGTCTAATAGGTTCTTGAAGAAATAAGAAGCTATCTTTAGAACTTGTGTGCATATTTTATTAAAGGGAGGTGATCAAAATTGCTAATTTTGTTCATCCTGAACAAAATTTGCGATCTTGGATTACCTCCCATTAAATTCACTCAAAATTCACTCCACACACTCATTCAATTTCACTCCTTAATCATTCCAACATCATTCACCTTGTCAATTTCACGATGTTGTTAACTGTAGAACATGTCAAAGGGATTTGTAACTACACTACTCAAAAATTCTAAGCGGCCACCTTATCCTTCTCCATTTTTCACCCATTTTCCGCTTTTATATTGAAATGTGATCTTTGTATTTCGAAAGAGTGGCCATTTAGTCATCATCCTATCCAATTGTTTTGTAAAAGTATGCATCAGTTAGTCCTAAATACGGAATTAAATGCATGTACCCTCAATTTCAAAAGTCACAAAATTGACACTTTAAAGAGAAATTTGAATTTTTCGATACTTGAAAAACGCAACGCCTGTCAATCTTTTGTACTAATATCAGTGGTACAATGCCCGTGGACTCCTAAAATTGATAAGAAATGCCAAAACGTTCTACACAATCCTTATCCTAACAAGAAATGTCAAAAATACCCCACCCACCAATGTTAACTTTGAAATCGAGGGTACTCCTACTTTCGTTTAGTTTTAAACCATTTATTGTTGAATCATTTCACTGTGTTTTCGCCTGTTGACTTCATAAATGATTTAGCTACATTATTCAAGCGAAAACGAGTTGAAACCATGCGGCGTTTATAATATATGAACAAAAAGGCAAGTGGCCGCTTAGGAGTTTTGAGGAGTGTATCATTGCTAATTTTCATTTTGGATGAAATTATCAATTATTTTCTACCTCTCTTGAAAATCATTTAAAACTCGCTCCACACACTCATTCCTTTTCATTCCAAAATCATTCTAAATTAATTCGATTTTAATCAGTTAATTTCACGATGTTGCTCCGGTCTATATCGTAATAGAAAACTTTACTACAATAAGTTCGAGTATTTCTGTGACGATAACTCAGTATAAAGATCACTCTCGGTTTTTGGTGTTTTAAATCAACATTCCCTTTGCAGTGGTTTTACAGAATCCTTAACTGTTTGTTTTAACAAGTCGGTCTAACATTATGTCGTCTGCATAGAAAAAAATTGGAAGTGTTTTTGAATGGATTTTAAATTGACAGGTTCTTTCTTTCAGTCATGATGACCTAGCAAGAATAGTCAACCTTTGTTAATTATGTGATGACCTCTAAGTTAATAAATGAGTTAAGTTACCAATAATTCGAGATTTTGATCTGCAGATGTGAATTAGATAAAAAAACACTCTATTGTCTAGAAGAATTTGATTGTACGACCAAACTGTCTTAAATCCTGTTTGAAGTAATTTATTGTTACAGTTAGTTACATCGTAAATTCTAAGCGTAAGCCTCTAATAGGTTCTTGAAGAAATAGGAAAGTATCTATAGAACCTATGTGCATATTTCATTAAAGGGAGGTAATCAATATCGCTAATATTGTTCATCCTGAACAAAATTTGCGATATTGGATAACCTCCCATTAAATTCACTCAAAACTTGCTCCACACACTCATTCATTTTCAATCCCAAATCATTCAAATATCATTCACCTTGTCAATTTCACGATGTTGTTAACAGTACGACATTCACTGACCACAACGGTATTTTATTAGGTCCGTGACTTTTAGCATACAGAATCCTCAAGACAAATAGAACGATATCTTCGCAAGCCAAGGGTTCTAGCTCACATTGTGGAGCTAGAACCCTTGGCTTGCGGAGTTGATAGAACGACAACAAATTGCATGTTTTTTCTTTTGCATCCCGATTGTTTACATCAACTGTGTTTGATGCATCAGAATTTACATTGATTCATACGATAATTCTACGTTATTTTATTTATTTTGTTGTTTTTCTTGTTTATTTAGGTTTAAGTTTTTCTTTAAGAACTAACGTTATGATTCCATATCCAAAGTTAAAATATTTTTAGTACGAAAGTAATTTGATTATCTTAAGTAGTTTCATGAAAACATCTCGAGAGAAATGAAATGTAGTTCTTTGTTTCGAGACATTTGTGTGAATATAGTTTCGCTTTCGTTGTTGCTGCTTATGATGATTTCATTTTATTAGAAGTAATAAAATGTTGTTTTTTTTTTTGTTTTCATAGAGGTATCAAAAGGAAGATATAACCACACAAGTGTGTGAATATGATTTGCAATTCATGCAGCGTGGTTTTTCTTGTTTTTTTTTTTTTTTTTTTTTTTTTTTTTTTTTTTTTTTTCGTTTTATACTTTCATGAATAGTAATATAAACTTCCTTTCTCAAGTGTAATATTTTTTTCAAATATTTACTGAAAAGGAAAGTGGTGTGTCTTTTTAGAAATCTGTTTCACGGATTTCGCGAATCTTTACGTTTTTATATATCGGACCAAACTAATTGGGATAGAGGGTAAACCGAATTATTTCTATTGTCTTTCCACAATTGTTATTTAACTATTATCGATTAAAGATGGGATATATTGGGTATCAAAATACATCGTAACAAATAAACCCCGCTGCCAAATCAAACCCAATTGCTATTTATACAATCAGATTGAATCTTAGAGTACTCAATGCATGTGTTAAGTTTTCTTCAGTGCTCAAAGGAATTGTTATTAGTGGAAATGTTATTTCATTATTTGAAAACTGTGATAGTTATTCATCTTATTTACCAACATTTAACCTCAAATGTATCTTATAAGCAATTTGAAAATTTACTGGATTAAATCCAAACATGCATTTCGAGGGGCCAGTGCAATACTATTGTAAGTACCTATATATCAATAAGCACCTACAATAGTGTTGCGCTGATCCCTCGATTTGCAGTTTAGAAGTTTCTTACAAGTACTTCTACGACCGTAATTCGCTTCATTTAGTGGTTGGGATTTTTTTCTGTTGGCTACATAAAAGGACTATCTATAAAAATATTTAAAAGTTGTCAGCAGTACAGTTAAGAAGATTGTGAAATTGACCAGTTGAATGGTTTGAAATGATTTTTGAAATTTAATTAAATGAGTGGGAAAAAGGAGTTTTGAATGAAATTAATTTGCTTATTTACTCTGCTAACCTGCCAACTTTACGCTCTCAGCAGACTATAATCGGGAGGGGGGGGGTATAATCCAATATCGCTAATTTTGTTCAAGTTGTTAGAGATATTTATTACTCCACTTTAATGAAATATGAATACAAGATCGATAAATAACTTTCTATTTCCTCAAGAGCCAATCGGTCGCTTAAAAAATAACCGAGTCAGTGAAATCGTGAACTTTTTCTAACGTTTTCTTTTTTTAAGCGTAGTATTGATCTAAGCTCTATTTTATTTTGGGACGTTTTTGAATGGTTTGAGTGAGTGTTTGGAATGATAAAATGGGGTACTGAGTAGGCGATTTAGAATCAGTTAGATGGGATGAATGTCGATTTCACGATGTTATTAACTGTAGTGGCTAAAATGTTACTTACTGTAGAAGCTTCACCCTGGATTTTTATAAGGCAAATATTTTTAAAAGGAGGTAGAATGAATGTGCAAAAGCAGTGGACGGTTTGATGTCCAAATCCTTCTTCAAGAAAGTTTACAATTAAACAGCCTCAATGGTTATTTCTAACATACTATTTGTAGACCTGTGCGACATTCGGGTCGTCAAACGACTACATTATCCTAATTCTTTACTTGAACATTAATTCAATTCCAGAGCAATATATACCCCGAGTTGCATATTGTTCAAAAATCAATTTAGTGCCATTTGACATCTGTATGAAAATTTTATTTGAACTGGTACAGTTAACAACATCATGAAATTGACAAGGTAAATGACTTTGGAATGATTTAGGAATGAATATGAATGAGTGTGTGGAGCGAGGTTTGAGTGAATTAAATGGAAGGTAATCATTATCGGAAATTTTGTTCAGGATGAACAAAATTTGCGATTTTGATTACCTCCCTTTAATAAAGAATGCATTCAGGTTCTATACAAAGCTTTCTATTTCTTCAAGAACCTATGCGACGCTAACACGTTGAATTATGTCAGTAAAATCGCGATTTTTCTCTATCGAAATTTATTTTGAATGACGTTTTTGATTCCATGTTTTTAATTGGTTTGATCGTTTTTGAATGATTTGAGTGAGTGTTTGGAATGAATGATTGGAGCGCTTTGTGAGCGATTTAGAATGGTTTTGTTTGAAATGAATGTCAATTTCACTATGTTTTTAACTGTACAAAAAATATTTACTATACGATCTGTAGTATATTTTATCCAAATTTCGAACATACGATTGTTTTAACATGTTGATCGAGATTGCAATGCTTTCATACAAACAGAATGCATGTATATGAATTATCTTTCTGTTTCATAAGTAAGGGAAAATTGCAGTAGATCCTTAAGATTACACGCTTAATATAAAATGAATAACGAAAGTTAGAATCGGACATAATTTCGCATTCTGACTTGCCCGAATAAAGTGATGTCAATTAAATTAACGAGTCACGTGGGACTGTCATTTGATGACGACGAAGATGACGTCAAAGATCAAGATATTCATTCGAACGAGGATATTACGGATGCTCCGGATAATAAAGAAACGGAAGAAGTTGAGGTAAAAGAAATGGTGAAATGCATATACAGCATTTTCGTAATATTTTCTTTGAGACAAACTGGCCTTAACCGATTGTAGAAAAATGAAAAGAAAAAAAAAACGAGCCTTTGCGAGCTTAATAACCTTTCCATTCTAGACTATATGACATCATATGAATGTTTTACATACAATGTATGCATTCTTAACGCGGATTACAACCGTTGACTTTTGAGTAGGCCCTACCATTTGAAGCGTTTTTGGTAAGGTCTGTGATTTGTGGAGAAAAATGAACTTCTTTACATAAACTATATTTGAACAGATTCACACGTTATTTAACAATTTTCTCATACAAGAAAACATCTTAATACTAATTTGAACAAGATAAGCTTCCATGATTTCGCTATTGAAGACACGCATCTTCTTTAAAGGTATAGTCAAATAGAAATATGGCTCATTTAACAATTGCACTCAAGCAAAAGCGATTTTCCTTGATGTTTAAAAAGTTAACTTCTTTAAAGAATAGGCATTATAAAAAAAGAAAAACTAAATTCAGGTTGCTCGTCTTCTTTCAAAGATTAACTAAATAAATTTGAAGAAGAGATTTTATAGACATGTATTTGTTAGAATGTGAATATTTCATATAATTTCAATTTATTTACTAACTTTTTTCATTTTTGTATTTTTTTGGACTTGTTTGCCAGCGGCCGTTTATATAAACCTAATTATCAAGATATTACAATTTGTTCGCCCATTATGAAAAAAATGAAATAAACCTGCGAGTGATCATTTCGAACGATCATTAAGAATTATCAAGTGCGACATAACTAAAAAACTATTAAAAGCGGTGTTTAACCAGATTCAAGCAAATTCAAACCATATTTTTTATATTTAGAGACAATACGTGTATTCGTGTGTTGTAGTATGTAGGAGACCGAAGTTTTATTACAATATTAGCGAATATTCTAGTTGCCGCATAAGGCTGTACTGTTGCTCATTTTTTTTATTCTATGCACGCGTGCAATTATATAAAAAATAACATGCAAGAGTCAGGTAGTCTTTGCGAAGGAAATGAACATCTATTAATCATAGGATTAAATACTCTGTTGGGGGATGGGGTTGGGGGGTGGGAAGTTGTTAAGATATGATGTTGCTGTACATCTGTTGAAAGAAATACAAAGAACCACTGACCGGTCGCTGCTAAAGCACAAGACCAGTGAAGAACATCGTGAAAATCGACAAGATAAATGGTTTTGTGAAAATCGACAAGACGAATGATTTTGGAATGATTTAAATGGAATTGAATGATTGCATTAAGTTAGTTTGAAGGGAGCTAATCAAATATTACAAATTTTGTTAATTATTAATAAAACCGCGATATGTATTACCTCCCTTTAATTAGATGTGTATAAAAGTTCTATAAATAGTTTCATATTTCTTCAAGAACCTTAAGACGCTTATAATTTCAACTATGTCATCTTACTATATTTTCAAATGTATTTGTTTATCATATCTTTTTCAGTCTTTCAGAAACGTTTTTGAATGGTTTGAGCGAGTGTTTGGAATGAATGAATGGAGCGCTGAGTTAGATAGATGTCAATTTCACGGAGTTACTTAATGCATACTTAAAATATCGTTAAAAGTATTTCAATCCCATCGAAATTATATTTTGAGTATTAAAATGCCAAAGGTACGGTATACTGCTCTTTTTGTGTATATTTCGTAATTGTTCACACTCGGGCTTAATAAGCACCTTATGAGCAAACCATCTGACTTTAACAATAGCTCTTTCATTTCATGCAAATACAAGTTAACAAATAAAAACTATTCGGACCCTTAATGTTTTTCTGTCTTGCTTAAAGAAGCAATCGCAGTTTACAGGCTCCTGATTAGACTGTACGAGTGTTCAGTATTTATTCGGCGACAATGTGACGGGTGGAAATACTTAAGGTCTGTTTGAATTGAGATTATATGTAAAATGATTGTGACCCGTTACGCGAAAATAGACTATCGTGGTAATGCTGGTCAGACTGCGATATTTGCACAGACTGACCTGGGTCGAAACCAAACTTCACTAAGATATTTTCTGAATCTAGAATGTATATTCTCCCTGCCTAAGTATATTTTCCAAAATCCGTCTCCTGGTTGACCTATGCTAATTCATATCCTTTTCCAAAATCTTTATTTAACAGAGTTCCCAGATGGTCCCTTTCCGCCTGACGGGTCATATTTATCCCGAATTACGCAATGTGTTCAAACCCACAACGGTCAATCAAAGCGCCTAAGAAAAGTTACCTCCTTTTTACTTACTCTTGTAATGCTTGTGAAAGCAATGCAAGTCTGGACGCCCAACTGGTACATTGTATTTCAGAAAAGATGCATTGACCTAAATTCTGTCAATGTGTTGTCTGGGCTACTGTTAGTAACGAAGAAATTGACAAATTAGTGCATTATTTTGAAATGATGTAGGAATGAAATTTAACGAGTGGAACGAACAGTTTTGAAGAAATGTAGGGGTGTTGATATAATATCGATAATAGATGTATTTCCAATAAGGCGAAAGGTGCGTAGATACTTTGACCTCCCTTTAATGAAATCCACGCATTTTTCTGTATTTCTTCACGGAACAATCAGGCTCTACAAATTCCACTCCAGTCAATAGAATTATGCAATAATTTCATCGATTTAGATATTTCGATTGCTTTGAACGCTTATTCAGAAGCATTTTGAACGGTTCTGGAGCGCTTTTGAGTGATTAAAAGGAGTGGGAGACTGATTAAGAATTATTTTGATCGTTTAGAATACATGTAAATTTTTTTACGATACTACTAACTGTAGATCAAGATACGGATATGATATGTTGATAAAATAAATACAAATGTACAAGTAATGTCTCAAAAAATGCTTATATGCATTGATGTAGCAGAACTGTTGCAAGAATGTATTTAAGAGATGAAAAGAGTATTTGTTGATTTCATTGAGGTATGAAACTAAAAACCTTACATGAGTGTGACAAGGTATTTAGTTTCATACCTTAGTGAATCAACAAATATTGTCTTTATCTCATATAATTTAATATCAGATTTAAAATTTATCAGTAGAGAAAGATTCCTTACGGGACTGCGTTTTGCGGGAGCTAACAAAACACCTGTGCTCTCAAAATTACTTTCATTGGGGGTATATAACAAACTTTTAAGCCAATCGGAATGCACGAATATTGATTGACAGAACATCAATTAAAGGATTGAGAGTTCAACGCAAGACTTTTATAAAAGACATTCCATTATTTTTTTAAGTTTATCTTAATAAGACACACAAAATGATAAGAAAAGGGATAGGAAATCCATATTTCGATAAATGCAATGTCAGAAGGGCAACGGAAAATACACGAACTTAATTGCTCTTTTATGTGAAATCTTTTAAATTTCCCAAATCATTTACAAATCATATTTACATCTGTTATTTATCTAAAGATGTAGAAATTGAGCTAAGTAAATAATAAACCTTTCTTCTCGCTCATTTTTGTAAAGACCATAAAGTCCCATTTAAGAGCCCTTTCCTTTTTTCTTTCTGTCTGTCTTCATTTCTTTCTTTGGTGGACGTTTTCGTTCACCAGTGTTAATACTGCGTAAGAACAAACCTGTCAGATGTTAACAGGTTTTCAAAACAGTGGAGCTCACTTAGATTCAATTTACTCTTTTTCAAGAATTGTGTTCGTCTGAAAACTATGCATTTTAAAATTGAGTAAAACAAGGATTCTACTTAATTTGTTGAAACCTCAAAGATATCTTTTAAGTGCGAAATCATAGTTATGCAATTCTGAGATCGGGTGAACGTTTTGCTTGCGAAGAACTACTTTTCAGTCAGAGTGAATAATTTGCCCCTTGTTTCCCAATGGTCTATGGGAGGTCACTCATGAAAATGGAATAACTGGAATGGTAACCTCCCCTGACACTTCTTATAATAATAGAATAATAACCTGGATCACACACTTGAATACAGATACAACGCGAGCAGGTAGTGTAAAGCAGTTAGGTCGTGCGATAAATGTTTATGCAATGGGGTTTTACACCACTTTTTAACACACGACATTCAAGCTCGAGAGTGTCTGCAATTATTTTTCGTGCTTATCCTTTCTGTTTAGTTTTTTTTTTCATTTGGAAATGAAAATCGCGGAACATTTATTGATTATCCCTTTATTGAATTTTTCAAGCAGATAACAACAGAATTTTGATTGTGACCGCGGAGAATCGATTAGTGTTGCAAAAAATAATGATACCTAGATAATCTCATTGTCATTTCATTCCTTTTATACCCAATGGATAAGACGATCACTCTAAACTACCCCCGGCATAATGCCAAAAGTTATCGAAACCTTGTAATTACAGGACTGTGGTTGACGATCGACGATATACGTTGCGAAATATATATCTGAAGAAAGATGCAAACTTGGGTCAAGTCATTTTCCTCAATCGTAATTTTTCATGTAAAAGTTTTCTTTTCTCAACAAATTGTATATTTCTCTAGTAAGCAAAAACACGTCCACCATCAGTACCTCAATGCTTTGATTTTTAAATTAGCAATTCACTAGAATTACTCCATTCTGCCCTTATATTGCAAAATTACCAATGTTCAGTTTAAATCTTTCATTGGGTGAACAACAAAAGTTATTTTTTCTAGAGTGACAAAAGCAGTTGTAACTATTGCAATATATGTCATCTATAAGTGCAATGTGTATCTTTGAAGGTTTACCAAAATAGACCAACAAACTAAACCCAGGATATCAACCTATGCAATGATCCCGATTTGTAGATCTTTTCTTAAACCACTCATCTAACGAAAATAACCGATGAAAATTGATTTATTCCTTGTTAATTTTGCAGAACTATAACTACCGATTGGCTCTTTTGTAGTTAAGGTGACAATGGACGGCGGCCTCCCGACTCTATAACCGGAAGTGGGTTTTCGTTTATTTTACGGCTCTTTTTGCGCGTTGTTTAAAACGGTTTTCATAAGATTCTGCTGATTGAAATAACGTAGAAAAATGATGGAAAAATTTCAAATCTAAGCTTCCTTTCAACATTTAATATCGATTGAATGACTGGATCATTGAATTAAACAATGCAAATAAATTAGTGTCATTCAATTAGGAGAGGTCACTCTAAAATAACGAAAATCTCTCTTATTTGCAAAGGTATGCTGCATATTTTACCCAATAAAGCAAAAAAGTGTTTTTTAACATCTAAGAAAATTTTAAAAAAATTATTGGGTAATTCTACAAAAAATAGGTTTTTGTGTCATTTTCTCCCTTAAAATTACAAACATTAGCGCATTTTAAACTTTTGAAGGCATATAATGCAAATGCAATTGATCTCAGAGAAATTTTCTTTGCAACAGTTATTGTGTACATGTATAAGGTCTATCAACATGTATGAGTTTCATAGATATAAACTAGTACTGAGTTTATACTAAACCTAATACGAATATGTATGTCTTACTGAAAATGGCCAGTACCACTCAAGGGCAAATAACTCTAGCATGAAAACGAGCATGGAAAGGCACCTTCGATTTTTTTATTGACTATATAATGTTAATCTACAACATATGTGAACATGAAAAATGTTCATAGGGCGGAAAAATATGACGCCATGTGTCCATTGCTACTTTAAAGAAACCATGAAATACACTGTAAAAAGAACTCACTGTTAAATTTTTTAACTGTATTGATATAGAGACTTGATCATAATAGAGACTTGATAATAATTCACTGATTAAACATCGTGAAGGTGACACTCATTCCGATCAAAATCATTCTAAATCATTCAAGCAGCGCCCCATTTATTCATTCCAAACTCTCATTTAAATCGACCACAAAGGCTCGAAAATCATTTCAAAACATTTCGAAATCAAACAATCCGAATAAAATCTTATTCAAATAGATCAAATTACTCTATGATTCTATTGGCTGGTGTGGATTTTAAATTGTCTGATTGGTCCACGGAGACTCGTAGACAGAAAATTACGTAAATATATATATTACTAAATTGAGTTAATTAATATCGCTAATTTAGAACAAAATTACAGTTTTATAACAGTGTTATAGCGTTTTATCGGAATAGGGAACAACACAGTTGGAAAAAAATGCATGGTGTAAGCTTCTCATTCTATCCTGTTGCTTTTTTGTGATGTAATCTCACAAACTCATTCAGACCTGTGTTTAGGGTGACAGAACGGCGTGAATTGTGTGCAAATTATTGCCCGCTTTGCACACAACTGCATGTGCAAAGCGGGATATAATTTGCAAACAATTTGAAACATTTTGTAACTCTAAACGCAGGGCTGATGGCATTGTCAAATTCGCAAATTTAAAGATATTGGTGTATTGCTCTTTCCAGAAACCTTAAAAGACACTTAAAAGAAAGCTTTTCCAGTCGAATAGCAAAATAAGAATGTTTCCGATTGAACCTCTTTCCACCTTCTGAGAAAAAAGTCTCGATCCGTTGTTAGAGTAAAAATCAGCCTAGCGTTCAGGATCACTAAACGGTGCAAAACGTTTTCCAATTATACCCTGCTTTGCACGCAAGTGCACGTGCAAAGCGGGGTACAATTGGAAAACTGTTTGCACCGTTGAGTGATCCTGAACGCAAGGCAGGCTTCCATTCTGCACTTAGATTAGGAGTTGAGTTAATGACTTTCTAACAAGATTTATTGAGTGTTCTATCGATATAGTGACAAAAGTTACCGAAACCAATCTGATTTATGGCTTCATTAAACCTCCCTTCGCAGGACTCAAATCGTTCAACGACTTTTGGATAAGTCTTACATTTGTAAACTCCAAGCTAACTTTTAATTATATACACGATAAATGTTTAAACTATTCTATTAGAAACATGAACGTACAAATTTACTATATTAGAAAGAAAATCGTGTTTTTAATGATTTAGTTTAGATTGTAATTATCTTTGTTATTCGAGTCACCAACTATATCATGAAAAAGTAAAAGGCTAAAGGGATTTAATTTTGATGCGCCATAAAGACAGAATGAAGTATTTCCCACCCTATCTGTTTGAAGAGTATTATTTTGGTATACATCCCTGATTTATAAAGTTGAATTGATCGTTGGAAAGAGAAGTATATTTCGTATGGATATCGTTGTTACAGGCTTAAAGCGAACTCTTTCGAGTACTAAACACCGGATGAAATATTTTGAGAAAAGGGAATAATTAAAAAAAAAATGAACGAACCAGTCGAGGTATATATGTACGGTATGAGAGCAATATTAATCATTTCTTAATCAACATGTATTTTGTTTAAGTGTTGAAAAAGCAAACATTATTGTCCTCGCATTTTCCAAATCACCATGGATTTTGCTTATTATTTCTTAATGAGCAATATTAATTGTCTTCATATTTTTGAATCTACTTTAACATGGTTTAAGTTTTGAATAATCAAAAAATGTCTTCGTTTTTTATTAATCAACGTGAATATTGTTTAATTCTTTAAATGAGGAATATTAATTGTCTGCGTACTTTCTGATTATCGTTTATGTTTTAAATACAAATTGCTTTGTCTCCTTAATCGACAAAAAGAAAAGTCTTTGCTTTGAAATAACTTGTCTTTTAAAGTGCAACATGGATTGAATTTAAATTTGTCTTAGTAAACTTTGAGAAGGTCATGGCCTGCACGAGTTTGTCAGACTTAATAACATAGAAATATTAACCCTATGATCCAAGTTAATCTTCAACCAAAGTGGTCCAGTTCATTTGTCAGAGGGGAAGCATTCAAGTGATCAATCTATGATCATTCTGTTACTGCTTTTCGCATTAGGCCTCACTGACGTAGAACCTTTAATCTTCTCATTTGGTACCAGTTCTGCGTTTAAGATGACACACGTTTTACGAATGTTTAATATAGTACCCATTGTATTTCAAGTGCAAAGTTTGTTACCATTTCTTTAACGTTAGCAGACTTTGTGCCGTGTTAATGGCAAAAAGGTCGCCGTATTGTTTGTTTTTTCAGAGACAATGGAAATAAATACTAGTCGATGCAACAGAAAGGTAAAACATTTTGAGAACGGTAGAATGTTTTGCAGAAATCAAAATCGAACGTTTACAGTATTTAGTGTATTTATCAAAAATTTCAATGTCTGTTTTCTTATTTCAGCCCTTTGTAAAGTTTCGTCGGGTTGCCAGAGCTGTGAAGTTACTGATCCAGGTCTGCAATGTTTGTCAGGGGTAAATATAGTCAACTTAAACCAACTTCTTTAAAATTACTTTCATGAAAGCATTATTATCAACTTTACATCTGAAATATTTTTTTTCGTTCAATTCCAATTGCTTTCCTTCAAAGAGTTGAATTATACGTGTCATTTCTTACGCATGGAATTTTTAAACCTGGTTATACATGGAAAGCAAAAGATAATTTATTTCTATGAAATCCCTTAAGGCGATCTTTCGAGTAAAATCTGGATATGTGTGGAGTGCATAGAACTGATTTTCTCTGAAACTATTGAGATAATTTCTAAGACTTTAACGTTAGTTTAAGTCAGCTTTGAACGATCTTTAAAAATAAAAAATAAAAAATAAAAAAAAAAACCCAAAAATTGCGTAGCTGGCTAATGATAAGTAATTTGTGACTCTACTACATCTATAAGATCAGGGCCCGAGGTTATAAAACTTTTCTCAGGCTCAGCCTCATTTTTCTCAAATTTCAAATTAAAATAAATGTATGAAAATTAAAGATAATGTTAATTAGTTGTTAGTACTTATTAGTATCATCTTTTATGTTTATACATTTAAATGAGTAGTGAAACAGAATTACGGCTTTAATCTCAAACTGAAATTTGAGAAAATTGAGCATGAGCCTGAGAAAAGTTTTATAATCTCGGACCCTGATTTAAGATTGTTTCCTTGCGTCACAAACTACTCTTGGCATTGATAAAAAAACTCAGAATTCAATATGGTATAAAACGAAAAAATATCTACGAAGAGTATCATGTATATTATACTAAAAAGACGAAAGTATAAACAAGTTTAACATTTACTTGTTAGACTCCTGGAGGACTCGGTTTCGCAAGAAGCTTGGTTTGCTTTGGTCGATAACCTTGCTGCAGCTGCTGCTCTCACATCCGACAAGAAAAAGGGGCGGGCCTTCGTGACTTATGTACCCAATGAAAACAGAGAATTGGAACAACTGAGTTTTGACGTCACAGAATATCTACGACATAAGAAAGCAGAGGTATTGGCTTTTTATAGTTGTATTCTATTTTTTTAGAACCAAGATAGATCTACTATGCGTCCGTGATTTATTTTCCTTCTTGGACCTGTTTTATTTATTTTTTTCCTTCTAAATGCTGCAAGCGTATTTTTTTTCTTACACTCATCGATATCCTCGAGCTTTTTTACAGACATTTATTTTCCACCCAGGAGGTAATTAAGGCTTAATTACCTCCTGAGTGGAAAATAAATGTCACTGCATCTGCTAAGCTTTCGTTCAGGATAACCAAGCACCAGCAAGTGTCTTAGAAATTTGGTATCCTGCATTATCCAGCGAATCAATTCTAATGCGTGTAATGCGGTATATTTCCTGAAAAGTGTTTTTTTTTCCTTTCTTTTTTAATAAGAGAACAAAATGAAAGCTTTAGAATTATCTAAGCATCACATTTTTGTTTCTTTTTTTTTTCGTCGGGTACATTGTCTTTTTATTAAATCTTTCATTTCTCTGCTTTCATCCGGTAACCTATTTTTATTGAATATCTTGTATTTTGGGTTGGAGGTCTTTAATAAAGAATAAACCATATTTTTTGTTATGTAATGTTATGTTTTAAGATTGAAGCGTTCAGAACCCTTTCTTATCCTGAAAATAGGGGTGTTCTTTTTTCTATATCACTGATACACATCATAATTGGTAGTATTATTTATTCATTTCCTTGTGTTGATTACATTAAATGAATAATAAAGGATACAAAAATATTTAGTTTGCATTTTGTAAGTTTGATTACATTTTCAGGACTATCTAACGGATGAAGTAAGGAACATCATGAAACAACGACCTGGAACAAGAACGGATGAACAACTAATGGAGGTATGGCTGGAAGGATCAAAACACCATCAATGTTATTGGCAGTAGCCAGAATTGTACCATTATCACAGGGTATAACGTGCCACGCCGACACCAGAAGGTTCATGGACACCTGATCGATTTTTTTCGATACGGAACTAACGGTGGGGCAAGTTTTTGACTGATTTGTAAACCAAAATAATCATTTTTATTTCAATTTTTAGTATCACTGTCGAGATAAATGGTTCTTCTTTTAGGAAATAAAAGGGGAGGGTGACAACTAAGCAAAATGAGCGAGTTCTAGCCCTAGGAGTGAGTGACTTTGCTCGTTTTTTAGGTTTGTCATTAATTTTTTGTCAAACAACCTGACTATTCTTCATTGTTTGTGTTTGTCTAAAAGCATTTATGTATCCTCTACACACATTCCAAATTTCTCGGCAAAAGATCCACATAAAGCGAAGATATTCGTACTTTTGTTGGCCAGGGTAGCGAAAAATATGATAACTAGACACCCCCTGATTTTTTTTCGATTGGAAATCGACACCAGAGTTTGTGATAGGGGGTGTCTAGTTATCATATTTTCCGCTACCCAGGCCAATAAAAGTACGAATATCTTCGCTTTGTGTGGATCTTTCGCCGAGAAATTTGGTATGCGTGTAGAGGACACATAAATGCTCTTAGACAATCACAAGCAATTAAGAATAGTCAGGTTATTTGACAAAAAATTAATGACAAACCTAAAAAACAAGCAAAGTCACTCACTCCTAGGGCTAAACCCCGCTCATTTGGCTTACTTTTTACCCTCTACTTTTATTTCCTAAAAGAAGAACCATTTATCTCGACAGTGATACTAAAAATTGAAATGAAAATGATTATTTCGGTTTATAAATCAGTCAAAAAGTAGCTCTACCGTTAGTTCCGTATCGAAAAAATCGATCAGGTGTCCACGAACCTTCTGGTGTCGGCGTGGCACGTTATACCCTGTGATTATATTGATCAATTTACAATATCGCTCATGCACATTCCCGTGGTGTGACAATATTATTTACACTTTGTTGTCATTATTGAAATTTGACTGAATAAAATTTGCTAATATCTGTGTAATTAACATTGATCGTGCATAGGCAAATAACGAAGCCAGCCCTGCGTTCAGGATCACCAAACGGTGCAAGCTGTTTTCCAATTGTACCCCGCTTTGCACGCGAGTACACGTGCAAAGCGGGGTACAATTGGAAAACTATTTGCACCGTTTTGTGATCCTGAACGCTGGGCAGACTTACTCGATAGAATTCTACAAGGGCAAACACGCCCCCAAACAGTGTGTGTTTTGACACCGTACTTCGAAGTCAGACCAAGTATACGCAAAGAATAAATGAGTGACAGTGGATTTTATAAAGTGGCACTCATTCTTTTCGACTGTTTGTCTCTCACCAATGGGTCGATAAATCTTAGACCTATGTGGGATAGCAGCTGATGGTTAGGAATTGATGTAATTGTAGTACTGGTGTGAGAAATACCAGCAATCCATTGTTAGGTGCTTCAGCCACCGCGATATAGCTGAAAAATTAGAGAAAACGACCCTAAAACCCTATACACACATACAAAGCTTCTCTCTCGGGGATGTGAAAACAAATGGCATAAGTGTTCGATTGTTTGTTTGAGTGGGGTTTAAGACCGCTTTCAACAATCTTGCAGTTTTATTGCGACAGCTGGTACTGCTATTTCTCTCACCAGCACTACCATTATATCCTTTCTAGGCCTCGAGTTGATCAGTGTTCCAAAGCTACTCGATAAGTATAAGCTAAAGCTTTCGTCGCTTTCAAATTTTGAAATAAATTAGTATGAATCAATAAGTTTTGCGTTGCATTCCGTACCTTGCGACCATTATGTAAATGCAGATTTTAAATAAAGCATGGTTGAAAAGAGAAATTCTGACTACGCGGTCCTTACAGACTGTTAAAAATCATACCAGTTCGCTGGTACAAATTGTTTTTATTTTTTTGTTTGTTTGTTTTTTGGTTTGGTTTTTTTGTGTGAGTAGGGGACATTCTTTCTTCTTTCCCCTATACTTTCCATGTGTTTTATTCACAATTGCAGGTTGTCCGATGTTTAAAGAATATTTGTAAATCATTCAATGAATATCCACTATCTATACAGAAACAGATTTGTCAACGAGCGTTCTATGACCAGTATGTATTATGAGTTAATTTTGACCTGACAGAGCGTGGCTTAACTACAATTACTATCATCGTGGATTCAACATTCACTTAAATCAACACCATTCTAAACCGATCCGCCAACACTCAATTCGAATATTAAACATTCACTCAAATCACTCAAAAGCGGTCATAAACCGTTCTTAAATCTTTGAAACCATTTTAATGATCAATATTTTGTGCTAATCAATCGAATCCTTCCATGGTTGGTGTGGAATTTAAAGAGTTTGATTGGTCCATGCGTACACTTACACAGAAAGTACATATATTTTATTAAAATCGAATTTATTGATATTGTTTGATATCCCTTCAAAATCATTCAAAACTCGCTCCACACACTTATTCATCAGCATTCCACATCCATTCCAGAAACATTGCTGTAGTCTAGGGCTGGCCAGGACGTTAAGTTTTCGTACCCATAGGATGGTCTCTATTTTTTCTGTAGGATTAGACTCTTTTAAGAATAGTTTAAAGTACATGTATACATAATTTATGTTACATATTAAACCATGTTTATTTCTATACAGTTTTACATGTGAACTTTTAATCCTGTATTAAGACTTTAATCTTCTCTCTATTGAGATGGCTTTTCACGCGTTAACTAAATATCATTTGGCTAGGGATCCGATTTCTTTGTGACTTTGTAAGGGATGATCGGATCAAAAGGTCAATAATAAACTTCATAAATGTTCAAATTAATCTCCTATCCTATTTTATGTGTGCTTAATTTGTTTTGAAATTAGAAAATATATATTATTTTTTGGCATTGAAATAGTGTGCCTTGTTCCAAGAAATTTATCCCGCGGTCCTCTTAAAAATTCAAACCATTTCATATTTCATGTAGAAATATAAGCCGAACAAATATGTTTACGTGTTTTTTTTGTTGTTGTTGTTGTTGTTTTTCCGAAAGTTATTTCCTCGAGGTATACGGGTAATATTATTTAAGTTTCTTATATATTTTTTTTCTCTAAAAACGTCTGACTGAATGAAATTAATTTGTACCTCCATGAACTATTTTTAGGAAGCATCTTATTTGTATGTTCGTGGAGTGAAAGTAGTTCCATAACAAATTGGTCACAGCTTGCTTAGAATCTTTACTCAATTCCGTGTTTAAACGAATTATTAGACATAGAGAAACGTTTCCTTGAGTTTATGCTCAAAAAACATAGTTAAATATATATGAATATGTTTGATAGATTCATAAGTGTGATTTTATGTATAGATAAATTATGTTCATAAGTCTATTTACAATAATACCTCTCTTTACCCTGTTAAGATTTTCACAATGCTCACCAACGTTTCCCTAATGAAATCATGCGGAAATCTCGGTTAACACTGTTTAAGTTCATGACATCTGAAACGCCGTGGAGCTGTTACGGGTCCACTACCTTAATCGTTCGTTTCTTCTTCAGATACAGACGTAACAGGGTTATCTTACGACAAGGGCTGGCCCCGGATGGGATCTACTTCCTGTTGTCAGGACAACGTATGTATTCTGGGGCATGTTTTACTAAACATCTTACGATCATTTTTGTGCGTTACACAAAAATCAATGTTTCTTCTAGATAAGTAACTAAATATTGAATTCTGTCATGCATCATCTCATTGGAATCGTCTTTTTAAGACGACTTTGGTGAGATATTGCAAGGCAGCATTTAACAATGAATGAAAACACCAGGTACGATTTGTGATTTTGACCTACGATTTATTTTGTCGTAAGATGTTTAGTTAAACAGGCCCCTGGTCACTAAATTAAAATACCAAGCGAATAAGTCATACGTCGTTTAAGAAAAAACAAAAAAGTTTGCGAAATATTTAAAAACCGAAACATAGACTCACGTGTAAAGCAGGATGACATTTTTAAAAGCTCTTATTTCTTAAATTTGTTTTTATTAGAAATTATGACCATTTTATAAGTTTATATCGTCATTACCGTTATAATCTTAATTATCACTATATTCTATTGTTATCATTTTCTTTTACTTCTGTTTTAACTTTGTGGGATAGGAGCTTGGGGCTAAGAAAGGATGTATTGGTAGTTCCAGGAATTCATTGTTAGATGCTCCAGCCGTCGCGATACAACCGAAAGAATAATAAAAGCGATTTTAAACTTCATTCAAACAGTTAAAATATATATATATTTTTTAAATATCCTACTCTTTTTTGTTAATCAAATAGTCCGCGTTTCTGTATGAGTTTCAGGGGAGACAAACATTGGACGGTCATCATATTATTAGGAGCCTAGCATTACTCCCCTTTACATACAGTCATCCCATTTTTTTTAAATTCAAATAATTTGGAGATTGAATCACCATTAGTAGAAAAATCGTTTTCGAACCATTTATTGCCTTCATTCTGTAGGCTTTTTCAGACTTCTGTGAAATATATATATAACACGCGACAGAATGAGTCGAAGGAAAGTTTAAGTGTGCATGTAGCTAAAAATACTATTTTCTGTCTAAATTACTTTTATTCTTGAACGAGTTTGATTGTCCGAAGTACAGATATTTTATCTTTTGTATGAAGGTCTGCAAGGTTCTCAAATGCAAAGCAGGATACCGCTTTTAAACGTTCACAAATGTTTCTGCACCCGGAAGATAGGCCCTGCGTTCAGGATCACAAAACGGTGCAACTGTGTGCCAATAACACCCCGCTTTGCACGTAAGTGCACGTGCAAAGCGGGATATCATTGGCAAACAATTTTTACGGTTTTTACATCCTAAACACGGGCATGTTTGTTTTCTTCTAATTTTACATCGGAAATTAATTTGCTCAGATAATGTGAAGCTACTAAATTTTCACCTAAGTAACCTTTGTCCGTATTAAGATTTGAAGTTCTAATAGATTACTGAAATGCGTGAACTGTGGTCTTAAAGGCTTTGATCAGATACTTGATAGAGATAATAGTGTTTACTTTGTTTCTTTCTGTACGTGATTTATTTCAATAAAGACACACTAACGTCTTTTCCCTGTTTCAATGAACAGGGGAAGTCTACTTAGTCGCGTATATAATCGCTTCAATGTAACAAATAAGAATCGATCGATTGATTGGTTGGTTGATTGATTGAATGGAGTTTTACGCCGCTTTCAATATTTTTCAGTTATATCGCGGCGGCTGGAGCACCTAACAATAGTTTCCTGGTATTTCTCTCACCAGTACAACCACCACACCCTTTCCTAGCCTCCAGCCGCTACCTCACATAGGTCTACGGTCATCAACCCATTCGTGAGAGACAAATAGTCGAAAAGAATGAGTGCCGCCGTCGGGATCGAACCAGGGACCTAGATTGATTGGCCGATGCGCTATCAACTGCGCTATAACGGCGGCCCTAAATAAGAATCGTGAGGCAGGTATGCCAAAAACTCTATTCTTCATATTTTACTTCATGTAACCAACATTTCCATCAATCAAGAAGCTCGAATCTTGATATATGTGACCCGTCACTCGAAAAGGGACCATCTGGAAATTCTGTAAAATAAATATATGAAAAAAGGATTGGGTCCAGCATAGTTCAACCAGAGGGCGCGTTTCTATTTTTTCACTGGAAGGTAGATTGGTCATTCAAGATTCAGAAAATAAGTGCATTGCGAAAAGTTTCTACCCTACTCAGTCTGCGCTATCCGCGCAGTCTGGCTAGGGTCGACACTTTACGTACAACTCAGATGGTCCCTTTTCGCGTGGCAGGTCATATATATATATATATATATATATATATATATATATATATATATATATATATATATATATATATATATATATATATATATATATATATATATATATATATATATATATATATATTCAAACGCCTATCAAATGATTCCTTTTCAGTTGTAGAAAAACCTGAAGGTAGAAAGCAACCGGAGGAAATAGATGAAGGACAAAAATTTGGCGTAAGTGTTCTCTTTAGGTTTAAAACATTATTAAGAAAATATTGCTGGTAGGGCCAACAGATAACATAGTCAAATGTACCTCGATATGTGTCGGAGTGGGTGCCGATTTCAAAATTGTACTAGGTGTAAGTAGGGGCTTTATTGTTCGTAAATTTGTCCGTGCCGAATTGGTATTTACAGTTAAAACTTTTTAGGTGATGTCACTAAAAATACTTTCGTGTATGCAAAAAGCTTGATGTATAAGATTTATGATTATATTAAAAAAAATCAAAAATCACAAAAAGAATATTGAGAGCTAGCAATGCTAGATATTGAAGATAGTACAATTCTTTCAAGTAAGTTTGACTCCAGATAGATCTATCAGAATTTCTCGGACGCTGTCGTAATTTATTGGTTTCATTCATTCCACTTGTTGTCGCCATTGTCGTCACAGAGCTTATCGGTATTCATGTAGCCTGTTAGTTTACATTTTAAGAAAAAAGATACTTACGGTATTTAAGCCCAGTTAACATTTGGCTTAAGGGGCCTGTACGGCGCACGTAACTCGCAGTTTTCAAAAAGGAACGTGCGGTGACTGTGCAGCGGCATATGGTGTCCGTGCGATCAAAGCGCGGTTTTACGGGTGCCGTAGACCTTTCGATTCTGCATAAAAAATATTTTACAATTTTTCAAAAATGCAAAGACCGCTCGGAGTCCGTAGACCGTAACACATGTTAATGGCATCGCAAGGTCACCATACGGACATCGCACGGTCACCGTGCCAGCTTTAACTTGTAAATCTTTACCACATCCTTCTACGGCCTCCTAACGGTCATCGCACAATGGCCGCACGGCTGCCATCCCGCTTATAGTAGGTCCAGATTACTAATTACATGGCCTCCGCGCGGAGATCGTACGATTGCCTTGCGATCGCCGCAAGGGCACCTTAATCATTCTTGTGACAGGATTGTGAAAAAATGTGAGGGCACCACGCGATTTTGTGAACACACATGGTGAAGAAAATAAAATCTTATGATTTCAAAAGTTTTACTCAAAAATCTTAGGTTGCGATACATGTTTCGTATGGCGTCCGTGACAAATGAAAACCAGTCATTTAAGATTGTTTTGACGTCTTTTGGATATTATTATTACCTGATAGTCTTCCACGATAAATTCTGTCATCAAGTCGAGATCAACAATAATAAATATAATAATGAATATAATAATTATATTCATTCATTCATTCACTTTATTTCCTCCAAAGGAGATTAATTGAACAAACATTTTTTCTTTAACAATATAGATATGGCATATAAGTTTAAACAATTCGGAAAAACAAAATAATAATAATTATAATAATAATAGTAAAAATCTCTCGGAATGTGAACGTGTTTTACCTTATTCCAAGTTTGAAATAAAGACAAACTGTTAATGTGCTTTGTTTTATGGCAGTCATATCGTAACGTTTTGGAAGTTATTAACTTCTACAGTGTTTCATTAGAAAACATCGGTATACATTGTGAAAAAACATGAGTTCCGAAATAATGATGTTCCAAAATATAGATGAACTATTACGGGTCTCCTAACCCAAAAGATCTTATATGTTTGGCCGTCTTTTTAACAGGAAGAAGAATTAATATGCGGTTCCTCACGACGAGCGACCGTCCTCTCCAAAAATGATGTAGAAATATTGTTTCTTCATAGAGTGGTAAGTAAGCAGATAGTTTTTTGTTTGTTTTTTTGTTTTTGCGGAAAAGGGGTCAGGATGACAAAACGGCTTTTTTTGCGAATTATACCTTGTCTTGCACGCAAGTATTCGTTCAAAGTGGGTAAATTTCCCGAACAGTTCGCAGCGTTTTTGTTGTTTTTTTTTTCTCCCAAAAGTAGGGCTGTTAAGCAAAAAAAAACAAACAAAAAAAAAAAATACCAGATTTTTTTTTCAATTTCTGTTACATAAAGCATGTTTGATATACCGAATGTCACACCAGAATAATTAAACGTTCAGTCATTTGAGGATAAGATTCGAATTTAATTAAATTCGCAGATATTACTGTCAACATTTAAATGAAGTTTTATAACAAAAAGGCGGCTAAGCTTTTTGTATATCTGTTGGTCTTTTATACCCTTATAATAACTTTCTTTTATTCCGATTTTATATTGAATACTCTTAAACAGACGAATAAAGACCTTTTGTTAATTGAACTCCTTTTTTGTGTGTGTCTAAAATTTCTGTCTAAATAAATATAGTGTAAGACTAGTATAGTATCACACTATAGATATGTAAGTCAAAGTGAGTGATCAAAGGTTAATTTTGTCTATCTGTATAGACAAAAATAGACCTTTGGTCACTCACTAGAACTTGCCCAACTATACTTCAATACACTTCTTTCCTAAGGGAACCTTGTAAACGTAGAGTTTTTCTGTTAAAATATTGCCCCTTTTCGCAATGTTTTCGTCTTTATGTTGAAATCATTATAGGTGTTTTTTTTCAAAACTGAGCTCAAGAATCTATATATGAATATAGATTTCACGGCTCAGAGCACAAAATCTACCTATACATTTATTGCCTCATATCGATATATTAGAAACGCCTTGTTTTCGTTTTCAATATAAATATTATAAAAGTTCGCAGATTGACAAACTATTCCAGCAGATTTCAGCTAGCATAAACCGACCGAAGACATATGCCTAAATATTGGCGTCCTAATTAACGTTTTTCTCAGCATCTAATGGGGAATTTTTTAGACTGGTCCAGGTTCAATACTTTGCAGAGGATACGTTAGAGTTGATGAGCTTAAACAAAAAAGGGAAAGATATTCTGTTCCGTCTTTTTTCCTATTTATGCCATCGATACAGTCACGTCAAAAGCTATAATGGAAATATCACAAGCAATTCGATGAAAAATTCAATCGGCTAATTGTAGTTAAATGTATTTTCGTGTCGGACTGGTCAAGCTTTCCAAAAACAAATTCAGATAAAATTCTTTAATTTTGAAGTGCCCCGAAGCGCTCAACTTGCATGTCTTTAGGAGAGTAATTTTGTAATTAAAAGATTTTTCACGGATTTTCCATCTGCTTGTTAATTGCTTAACGTTGACATATGTTTCATTATTCTCCGACTTAAAATTCAAAAGATATAAACACAGTCTAAAAACCTTTCTGAACAACCCTCGTGCATCCTCTTAATTCATTCAAACCTTTCATCTCCCACCCATTCAATTTCATTCAGCAATCATTCCAAACCCATGCAGCTTGTCAATGTCAGAACGTTATGGGATATGTATCGTTTTGTCAATGCTGTACTGTTATAAGAGTCTCTTGAGTATATATTTTACAAAAGTGTTGAAACACCCCTATATTAATCATTGATCAAGGAGAATTAAGGACAAAACGCTATAGAAACCATTTAAAAATGATTAATTTGTTTTGACATAATACTCAAAAGTTATGTGCATAAATTTAAGATCATTTTATTTCGATGTGAGAATAAAATTTCATAATAGATTTAATTGTATTGGAAAATAGCACCTGACTTGGTAAATTTGATTTTATGGGGTCATAGACCGAATAAATGACAATGCAAAATTGAAATCCATCCAATTCTCGTTGTACCGAAATTTTGATTACTAAAATTGGTATAATTTTGACTCTCGATAGTTAGGATAGTACAAGTGTGATTGGTGCCAGGGCGTCAGAATGAGACGCAAGATCAAACAATTAATACCTGCTTTCTCTGAAACAAACTTTTTTTTAATTGCTACCGGTAAGAAATGGTGTTAAATCAAAACTTGAGACAAAATTGAATGATCAATGTAGCAGTTAATTGTATGACAGCGCATCAAAAGTCAGGGTAATTTTGTTTAAAAAGTTATCTGCTTGTCGTCAAACTCAGCCCAAAACGGAAACTACTATACTATTCAATATTCCAGAATATCAAGTAGTAGTAATAGAAGTAGTTTTACTAGTAGTAGAAGAAGCAGTAATGGTAGATGGAGAATTAATGGTCGTAGCTGTTGTTGTAGTAGTTGTAGCAGTTTCAGTAGCAGTCGCATATGCATTGTTTTTGTAGTTATTATTATTATTATTATTATCATCATTATTATCATCTGAAAGATCACAGATTTTTTTTTACGTTTAGAATTCTAATTTCAATTGACTATACATAGTGTTGTATATATCGGCTGTGTCGCCAAATGCGGCGACAAATCTCCGATGATTACAACAGTCGATAGCATGTTTTCTGTTATAATTGATATTGAACAATTAAAACTTTCTAAACGTCCATCAGTTTTCAATTAGATTTTACATTACGTTTGTCAGTGTGATCAGTTTAGGGAGGATTTAAGGTTTTGTATTTCTATTTTAAAGATATTGAAATTATTTTTTTTAAAGTCATTTATAGATTTCGCTGAAATATGAATTTATTTGCTATACTTTATCTTTACATGTATATACTAGTCAATATTTGCTATAAATCAGAATGAAGCTCATGTATTTTCCTTAGGATTTTTATTCGTGCTTAATCCTTTGCTGTTTAATCCGAGCTTTTTACGTGCCTGTGATTTTATGATAGAGAATATACATTGTGAAAAAAGAAGAAATTGCTTCTGACAAGCAATTTCTTCTTTTTCCACACTATTTTCTACCCTACTGAATGGTTATTTTTTAAATTAAATCCACTTTTAATTTTCGACTGCAAAATCTTTGAATTTGGACAGGTCCAAAATTTTGTAAAACAGGAAAGGATTAAACAAGTTACATCTTTTCTTTCTTATTTATATAACACCAACATGACTTCAAAAAGATCATCGTTTGTCCATACCAACGCTCGACCGCAGTGCTGGATAATGCATAAAAAAAGTCTAAGTAAAAATGGGGCATAAGTCTTAAAAAATGCTTAAAAAGTTAACATCTTTGGTATTCAGAATTGCCCGTGTTGATGAAAACACTTGCTAAATTTAAAAAAAAAAAATGTATCTTCAATTCCAGCAGATATATGACTAAGCCTTTAAAGTATACTACGCTTTTGCTAATTTAAACGAATGAACTCATGCTAACGACGTCGAATTGATTATCAAAATCTTGACCTTTTTGTTTTAGAGTTTGCAGAATTTAGAAATGATATAAAACGGAAAACAATTGATTGCAATTGAGTAAACATAATTCTACATGTGTATAGAAACGAAATACCTTCTTTTAGTTTTTATTCCTAGCAAAAGTTGGCGGTATATAAATTCTCTTAACAAAGATTTATGTGCGTGAAATGATATATCTTATAGAAATGATTCTGGTAAACAGTTTTCAATTTTGTTTGTCTTTTTATAAATCGTTTGCCCTCACACACCTTTGAAACTGTCCTGTGTTCAAGATAAAAATGTTCGCAAATCGTTTAGAAATGATACTTCGCTTTGCACGTTTATATACGTGCAAAGCAGCTTGTCGTTTCAAAACGTTCGCAAACGTTTAGACATTATCTTGAACGCGAGGCTGATTTACGATTATGCACAGATGGCAATGTTCTTCTAAAAAAAGTTTATTTTAAATTGTTGTATTTCAACTTATCAATGCTGATAACCTTTCGAACATTTATAAGCAGTATGTATTGGATAGGGATAAACAACGTAGTCTTTGTATTAAACAGTGTAATATTATTTCATTTCGTTGCGGACTTATTTGGAAGTGTTTTTGTTTTTGTTTCCTTTTTTTAAATCTTCAAAAAAGACTTTAAAAATCAGTCACATCCCAAAAAAGGCGAAATTAATTTTTCATTGTCTATATCACCAAATGCATTTTATTACCCAACCCTGCCTTCAGGATGATAAAACGATGCAAACAGTTTTCCAATGATACCCTGCTTTGCACGTTCAAGTGAACGTGCAAAGCGGGGAATAATTGGAATACTGTTTGCACTGTGTTGTCATCTTGAAAGTAGTGCTGGGATTCAGAATAACAAAACTTCGTTATTTCTTTTCAATTTTTTTAAGCTTTTCATCCTTAACTCAAGATTCTTTTTTTTTTTTTTTTTTTTTTTTTCAAAAAGCTTTTTTTCTTGAAACTCTGCCACGAAATTCAATTACCTAGGAAACACACCAATCACCAAACACATGTATATCATTTCTATTGATTACAAAATATTGCTATACTAAGCCGACTCTGCTTTAAAATTACGAAAACTGCATGAAAATACTAGATATGTATACGTTTTAAGAAAGTAGTGAGCAGGTGAGTTTTAGTACTTTCATCGTGCAGGAAAAAGGGAAATCATTCTTGGAATAAGCACCTTCGCCAGCCAAGAGATATGTTCCAATCGGAACATCGCTCGGACTTTTCCGTAAACTGGGAAGTCCATTTCGTAGAATCGCCGAAGGTTCCCGATTGGGATATGTCCATTACGTATTAACCCTCGACTTGCAAAGATGTTGAAAACGCTGTTTAGAATAATTCTTTACGTGAGTCTAGTAATATTTTGCGGTAATGTAAAGATAACGACATTTCAATTTTAGATATGATTTCTAATTAAAAATTCATTACCATATTGTGTTCTCATTTCGAAACGTATAGAAAATATCACATTCGTAAATGATAGACGCTCTCGCGGGAATTAGTTCGAGTTACTATCCATTGATAAGTCATGTTTAATGATTTTTGATAATTAGAACTATTCGGGATATTTCAAGCGTAGATTGAGAGAATAAAGATGATCCCTTTTCCAGAAAGACTTTCCAAAATCCATTAGTAGTTTTAGTTGTGTACCCTCGATACTAAAAAAGCGAGAATTCAAAAATATTTAAATTAGATCAATGTAAAGAATTAGCAGATGTAACTTCAACGTATATTGAAATTGAAAATAGAATCCAAAATCATAGAAGAAACATGGAGAAAGGATGAGAAATTGCTTGATACAAACAACCAAAAAAACAAAAATTGCACCATACTTAATGATTAGAACTTGTGGCCAGACCTTTTCTTATCACAACTTGTGGCGCTCGGGAATCTTCGGCGATTCTACGGAATAGACCTCGGGAATATTAAGGGCGCAGCCATGAAAGCGCGTCATATCGCAAGTGGATTTATATGACGTCACACACATAACTGGGGATGACGTTGCGAAAAATAAAGTCAACGTAAGGATAAAATTGGGCATATTATAATTTGAAAACAAAACGCAGTTTGAACGCAGTGTTTTACTGCGTTTTGCTTTCAAATTGTAACATGCCAAAATGATCTCCACAGACGATCGGAAAACATTAAAGGAATCTACTGTTCTTCATGCGTATTAACCAAAGTACCACCAGGAGCCGAATTACCGAAAAAATGAACCAAAATTACTACACTTACGTCCGAGGTACTTTCCAGTTTACGGAAAAGTCCGAGCGATGTTCCGAATGAACCTGGGCAGACCTGTTTGATCATTATTTTCTTATGATTATTATCATATTTTTTTTTTCGAAACTGCGTATCATGTGAATATATGTAGATATGATAGAAAAAAAAATGTGAAAAAAAACCAATCGAATCGCGATTTATTTTCAAAAGGGATTAAATCAATTACGGAATTAAAGGGAATTGATTTACGTATAGTTATTGTCCGTCAGAATTCATTTGTCCGCCAAGAGCTAAATAAACATACTATTTAAATAGCTATTGTTAAATATGAGCGATTGATCTGGTCTAATTGTCAATTATACAAATCAAATAGAAGTTAGGCTAGCGAAAATTGATATTTTTCTTTCGATAGTTTGTATAAGACTTCCTCTTAAGCATCGAGCAGTCTCGAAAATGTTTTTTTTTTTTTGTCGATGTATGTCTGCTTGCCTGTTACGTTGAGTCAGATCTGCTTTTAGGGTGACAAAACGGTACTAACTGTTTGCCAATTTTTACCCGCTTTGCACGCAAGCACGCAAGTGCAGGTCACGAGGCGAGCGCCCTTACCACTAGGCCACCGAGGCAGTCATCCTCAGTCGCCCTTTATTGTGAGAACTCATTGAAAATGTCTCACTGGAGACGAATCTCATGGGTTAAAAAAAACAGTCTAGTGAAAATATACTGAATAATTCATGTTGATTGTCGAACTTATCCCTCTAATTTGTCCCCAAAAGTGTAAAAGGCGACGATTCGTTGCTTTTTTGAGGAGACACGAATAGTCACCTTATATACTTTTATTATGCACCCATATGATATTTCGTTGATATTTCGTGTAAAATTTGCAGTGATTATTTCCAGTCAAATATTAAGGTTTTTCACATATCCAATTTGTGAAAGGAATGATGCATTTGAATCTTACATATTTGCAGCATTTTTACTTTAAGTGGACGATTTAAAATAGTTTCCAAGTATTGTGTAAATGTATTGATTTCTATTTTAGGACTACCGGCTGATATTCAACATGTCGACAGATTCGGTAGACCCGAAAAACTTGGATATTTGCAAGTAAGTTGTTCAAATTTGTATCATTAGGCCAAAACGTTAAACGATTGAATGAACTACATACAAAATAGTCCCGCAACGTTTCGAAAGTAATAAACTCTGATAGTGTAAGCCGGAGTTCCTAGTGATTTCACAAGGAAACCTTGGTTAACATTCTGAAAGGTCAAGCAATTACGAGTCCACTACCTTAACCGTTTGACCAATGAACGAATATATAGAGAATAATCGTTTGTTTAAGTGTAACATCGATTTATATTTCATTGAGTGAACAACAAAAGCTATATTTTCACGAGTGGCAGAGCCACGAGTGAAAATATAGCTTTTGTTTTTCACGAAATGAAATATCAATCGATCTTACTCGAAAAACAAACGATTATTCTATTTCTTAAATGCAAAAATGAGACAAAATGTGAAATTTCTAGGACATATTTTCGTAAAGCGCGTCATTTTGCGCGTGATTGCTATGCAACGTTCATTGTGACGTCACTTATTTCGCCCCGCATAGATGACGTCAGATAGGATGAAATGCACAAAAGCAGGGTATAAGTTTTTTGAAAATTTCACTGCTTTTGCGGTGAGTTTATCAGGTGATAATCTACCGTTATTTCTCGATAAACCACCGGAAAGTATTAAAGAAAAGACGATATTCATTAGTAATTTAGTCAGTAATTACGTGATTTCAAAGTTATTACATCATAGTAACGACTTATTAAACAAACTTATTTCATATATGTAGGTGTTTAAATCCATTTCATCGTTTTATCCATGCTTTATTTAGAAATGAAGTGGATATCGAGGATATGCTAACAATACATTCGGCTTATAATATGTTAAATCCTCTTGATGTTTTAGATAAAAAAATCATTAATGCAATGAACCCGTAATAGTTCCGCAACTTTTTAATAGTTTTAACCGAGGTTTCCAAACGGTTTCTTTAGAAAACATCGGCTGGCATTGTTAAAGATCACGAGTTCCAAAATGTTGAGGAACTATCCTAACTTAAGCTAGAAACTTACTTTTTTCTCTCAAGAATTACTTAACTTTTTTATCTGTTCTTCTCTACTGTAAATACAAATTATCACATATCAAATTAAAAAAGGTAGCTTTTTCGGTAAATATTATTTATTTTTCCTAAGAAAAGTATATTTGACATTCATTTCAGATATGATGCCGTATTTCAACATTTTCCGATGCATAAACTACTAGATAATCCTGGAACCTGGAGCGCACTCAAGTACAAGTAAGGTTCTCACTTCTAACGTTAGTAAACATATCTCTCGTCAACACTTATCGATTTCGACGCTTTGTCTGAGATACAAAACAAACGCTATCTTGCAAAGTATTATGTCAGAAATTTGCGTAAACTTTGTAAGACAAATTGGTGGTAGACGTCTTTCCCCTCATTACTATATAAAATCTAACAAAGTACATTGCTATTGTTGTCTATTGATTGTATTGTGGGCCAGAGGCCATATACTCAGATATAAAATATATTGTATTGTACTGTATTGTATTGTATTGTTTTGTATTGTATAGTATTGTATTGTATTGTACCTAACTTTAGTTGTGTCCATCAAAATCAGTACATTCTGATTGGTTGAAAATTTGGTTTCATTTCTCAAGGATAACAATTTTAGGACGCAGTAATTTTGGTAAGCTTGTACACAAATTAGTTCTATAAAAACCCTATCTTTCTATGAAGAAATCTTAACATTTTTGCGACAAGATCTAAAATAATAAGAGATGAAGAGAGAAATTATTACTATCATGAATGTATGAAACTTAAAACCTAAACACACGCATGCATTAATCCGTATCACGTATTCATACAGTGTGATTAGGATTTTAGTTTCATAGCTTCATGAAATCATCAATTACTCCCCTCATCTCTAGTTTTAGTCACAATGTTAAAGTTTATCGAAGTTCAACAAAGTTAGACATGAAGTCAACGCCGACGGCCATTCTTCTAATTATTTCTAATTATTTGAAAGAGAATTTAAATATAGCAAAGGTCAATCACGTGTAGTCCCCTTTATTTCAAAAATGCAACCTCTTTTTCAAATATTATCTAACAGGGATCTCACGAGACCCCTGCTTGTTGATATTTTAATCATTGTAGAATTTTCCTTTGTTTCTCAAAATGCATTTTATACCATTGACAGATACGGGAGATTGATTGTTAAAGACAGTAACGACATAGAGTGGATCTATGTTATCAAATCGGTGAGTTAAAATCAACGTTTCGTAACATCGTCGTTACGTCAAAGCGTTTTTTGACAGCGTTTTTTTATGCTATTGTTCTTGTTTGTTGAAAAAAAGTGTTCTAGCCCCCTCAAACAAAGTTTCGAGGACACGGTCACTTTTTTATTTATTCGTACAAAACTACAAATTTTAAACACATCAATTTAGTAAAACATTTGACTTTTCGCAATTTGTCATTAAGTTAATTCAAGAATAATATTTCATTTTTTGTTTTCACGAGTTGATTGAACGAAAAATCTTGCCACACTCGCTGTTTGAAAATGGCTTGTAGTTCACAAGTAAAAGTCCTCGACGATGATAATTATTTGTAAGATATGAACTACTATTTATGAGTCTGTACAGCTGCCTAGACAGCGCCACCGTTAGTGAACCCTTAACCGCTGAGTATTAAGGGCCCAAGGTTATAGAACTTTTCTCATTCTCAAATGAGATTTTTCTTAAAATTCAGATTAATGTATGAATATAAGATAATATTAATTAGTAACAACTTATTAATATCATCTTTTTATGTTCGTACATTTATTACGGTATTATGACAGAATAACAACTTAAACCTAAATTTGAAATGTTAGTAAACTCTGATTAAAGAATGAAAATGAGAATGAGAAAAGTTTTATAACCTCGGGCCCAAAGAGTCTTTGGATTAGTAGCTACATATCGAACGAAAGGTGACGTCTTTATTCAGTCTGAGCGGTTGCACGGGCTGGTCTTAGACTTAACTGTGCACATATGTGCACCTAAATGAAATGTCATTCACCAGCTAAAGCGGACCTTTAATTGTTCCTGACAGGGCGAAGCTCGTGTATTAAAACACCTAGAGCCCGGTAGAGTAGACGTGAAGGCCAGACGAAAAAAGATACAAAAACAAATGGAAGAGCAGTCACCATATCATCAGAAGAAGAAAATACTGGACTTTATAGCTGACGGAACTGCCAGTAAGTCATATGACGTATATATTTGATATTTAGCGTCATTTTCAACAGTGTCTGTGTGGTATTGTTATGACAGAGGTACTTAAGGTAGTTGACCCGTAATAGTTCCGCAACCTTTCGGAACGCAAAATTTTTCACAATGTTGACCGATGTTGCCTAATGAAAATCACAAGGAAATCTCGGTTAACACTGTTAAAGTTCATTACTTCCGAAACGTTGCGTAACAAATACGGGTCTACTACCTTAATCTTGGCTTCCTGTCGTTTCCCGTACGATATAACGAAATACAACATTACACCCCAGCCACCAGTTGCAGTTAATCCCGATGACAAAGTTTCTCATTGTTTCATTTTTCTGTCAACAGCTACGAGTAATAAAGTATACTTAAAAGACATAAGTCGAACATTGCTGATGATCTACAACATTCAAGTTTTCGTTAAGTGTTTTTGTAAACTATAGAGTCAATGTCTTACTTACTTTACAGAGAATATACTGAAAACTTCACAGAGTTTTTGTCCGACATTTTGGTAACCAATTCGTTTTTTTTTTTTTTTCATTTTTCGAAATTTATTTCCATTAGTTTCAGCCAGTTTTAGGTCTCATTCTTTTAATTTCACAGTATTCAAATTATTTCAAATAACGCAATTGTTTGTCACAACTTCTGTTTTTTTTGGTTTGTTTTGCAGAAAAGTCCCACTACTCCCCATCCGTATATAACCCGGCAACATCTGGTCGGCGGGCTACGCTTGTACAACAACGACCACAGACCCACAGGCCATCTAGAGACGAGGTTCGAATCCGCAGCCAGTCAGCCATGCAAAGTCAACGGCGACCAGCTACTTCCCGGCCAGATACCAAGTACAGTAGACCCATGACGACACATCCTACGTCACGAGTATCAAGGCACCTGGACACGAGACGGGACACGTATGATGACGTCGTTAATGATATTGCAGGGGAAGATCTACACGCGGATGATTACAACGAAGATGATGATAGCGAAAAGGAAAACAGAGAAATCGACCGTAAGTTATATTTAGTTTTCCTTCTAGCTTTAAAAAAAAAACAAAATCGACGGATACATAAAACGACTAGCATCCATTTTTCAAGATCTTTGCATAAAACTGAAGTAAGAGCTTAAATCTACGAGGGGCTATCAAAAAGTTTTGAGACTTTTATCATATTTTCTATCGTAGAATTCTGACGTCTTAGAAAACTATATGAGTTCAATTGTACGCCTTTTGACTACAAATTTATCAAGCTTCACAAGGATAGCCTGAATACACCTCATTTCATGTCAAATAGAATAGAGATGGGTGTGGCGTCTCGGGGCAAAAAAGTGACGTCATGTACGTCAGTCCACCTCTAGATTGCTTTTGTCAGCAATGTTTTTATGGTAAATACTGCGAATTCCTATCAATTCTCACCAATTAATTCTTCCAAAAGGTCAGTGCACATCTTTACAAATACACACAAACTTTTGAGTAAAACTCGTTAAAAAGATGGATGTTTGAGTTTGCGATAACCTTTAATAATAGACAATATATTTGCACTCTTAACACGTTAAATTTTCGAAAAGGAGAAAACACAGCTATCAATCTTCGATAATATTTGAATAAAACAACCTCAGAAATGATTTAATTCTGAACTTTTTTTGTTAAATTTGAGACGCAATGCGAGTGTAATAATCGCGTTTAAGTAAAAAATAACCCATATTAGTTATAATTAGTATTTCAAGTACCCCGACGTTACGTTATTTCCGAATAAATAACGTTGTCTTGGTTAATAAGATCTCTTCCAGCGTCGGGCCTCTTTAAGTTAACCTCATAGTTGCAAGTACACTTGTTACGCATTCGATGTTTATTTCAACACAATTTGAATATTTTAAATCGCTTGTGTATTGCGGGTTTTGTAGGAATTTCTTTCTCAACAGTGAGTTGAAAGCTTTAAGTGCCCCGAAAGCGCATCATACGGTTTCCAAAGCGACCGTTCCTTAACAGACGCGTAGTCATTTTTGGTTGCATGCTTGTATAATTAGCACTCACATACATACGAATAATTACTGAATGTTTCATCAAAATCTTAGGAATGATAAAAAAGATATTGCAATTGTCTCAGTACTTTTTGATACCCTCTCGTATACAACGTTTTTTCTCGAGTGTTGCTCTCAGTCCTCTATAAAGTGATCGATATCGTCTATTCAGTGAAGGAACTTTGCGGATCAATTTGGTCAGATTTCTGGAATTGCTTACGGGATTTGTGTTGGCCCCATATGTGAAACTGAAACATAGTTGTCACTATGGCCTTTCGGTGCGTAGAACCTCTCGAGTATCTATTATAGTTTTCACAAAAACTGTTGTTTTCAAAAGCTTTTGAATGATATAAACTTAAAATTGTTTCGGTATATGATTTTTGCCGTACAGGTTATTAAAATACTAACTTAAATGGCAAAAACAGATTATGAAAAATGTGTATATGTTATAAACTTTATTTCAGAGAACCAAGTGAATGGAGATGAAGAGAAAACTGGGATAAATATCGTAGTATCGGAGAATCATGATTCGGGTACTGTTATTACTGTTTTCACTCTCTTTAAGATAACGATCTCGTAATAGACAAGACGATTCAATTGGTTTAAACATATTTTATTCATATCAAAATTTGCAACAAACAAATACAATGAGACTACATAACATAAAGAGATATTGGTGTGCACTGAGTCTTCTCTAGTCATTATATTTGAAAAAATACGAGATAAAATGTCTAAGACGATTCAATCCATTTTGCATTATTCACAACACGCGGTTTCATTTTTGAAATAACATTTCTATACCTACCCCTACTTTTATCTGGATCTCTGTAAACCTGCGTATATTCTCTTAAGCGTTAGGCGTCTTACCGGTGCCCAGCGAAGATCTGAACATATAAAACTAAGATTATCCAACAATCACTATCGCTCTCTAGATTATCACGTGGTTATTTCATTGGTTTTATGGTGAAATTACTAAATTTGATACCCTACTTTCGTTCATTTCATTTTATTTGATGTCATCTATGCCATTAGGAACATCGCTCAGACGTTTCTTTGAACTGGAAAGTAACAAGTTACAAGTGTTGTAATATTGGGTCATATTTTAGGTAATTCGGCTTCGAGTGGAACTTCGGATACTTAAAATGCTTGAAGAAATTCACATTTTGTTAATTGTTTCCAATTTTTCGTGGAGATCGTTTGTGTTTAGAAAAGTTTGATGATCAAACCCAGTAAAACACTGCCGTTTGTTATCAAATTAAAGGAAGCCTACTTTTATTCTTTCGTTGGTTTTGTTTTATGCAACGTCTTGAGAGGGATCGTTGATGTTTGTGACGCCTTATTAACCCGCGTCTGAAATAACGCGCTTTGCTGTCTGCGCCCGTATTATTTCCGAGGTCTATTCCGTAGGATCGCCGAGGGTTCCCGATTGCATCTAAGCCGGACCAATTGTACTCATGACGTCGTCAGGAAAACATTTTCGAATTGACGCGCTTTTATATAATCTACCTTAAAACTTAACATTCGTCTACTTTTTGTATTTAAATCATGTATATAGAATAATCGTTCTTTTCAAGTAAGATAAATAGACCTTTCTTTTCGCTTCTCGTGAAAACATGGCTTTTGGTTTTTACTCATTGAACGGCAAATCGATGTTATACTAAAACAAACAATAATCTTATTTTCATCTCTCCTTAGACGACGATACTAGAGACCACGACAACGATATCAGACCAATGACGAGCAAGTCAAGAGACAGTTCTTCTATGTGAGTATATATTCTGAACATGCAAACAATTATTCTTCAGTATTTCCGTGAGTGATATTCTATTACTATCAACTATCTTAATTTATTCCTTAAATTTGATTATATTAGTAGCCTTAACCTTTCGGATAGCTTCTCAAGAAATGGACATGAGTTCTTTTCGATTTAAATTATATTTATTAATATCTTGTATGTATATGTGTTGGAAAACAATTACTTCATGAGCATTTCTTAATTAGAAACATTGAAGTGCTCCGATATTTGTCATCAAAAGGAGTACAAATATAACGGATATTTTTCAAAGAAAAAAAATTATGAATTGTAACCCGTATATATCGAGGTAACCATCAATGCGGTCTACACAGTCAGGACAGGGCAGGATCTTACAGTTAGTTATATTGTGAAATTGACACTCATCTCGCTCAAAACCATTCTAAATCGCTCACTAAGTGCTCTATTCATTCCAAATACTTACTCAAACGATTTAAAAACGCTCCAAAATCATTTGAAAAGATAGGATCAACATCTACATTCAAAATCAATATAGCTGGAAAATAAACGCAATTTTACTGAAATAATATAAATTTCAAATGTCTAATTTTGTTCTTGAAGAAATAGGCCGCTATTATTATACTTGTATGCATATTTTATTAAAGGGACATTATAAATACCGTTAATTTAGTTCAACCTGAACAAAACTTGCAGTATTGGATCACCTCCCTTTAATTTTACTCAAACCGCACTCATAACATTCATTCATATCCATTCAAAAATCATTTCAATATCATTCATCTTGTCAATTGCACAATGTTTTACCTATAGCTCCTGAAAATTTTGAATCAAATTTTTCTTCTTTTTTTTTCGGGGGGGGGGGGGGGGGGGAGTCAGCCTGTTTCTGCTGTATTCCCTGTTTAGGTTTCCTCGTTAGACCTCTGCTTGATGAAAAAGTTTTAGACGAAAATCTAAAGGAGCCTATTTCAGTTTCTGTAAATATTTGACTCTATGCTAAGGTTGAAAGATTACTAAATGCTTATATTATCCATTATCTTTCTATTTTGACACAGAAAAAGTCGCCAAAGATCAGCCCGAGATGATGACAGTATGGCGTTACCTCCGTTTGTTCAGATCGAGACTTTGCATCCGGGACATACGTTTGTGAGTAAAGACAAGTTTCGACTTTTCGAAATAAATAGAGCTATTGTGATACTTTGAGATCTACAGTATTTCAACTTACTAGATTTAGACAATAGAACAATATCGTTTCTGCCTTGAAGCTAGATAAGTAAAATAGGCAAGTATAAAAAGTCTATAGCGAGGCTACCCTGACAACGCGTACCCTAAGTAACTCTTGCTTTACTCAATACCACGACCTTTTTTAAAATCATTTTTGGGTAAAAAATAGACAAATGGAAAAACTGAAGTATTAGGTCTCGGGTACCCTGTTCACATCGAAACACTGCTGTGTTATTTTCAGGGTTTGAGATCGTGTCTAGAGCTAGATGAACGAGGACCATCCGTCAGTTTGGTAAGTTTATTAATGGATGAAGAGAGTTTTTGTTGATTTCATGAATATAACTGAAAGGTATATAACTGAAAACCTAATCACACTGTATGAATACGTAAATACATCGGTGACAAAATATAAGAAATTAAGTAACAACAGATTCGTAGAATCAAGGAATATTCATATTGCTTAATTCCATATAAAAACAATCATGTATTAAAAGAATGCAGAGTACAGCCTATTTGGATTGTTCTTTTTAAAACATGTGTATGAAATACTCCAAACAACCTGTTACTTGGAGCCTGACGAAAAATCGTTGACAAATTGTTGCATAATCACTTCGGCGATGCATCTCGGGCGACATTTGGTGAAGTCGGTGACAAAATGATAGACTAATCGCTGAAATGTCGGTCCATCGGACTGGACTATTTTTTCTCTTTTGACCATTTCTTTTTTTAACCTTTAACAATGCATTGTTTCTTTAATTATCCCTCGCCAAGACGTTAGGCATCTTCGGTCGTTGGTATTATTAGATCTAGATTACAAAATAAATATTTTGTTTCGACACTGCCGATGTCCGGCCAATCCTATTCATTACTAATCGGCCGTTAAAATTGGAAACACCGTTCAGCGTCGCCGATTCTTTTGTGACTTTAGCATTCAGGGTTGTATTTAAACATGTATACAATTTATTATTAGTTTTTTCCATCAGAATTTGCGCATTCTGATTGGCTGAAGAGTTGGTTTATTCCTTGATAAAACAAGTCTGAGTACGCAGCTATTTTGTAAACTTCCACACAAAGTAGTCTCATACGAAATGTGTATTTTTATTGATACATCTTTACTTTTTTGTGTCATGATATTAAATTATAAGCTATGAAGAGAATATTTGTTCATTTCATGGATGTATGAAATTAAAAACATAATCACACTCATATTCGCATATTAATACAGTGTGACTAGGTTTTTAGTTTCATACATCAGTGAAATCAACAAATACTCTCTTCATCTCTTAAATGTTAATCAAACGATTAAAATCCCATATTGTCGGCCTATCTGAAATGGGGGAACGATCATTTCATGTTTTTTTATAGCCTGGTTTAATTTACCAAACATTACCTCTATTACTTGATTTACATGTCAATTTCGGGTCAACTCAACGGTCCTCTTTAGCATTTTGAAATTTCGAGGACTGAGCGCATCCTTTTCGTAAGTGCCGGTACTAATATCGTCACTTACGACAATACTGCACTTAGTCCATGATTAGTGTCTGTCTTTCAGGTTAGTGGAGACTGTGAAGTCCTTGCCATAAATAAGAAGTTCTTCATGAAGCATTGCGACGATGCTTTGATCAGTCTTATACGATTAAAGGTAAGAGAAGTCTGTCGGCCAATTTAATTTTGTTTTAACCCCGAGGTTTACTGATCAAAATAAAAGTTTAACGTTTTCAGGAAAAGTAAATGTTTGTAAGGATTTCAACATTAAAGCCTTTCTAAAAAGTTTGAAGTCCTATAGTAGATCTTGAGTTAAAGGTGAATCATGCACGTTCAAGTCTTATCGTCCAATTTTGTGAATGCTACCTTGCAGAGTTGAGCAACAGAATTTTACATGTAAATGTAAAATGCATCAGCCAACATTGAAAAATGTTTAAACATAACAAAAGGACCATCTACTGGTGCAACACTAGGCTTAAATGCTAGATAATGCAAAAAAAAAAAAAAAAAAAAAAAAAAATCAGGCGAAAATGGGTCATAACTCTTATAATAAGTTACCAGAGTTATTCCCTTTGAAAGTCTTGATAGCCCTTGTGATGCTGAACACACATGTCAAGTTTCATGCAGATATCTTCAAAAAACAGAGATATGACAAAGATTAAAGATCATCACGCCCTCGCCAACAACAACGCCAACGCAAACCGCACCAATGTGATTACAATGCCTCTGGTTTTCTCCGAAGACAGTTAAGCTAAGAGTACGAAGAATGACGAATGTCAACATAGACTTGAAGCCATGATAACATGATTTCAAAGATCAACTTGTTTTGTTTTGTTTTTTTTTAATTGAAATCACTGATAAGCAAAATGTACATGACAAGTTTCAATTTCAGGCGAAGCCCTTCCCATCACAAACAGAACTCGTAGATCGATTGGACGCCAATATGCAGTGGGAGGAATTTAAACAAGAAACACTCAAAGACTTTTTAAAACATCGTGTTCGGGTTTCCAGATAAAATAGATTATCAAATTTATTTTTGAGAAAGACTCACTCCCGGAAGGAAAAAAAGGAAGGAAAAAAAGTCGAAAGGGAATTATGACAAAACAACAACTTCCCGAGAACCTATTCACACCAAGGGTTCACCTTAATATCAGACTTCTTCTCTTTTAATAGATATGGACCGTTACACACACGTTATTTATCGATGGCTTAGCGAAAAACAGTTGTAACTACCCATAAACATATAGGCAGTTACAATTGTTTCTCTCTGAGCCATCAATATACAACATAGCGGAATACCGGAATTGCAGCCTGACCATATCCTAAATTGCCTACTTTCTTTTCTCTTTGTCAACTTGAGCCTATTTGGTTAAAATATACCAGCAATAGTCTGTCAGTTTAAATCAGGTGCCGTTATGGTACGGGAGGCAACTCAACAAAAATAACTCGAAGAACTATCCATATCGTGTTTGATTGGAATTATTTATTATTATTAGCCGTCTCTGTTGAACATTACATGTACTATTAAAGAAATTTCATTCAAAACAAGGCTACCTGCCCTTTATACATTTTCCCTACTCACTACGATCAAAACCAATCAAATTCACTCACTCGGCGTTCCAATCATTCATTCCAAACACTCACTCAAATCGATCGAAAACGCTCTTAAAGCATTACAAACATTTCTAAATCGTTCAAATCGATCAACATTTAATCAAAACCGATCTAATTATTCTACGATTTTTTTTCGGGCTGGTGCGGATTTTAAAGTTTCTGATTGATCCACGAAGACACACAATCAGAAAAAACGTATATTTTGTTCAAAGGAGGTAATAAAGATGAACAAAATTAGCGATGTTGGATTACATCCCTTTAATTTCACCCAAAACTCCCGCCACAACCGCATTTCAATTTCATTCCCAAACCAATCCTAAATCATTTATTTTGTCAATTTCATGATGCCCTTAACTGTAGTATTACGCAATCTTAACCCTTATCCAACTGAATGTAAATTCTGTCTTGAAAAGGGTGTCCTGTCCTTTCGACATATCAAGAAGTCTGACTAAAGGTTCTTTCCATAAAATTAAGAAGAATACAGGCGTTGTATGCTAAGATCAGACTGCGCAACTGTGCAGGCTGATCTTGGTGTACAATGTTTTCTAAAACTTTTGTTAATTATTGATTGAAGTTTCGCATGAATATGAAATATTTGGGCTTCGGAGGGAGTTCGTATGAAATCCCTCTGAATCTTCCAAATGTGATGTAATTATATTCAGTTACAGTAAAACCCAAGACCACCATGGAGATTGTCGGTTTTTAAAACACTAATAATTTAATTACAGATATGTACACCACGATTCTCCATCCTAATTGGCCGTAAAATTGGTTCCATTTCTCAAATGAAAACAGTTTTGAGTAAAAGGCTATTTTGCAAGCTTTCACATAAGGTAGCGCAATAAGATATTGCTTTTGTTGCTCATGTAACGAAAGAATTGTCGATCGTACAAGACAGAGTAAACGATAATTCGATTTCCTTATTGAAAAAAAATGAGACAATACATAAATTAGAAAATCTGTGCCAAATTATTAAACAAAAGCACCACCGGTTGCAAAGCTCGGCTGTAGTTGATGGATAAAACAATAAACCTACGTCGAAAAAGGGGTATTACTCTTACAACTAGAAAGCCATGAATGGCTTGAGTCGCTCCACAGGCTTGAAATTCTTGAAATAGCAAATCTAAGGTTTGACTAGATTTTAAGATATTTTGGGTTCTACTGATGTTGAAATGATTTTCAAAAATGCCACTATATAACATATAGAGAAATGACCTCCGCAAATAAAATACATATTTTTCATCTGATCACAATTATTTTTGGCAGACTGAAATTTGGTTGATATCCATCAATTACATTCTGAGAAAATGATTTTCAAAGTTTCCACAAAATAACATATAGAGAAATGACCTCCGCCCATAAAATGCATATTTTTCATCCGACCACAATAATTTTTGGCAGACTGATAAATCTTCACTCAAGGATCATTCCAGTGAAACTTGGTTGATATCCATCAATTACATTTTGAGAAAATGATTTTTAAAGTTTCCACTATATAACTTATAGAGAATTGACCTCCGCCCATAAAATGCATATTTTTCATCCGATCACAATAATTTATACTAGACTGATGAAGGGTCACCCAAGGATGATTCATGTAAATTTAATTGGTATCCATCAATTAGAATCTGAGAAAAGTCACTTTTTACCATATTTGGAAATTAGCCACGCCTAAATCCATGTTTTTCATTGGATCAAAATTTCTTGAACAACTTTGAAAGAGGGTCACCCAAGGATCATTCCTGTGAAGTTTGGTTGAAATTCATCCAGTAGTTTCTGAGGAGAAGATTTTTAAAGAAAAAGTTTACGACCGGGCGGACGGACGCAAGACGGACACAACGCCATGACGCTTTCAGCCAGTGGAGCTAAAATGCTCCCACAGTTATTCCCTTAGAGTCTAGATATCTTTCTAGCGTTTTTCTAATTAAATTTTAATTCGGCTTCTTTTTTCCGGTGATGCTTGACAGATCAGGCCTATTACGGAAATGAATCAACATTGAAAAAGGTACAATCATTCAAAGCAAGACAATCGGGTGAATAACTGTAGATTTAGATTGTCAACGATGTTTTCAAGTTTTTTTTTTTCATTTATTTTCAATTAGCCCCTTTTCCCGCTACGTTTGACGGATCGGGTCCGTTTTCGAGAGGAACCATCCTTGTGATAATAAAATCATTTTGAGCAAGTTTGAAGTCAATCGCATGATAACTGTAGACTTTATAGCAATAACGAGGATTTTCTTGTTGAATTTTAATAAGGCTCCTATTCACATGAAGCTTTACGGTTCAGACCTATTTTCGAAAGGAACAGTTCTTGTAAGGGTCCAGTCATTCTGACCAAGTTTAAAAAATAATCGGATAAAAGCTGTAGACTTTAGAGCGTTAACGAGGGGTTTCTAATAAAACGATCAATTATTTTCAATTGGCCGTTTTCATGTGAAGCTTGACGGATCTGAACCATTTTCGAAAGGAACCATCCCTGTGATAGTACAATCATTCTGACCAAGTTTGGAGACAGTTGGGTCAAAACTGTAGACTTTGGAGCTTTAACAAGCAATGGTTAACGGACGGACGGACAGACATACAGAGTGACGGGTGCCGGACGAGAAAACAGGTATCGTAATAGCTCTTTGGACCCTCTGTCAGTAGAGCTAACAAGAGGCCCAAGAGGGCCTGTATCGCTCCACTGGATTAAAAATCTCAAGATTTGAAAGAGAGATATTGAAAATAGAAGGTAATGAAAGTGAACAACATTCAAAAGAAATTCTGACTTTTTCTAAGTTGAAACTTACTTATGAAGAAATGAACTTATTTAACTAATATGTAAAATTACAAGGAAGAAAACTAAATAGATATCACTTTGAAACAAGAGGACCAGAATGGCCCTAAACCACTCACCTGAATTTTATTGATCCAGTGGATCTCATCCAATCCAATTTTTTTGAACAACTTTAGAAGAGGGTCACCCAAGGAACATTCTGGTAAAGTTTCATTGAAATAAGCCTAATGGTTCAGGAGAAGATGTGGTTCAAAGATTTCGGGGTCAAAGAAAGCCCCGCCCTGCCACGCCCATATTTGGGGGTCAATCTAAATTTCTTGAACAACTTTAGAAGAGGGTCACCCAAGGAACATTCTGGTAAAGTTTCATTGAAATCGGCCCAATGGTTCAGGAGGAAATGAGGTTCAAAGATTTCGGGGTCAAAATAAGCCCCGCCCTGCCACGCCCATATTTGGGGGTCAATCCAAATTTCTTGAACAACTTTAAAAGAGGGTCACCCAAGGAATATTCTGCTTAAGTTTCATTGAAATCGGCCCAATGGTTCAGGGGGAGATGAGGTTAAAAGATTTCGGGGTCAAAATAAGCCCCGCCCTGCCACGCCCATATTTGGGGGTCAATCCAAATTTCTTGAACAACTTTAGAAGAGGGTCACCCAAGGAACATTCTGGTAAAGTTTCATTGAAATCGGCCCAATGGTTCAGGAGGAAATGAGGTTCAAAGATTTCGGGGTCAAAATAAGCCCCGCCCTGACATGCCCATATTTGGGGGTCAATCCAAATTTCTTGAACAACTTTAGAAGAGGGTCACCCAAGGAAAATTCTGGTAAAGTTTCATTGAAATCATCCCAATGGTTCAGGAGGAGATGAGGTTCAAAGATTCCGGGGTCAAAATAAGCCCCGCCCTGACATGCCCATATTTGGGGGTCAATCCAAATTTCTTGAACAACTTTAGAAGAGGGTAACCCAAGGAACATTCTGGTAAAGTTTCATTGAAATCGGCTAAATGGTTCAGGAGAAGATGTCGTTCAAAGATTTCGGGGTCAAAATAAGCCCCGCCCTGCCACGCCCATATTTGGGGGTCAATCCAAATTTCTTGAACAACTTTAGAAGAGGGTCACCCAAGGAACATTCTGGCCAAGTTTCATCAAAATCCACCCATTGGTTCAGGAGGAGAAGATGTTTATAGAAAAGTTTACGCACGCACGCACAGACGCACGCACGACAGACACCTGTGGATATAAGAGCGTGAACGTGCAAAAGTTATCGGACAGACGGACAACCAGATGTGAAACCGGTATCACAATAGCTTTTTGGGTCAAAGTATGTCCCTTCAATGCCAATATTAACGCCCTTTACTAATAACCTTGAACTTGGAAATGACAGAAAGGTCTTGTCCCAAGCAATTATTCAAATTCAAAAACAGTCATATTGCGACAACTGAAGTAAATAACAATGAACTCCTGGTATTTCTCACACTAGTTCTTCCATTACATGCTTTCCTAGCCTCCAGCTGCTATCCCGCACAGTTCTACCATTATCGACCCATTGGCAAGAGACAAAAAGTCAGAATGGACGAGTACTGCCATCCGAGATCGAACCCAAGATCTTTTGAATGCTAGTCCGAAACGCTACCACCGTGCTATGACGGCTGCTCCAAAATGATCTAAAAGTGTGTCATTTCGCTTGTGATCACTAGACAATGTTGTAACCACATATGTATAACTGGCTATGCTTAGAAAATGTCAAATACAATGGAATGATCGAAAGTAGGGAATACTTTTTTGGTAATTACACTGCTTCAACAGTGAGATAATCTGGTGATAATCTACTGATATTTCTCTCTTTCACAGGAAAAGTATAAAATGATAACAAAAAAACTGAGTGTGGTTAAATCATATTTTATTTGTGGCTCTTTATACAAAATAATAACATACATCACATGTACAATTAATAATGTACATTTTATGTTGCATGGGCTAAACACATAGCTTATATTATCACAATCACAGAACAAACATGAAAACATCTTTTCTAATAATTTTCATACAAGTGATGTCATTACACCAACACTTAACCCATGTCATGCTGAGCCCGGAATATTCCTGCTTTGGCAAGAACTATAGACAAACATCAGCCTGCACATATGTGCAGTCTGATGTTAGTCTACACCACCTGTTGCTCACTTTCAACCCAAAATTGTCAATATATATTGAGTTTTTTCAAATAAAAATTGACCAATAGTTGGAACTTCCAGCGATTTTTGCCCTTTGATTTTGATGAAATTTTTAGCCAAAATTTATTCAGCATGTAAAGGATTAAGGTAATGCGCTTCATTTAACTAGCTCTCTGTCTACATTAGTTTTGTAATGATAAAGCAATATCAGTTGAAGCTATCATATTTTTGAGACTTAAAAATGTCTGTCATACAGTTAAAAACATCATGAAATTGACATTCACATCAATCATAACCATTCAAAATTGCTAACTCGGCATTCCAATCATTCATTCTCAACACTCACTCAAACCATTCAAAAACACTCAAACCCATTGAAAAATATAGAATAACGTCATTCACAATAAATTTTGATAGAGAAAAATTACAATTTCTCTAACATAATTCAAATTGTTAGTGTCTTATAGGTCTTTGAAAAAAATTGAAGCTATGTATAGAACTTGTATGCATATTTTATTAAAGGGAGGTAATCAGTAATCGCTAATTTTGTTCATACTGATTACCTCCCGTTAAATTCCCTCAGAACTTGCTCCACACACTCATTCAATTTCATTCCTAAATCATTCTAAAATCATTAACCTTGTCAATTTCACGATGTTGTTAACTGTATCTACTGCTTTATTCGAGCTTCAGATGTAATATTTTGGTCACCTCCCATTGATATGACACCTTAAATGACAGTTTATCATGCAATGAAGCCTGTATTGACCTGATATCACCTGTCTGATAACATAACATGTTATAAGTCAGTCTATTTTTAGAAACAATTTGCATACACTTTCACCTGAATTTCTATGATTTTAAAGGGTTTCTTATGATAGCATGTTAAATAGAATAACTTGTTAGTGTCTTAAATTATCAACGTTATCTGGTCTCGGCTGTGAGAATTTATCATAACTTGGCAAAGCCTCATCACGATAAATGCTCCTAACCTCGACCAGATAACATTGATATTCTAAGACACCAACATATTATTCTCTCTTTATCGCATCAATCAATAGTGAAATAGCAGAGGATTGTACTTTGAGAATTTCGTTAAGATTTTTTCAAACTGTTTATCTAAACAAATAGTAAATATCTATGGACAATTTTACACCAAAAACCAAAGCTTGTGTTGAGGGTACTTTTTTGGAAAATCAGATTGGTACCCAAAACGGACACCGGAATATGTAAAAAGATCACAAAATTGTTTATGAACTTATACCCTGCTATGTAAGTTTTCTTATATGTAAATGGAGTAATTTTTTTAAAAAAAATTTACAATCAAGTTTTTGCTGTTGTAAACTTGGATACTGAAAAAAATGCACTTACCCTTCCCTTGCTTAACCCTTCCCTGTTTTACAAAATTTTGGACCTGTCCAAATTCAAAGGTTTTGCAGACGAAAATTTAAAGTGGATTTAAATTGAAAAATAACCATTCTGTAGGGTAGAAAATTTTGTAGAAAAAGAAGAAATTGCTTGTCACAAAAAAATTCTTCTTTTCTACAATGTTTTCTCAATTACAAAATTTTAGGGATGTAAAAACCAAGGGTTGGACAGGAAAGGGTTAATATTTACACATACATAACTTCCTAAATGAGTATAAAATACTTCTGAGGAAACACCATCTAGGAAGTATATATGTTTCAGTTAACCATCTATCGTGTTTGTTTTACAGAGTCAAGAAACAGGCATCTTATTCAACCATCTTCGCAAGCCAAGGGTTCTAGCTCCACTACGTTCCTTTTGAATGTTCTTGCAACACCAGAAATATGACCCCTTGAAGTTTCACAGTAACTGGAAATTCTATAGATAAAAGATATCTGATTTACAGAATTTGAGCAATTAATCTATATAGATAAGGGTATAATTGGACTAATTACTCGAATTCTAGATAAACATCCAACCCCCTTTATAGAAACCCTGGATCCGTCACTGTCCTTTGTGATGGGTCACATAGAGTCACATATAGTACAAGAGACATTTCAAAATATCCAGGTTTCAAATGATTTACAGTACATGTAGTGTATGTCACCCTTGCTTCTTGATGATTCAAATCATAAATAATATATCCCTTTCCTTATTATTATTCTTATTTTAATTTTTAGGCAGTCATGTGCAATAAACAGATATTAAAGCTTTACAAAATGTCATCAAAAATTAAATGGATAAACATTTCATTGTACATTAACTTCTGACCAACAGCAAGGGTATATAACAAGGAATGGTTCACAAAATATAATCAATTTCAAAGCTGGTGGTCAAAAGAGTATTAACCCCTGTCATGCTGAATAAAGTGCTTTAGCAAAATTGCATTGAAATAAAAGTTCTGAAAAACACTGGATGCATAATTGTGGTCCAATAATTATTATGAAATTAGTTTTTAACCTTTTCTGGTTTAAAAGGAGAAATTGGGTGCTATAGACCAAGATAAGACTGCACATATATGCAGACTGATCTTTGTCTGTACCTCCTTCTAAATCAAGAGTCTTTCTGGTTCAGCATGACAAAGGTTTATATCATTCCTCTGGGTCAAATCACGCTACAATATGGGTTAAATGCGTCTCTAAAAAATGAAAAAAAACCCACAACAGTATCATGATGATGAGTATTCCTTATGATACTTCTCTGTCAAACTTAACCAGGCATTTCCAGTATACTAGAAATGTGATTTGTCTTCCATAGAAAAACCATCATGGAATCATCATTGAACAAATATAAGAAAACAAGACATGACCACGCCAATGATCCGTATATACGATTTTCAATTAGAAAAGTATCAAATGAATACAGATCAAGATTCAGAAAATAAGCAAAGAGTAAAATGTTTAGATCCAGGTCAGGCTGCACAATCTTACTACAATCAAAACCTTTGCTCTTCTTTGATGTTCTCTGTTTGCATGATGGGTCATAAAAAAGGATTGCTTGCCCCACCCATTTACCACCATTATGACATGATTCCTGAGATCAAAACATCATTTAATTTTGTTTGTTAGATATATGGTCACAGACATGAGACAAAAACAATCCAAATTGGGCTACCTTAACATCTTAGATTTGGCTTATTCAAACTGGACTTATGTTATTTAAGTTGCGTATTTCTGTTTAATTATTGTATCTACCATAGCACATGCCCATCTAGGTACTATGTAAAATGTCGAACCTAGTCAAATTGTGCAGACTGAATAGGATTGAAACTTTTTATTAAATTTGAACCATTTTCTGGATCTTGAATGAACAATCTACCTTGAAGTGAAAGAATTTTTGAGTGTGACCTCTCGTTGACCTAAACTGGAACTGATCTTGAAAACTCTGGGCACACACTGGGGTGTGGAAATACGAATCTTCTCCACTTGTCCATGGATAAGAAAAGATGGGTTTCCTACTTGTTCAGGACCAAAATAAACTTGTCAGCATAAAGGTGGGTTGATAAATATTGAGTAAGCATTGTTTTTAATGAAGAATATGCTATAACCCAGCATTTAAAGACGACTTTTCTCCTAGATCTTTTTTGTACTGTTCCAAGATATGCTCTGGTATTAACTTGTCTACATACACACCTATAACAACTAATTTCTTCATTCTCAAAACTTGTTTCTTAAATCTATACAGGGCTTGAAAATTCTTGAAATTTCTACTCGTCCTGCTGTATAAGGAAATATAGTGATACAAAAATTTCATAAGTGAAATTTTGCAAAATCCACTCATCCTGCTCATATAGACAAAGAAGGAAAAAATCATGCAGGACGAGTGGACGAGTAGAATTTTCAAGCGCTGCTATAATGAAGGGTGAAGAACGAAATCATCAGGGAAGTATGAAAAGTGAAATACTGTTCAACCTTAGCAAATCCTGAAGACTAACAAAGACTAACACTTTTCTGAGTCTAAAAAATATATTCATAATTGGGGCTTGCAGGTGACTAGTGAAAATATGCTACACAGGCCCATCCCCTATAAAAGCGTGTTGACTGTACCATCTCAACATACATGACGATTTCATGAGAAGCTCAAGCTTATATCTACAGTGACATATAACATAATTAAATAAACCTAAAATAAGTATGTGATTGACTATCAGGGAACACCAAATGGCACAACTAAATCTTCTTTATGTTCAACTTTGACTTCTCTCACTGCCTGGGCAGCTTTAATTGCAGCGGTATTTATCTGGAAGAGAAACAACAACAATTGATGAGTCAATGAGGTAATCGCAATAGAAACACATCCCTGGATGATTCCGGATGACAAAACAGTGCAAACTGTTTGCAAATTATTCCCCAATTTGAATGTGCACTGCCACTTGTTGCAATTGAGCATGCAAAGTGGGGTATAATTTGAACACAGTTTGCACTCTATTGCTATCCTACATTTAACAACATTGTGAAATTGACAAGGTGAATGATTTTGGAGTGATTTAGGAATGAAATTGAATGAGGAGTGAGTTTTGAGTGAATTTAATGGGAGGTAATCCTATATCGCAAATTTTGTTCAGGATGAACAAAATTAGCAATATTGATATTGATTACCTCCCTTTAATAAAATATGCAAACTAATTCTATAGATAACTTCCTATTTCTTCAGTAACCTATTAGAAGCTTATAATTTGAATCATGTCAGAGAAATCGTGATTTTCCCTAAGTTTATTTTGAATGATGTTGTTGATTCTATATTTTTCAATAGGTTTGCGCATTTTTTGAATGGTTTGTTTGAGTGTTTGGAGTGAATGAATGGAGCACTGAGTGAACGATTTAGAATGATTTAGATTGGAATGGTTGTCAATTTCACGATGTAATTAGCTGTAAATGCAGGGATGGTCTCAGGTTTTGTCTCTTCTTATAGAATTGAAAAGGAACTATAAATTATATAACCATTCATAACTTACCAAAATTTGTAAATTCCCAATTGTTATATCCTTATTTATGCATCATTTGTATAAATAGAATTAAACATTTCCCCAAAATCTGACTGTTGTTACATCATACTTAGACCTGACAGAATCTGATTCGAAAGGGGAGGGAAATGGTATCTGTTGAAATTAGTAATTTCTTTACATTACCCAATGTTGTGGGTACTCATTAAGGTTGTCTTGATAAGATTATTCAAATTAGTTCCAACAACACAAGATTTGTCTTTTTTTTTTTTTTTGAAAACTGGATTCAAAATCCAAACAAGAGCACCACCTACAGATGCAGGTGCTGGATGATGCAAAAAATCTAAGTCAAAAAAGGGACAGAACTCTAAAAAACAAGAGCACTGCCTACGGGTGCCTACGCTCGGCTGTAGAGTGCTGGATGGTGGGAAAAAAATCTAAGTGGAAAAAGGGGCATAATCTGCACAAAATGCATCTAGAATTATCCCCCTTGATAGCATAGGTTGCTCTTTTGATTGTGAACATGTGTGCCAAGTTTCAAGTGAATGCCTTTAGTAGAACCAGAGATATAACAAGAGGACCAAGATGGTCCTAGATCGCTCACCTGAGTCTCTATGACCCCTGGGACATCACATTAATTAGATAGGCAGATGTCAAAAAGAAGATAATTGCCTAAGATCAATACCATGGAACGTTTTCAGCGAAAAGCAAGACAGATATGCCTTTTTGCTCTTTGATTCTATGTAAAAAGGGATGCACCCGGGTGGACCCCAAAACTGACCCCAGGGTCTTGATATGAACAAACTTGGAAGAGGTCCATAAGATGATGCTACATTCTAAATATGAAAGCTGTCTGCCTTCTGGTTTCAGAGAAGAAGATTTTTGAAGGTTTTCCCATTTTCACCCATCATGCTCAGATGAGCTGAAAGGGATGCGCCAGGGTGGAGCCCAAATATGACCCAAGGGTCTTGATATGAAAAAACTTGGTAAGGGCCCACAAGATGATGCTATATACCGAAAATGAAAGCAGTGAGCTCTCTTGTTTCGATTAAAGAAGATTTTAAAATATTTTCGCTCTTTGATTCTATGTAAAAAGGGTTGCGCCTGGTCAAAGCCCAAACATGACCCAAGGGTCTTGATATGAACAAACTTGGTAGAGGTCCACTAGATGATGCTACATACCAAATATGAAAGCTGTCTGCCTTCTGGTTTCAGAGAAGAAAATTTTTGAAGATTTTTATTTTTTTACCCTTCATACTCATTAGAGATAAAGGGATGCACACGTGCAAAGCCCAAATATGACCCAAGGGTCTTGTTATGAACAAACTTGGTAGAGGCCCACAAGGTGATGCTACACACCAAATATTTAAGCTGTCTGCCATCTGGTTACAGAGAAGAAGATTTTTAAAGATTTTCGCTCTTTGATTCTATGTAAAAAGGGTTTCGCCTGGGCAAAGCCCAAATATGACCCCAGGGTCTTGATATATACAAACTTGGTAGAGGTCCACTAGATGATGATACATACCAAATATGAAAGCTGTCTGCCTTCTGGTTTCAGAGAAGAAGATTTTTAAAGATTTTCATATTTTCACCCTTTATGTTAAGGGTAAAGGGAAAGTTAAGGGTGGATTTCATTAACTTGAACAACTTTGGTAGAGCTTGACCCAAGGAACATCCCTGCCAAGTTTCATCAAGATTGGCCCACTGGTTTAGGAGGAGAAGATGTTTAAAGAAATTGTGGACGACGGACGACGGACGACGCACGACTGACGACGGACATTCTACGATCCCAATAGCTCACCTTGAGCACTTCGTGCTCAGGTGAGCTAACAAAATGTCAAAGTTTTCGCACAACGACGACAACAACAATGACGACAAGGACGACACAGAGGCTATAGCAATACCTCCGGTTTTCTCCAAAAACAGCCGAGCTAAAATTCTTCCAGAGTTCTCTCCCTTGATAGTGTGGATAACTCTTGTGATTGTGACCACACATGCCAAGTTTCATGACGATATCTTCAATTAATACAGAGATATCAACAAGGTTAAGGTTAGACTCTAATGTCTTCATCAATGCCAATGACGCCAAGGTGATCATAACACCTTGGATTTCCTCCGAAACAGCCCAGTTAAAAATGCCTAATATCTGCAGCTCTGTGAAACCACACAATGAGCAATACTCTGAGTTTAAGAGATTCAACTTAAGGTGGGACGTTACAGTTTTGGGGAGACAACTCGCCTAGAAAATAAATTGTGAGGGGGCCTTGATAAAATCAACTTTATATGAAGATGCGCGTGCACAGTGGAAGGCGTTTTTTCAAACAATCGTAATTTTGTCAACCTACACGCAGGATTGTCCTGAATTCAAAATAAAAATGTTTGCGAAACATTTCAGAAACATACGACTGCCAAGAAAGGTTCACTTTCTAAATGTTTGCAAATAATTTTGCATCCTGAACTACAGGGTTTGGCAAATATTACGAGGGACAAAATGATATCCGGTCATGTGTTCAGAATAACGAATCACAAACGATCATCCGAAAAAATGGTAGTCTGCATTACCGTGTAAAGTATATCTGATAAGTGTTTCACACTTGTGCTTCGTTATTCCAACGAAGTACCGGCGACGTTGATAGACCTATCACAAGCCATTATTCAGGATGACAAAACGGAGCAAACATTTTTGCTATTTATACCCTGCATTGCTCACATGCACATGAGCTAACCGTTTACTTCGCTTTGTTGTCCTGAACGCAGGGCTGTCACGTTCTCTTCATCACCGAAAGGGAATGTTTGAGTTCAGGTCATATCGTTGTAAGTATAAAACTATCATATAAAGGTAGTCATTTTTCAGTTATTTGAACATTGCTTGAAAAGGAGAAAAAATATGCTTTTTTGTTTACGACTTCGGTAAAAACTGATACGGGATGACGAATCGTATCCCAAAATAATAAGATTTTGCCACTTGGATGCAATTTCTCTCCTTTTCATCTTACTTTTCTGCATTGTTAACTGTCTGTTTGTTTTTCACTATTCTTTTTATAAATCTTCAAAATGATATGTTACTTTTGCCTATAAAGATCCCATTCATTACGTATGTTACACGTCGTAAAAACGGAAAGGAGACGACGTAGAAAAAGGACAATTTCAACCTTTAAAAAATTCATTTCTTCTCTCTAAATTTCAATCGTTATTTGATTCCGTTTATGTGTGTTTGTAATAGTGAAAACAATAATTTGATAACACCTACTAATATTCCATCAATAGCTTTGTCAACATTGAATATTTCAATAAGCAATGGTTTCAAAAAGCTTTAGTATTATTAGAAGAGCGTATGTATTCGAGAGTTACTGCGTCTGCTCCTTGACCAAGAAGTCCCGAGATCGGGTATAAATACCAGCGATTGTACTTTTTTCTTTATTTGGCCCTGAGACTGTTGAACTCTTCTGTAATCCACAGAATCAAGAGGGATCAATGTAAAACTTAGGAAATTGTTTCCAAACCATTGTAAAATAAATCTGGTTAAAATTATCAACATAAGCGCAGAATTCTAAAATCTTTAAAATCAATCGAAAGTCATGTTTTCTTTCTTTTTTGTTTCAAACAAGTTAATAAACCATCTTATCTTCCGTGGCAACTGAAATGTTATATTATTTCTATATGTAATTGCCTCATATAGAAAATGAGTTCATGAAGGAAAACCTTGTGTTTTGATCAGGATAATGGCTGTGCATGTGGCGGATCCAGAGGGAATGGGGTGTTCAGTCACGAAAAACTTTGGTAAAGCTGTGAAATGACCCCCCCCCCCCCCCCCCTTAATTGTAGTTCAAACCCCGTTACAGAAATCCTACAACTGCAATAGGCGTTACCAAGTGTATTAAAATTACAAATGGTTTTTATTGTTGATTGGGAAATCAGGGGACGTAACAATGCCTGGACAAAATCAAATTAGAGTAGTAAATTATGGAGGGTACTGTACTTCAAACTTATGAAATTGACTAAAAGTGCCTGGATACATATACTTTTCTTAATTAATTTCAGTTGAATGATAGTTGGGATAATTTTCTATTGCCATGTTTCGAGTTTATTTAATATAAGTGTTTGCTTTTTTTGCCTCCAAAAAAATATTCACTTTTTAACTTTGAGGAGTATTTAAGGCAAAATGTCCACTTGTCACTTATTTATGCCCTTACTAGAAAGTTTATTATATTTTTATGTTTTCCATATCTATGGCTATAAATATATGTTGATTTAGCACACCAGCATTGTGATTGGTCGGTGTAAACTAGAAAGCCATGAATGGCTTGAGTCGCTCCACAGGCTTGAAATTCTTGTAAAGCAATAATAGTTTTGACTAGATTTTTAAATATTTTGGATTCTACTGATGTTGAAATGATTTTCAAAGTTTCCACTACACAACATATTGAGAATGACATCTACCCATAAAATGCATATTTTCATCGGATCACAATAATTTTTGGTAGACTGAAAGAGGGTCACTCAAGGATCATTCATATAAAATTTCATTGGAATCCATCATTTAGATTCTGAGAAAATGATTTTCAAAGTTTCCACTGTATAACACATAGAGAAATGACCTCCGCCCATAAAATGCATATTTTTCATTCAATCACAATAATTTTTGGTAGACTAATAGAGGGTCACTCAAGGATTATTCCAGTGAAAATTGGTTGATATCCATCATTCAGATTCTGAGAAAATGATTTCCAAAGTTACCACTATACAACATATAGAGAAATGACCTCCGCTCATAAAATACATGTTTTTCATTGTTCACAATAATTTTTGGTAGACTGATAGAGGGTCGCTCAAGAATTATTCCACTGAAATCGGGTTGATATCCATCATTTAGATTCTGAGAAAATGATTTCCTAAGTTTCCACTATATAACATACAGAGAAATGACCTCCGCTCATAAAATACATATTTTTCATCCAATCACAATAATTTTTTGTACACTGATAAAGGGTCACTAAAGGATCATTCCAGTGAAATTTGGTTAATATCCATCAATTACATTCTGAGAAAATGATTTTGAAAGTTTCTACTATATAACATATAGAGAAATGACCTCCGCCCATGAAATGCATATTTTGCATCCGATTTCAATAATTTTTGGTAGGCTAATAAAGGGTCACACAAGGATCATTCATGTAAAATTTCATTGGTATCCATCAATTAGAATCTGAGAAAACTCACTTTTTACCATATAAGGAAATTAGCCACACCCATTAAATCAATGTTTTTCATTGGATCAAAATTTCTTGAACAACTTTGAAAGAGGGTCACCCAAGGATCATTCCTGTGAAGTTTGGTTGAAATTCATCCAGTAGTTTCTGAGGAGAAGATTTTTAAAGAAAAGTTTACGAACGGACGCACGGACGCACTGACGCACGGACGGACGCACGACAGACACAATGCCATGACAATAGCCCCAGTGGCTTTCAGCCAGTGGAGCTAAAAACAGTTTTCTTTGATATTTTCGAAAACATGGCCACCTTAAGAACAAGAGCTGTCGGAGGACAGCCAAGCTCGACTATTCCTAGTGCTGGATAGTAACAGCAAATCAATATCGACATTGGAAATTCGATAAAATGAAAGTCAAGAGAAAAGAATCTTTGTCTAGAGGCTGATATTATGGTCACAGAAGCATGTGCAGAGTTTCAAAGCAATAGCTTTAGTAGGAACAGATATACAACTAACATAAAACAGTTGCACATAAAAACATAACCAAGATTTTTAAGGCCGAAAAAGGTTAAAATTCCACTAAATAAAATATCAGAGTAATGAATCTTTTTCTGTGGGCTAATATTATGGTAAAAGAAGCATGTGTAAATTTTCCAAGCAACAGCTGTAGTAGAAATAGAGATATTACAGAAATACAACATTTGCACGTAAAAACTTAACCAAGAATTTCTAAGTCCATAGAGGGTTATAAATCCACTAAATTCTATACCAGAGAATTGAATCCTTATTAAGAGGCTGTTGTTATGATCATTGAAGCATGTTCAAAGTTTGAAAGCGAAAGCTTTAATAGAATTAGAGATATAACTGGTGTACAACATTTGCACGTAAAAACTTAACCAAGAATTTCTGAGTCTGAAAAAATTCCACTAAATTCAATATCAGAGTAATAAATCTTTGTCAAGAGGCTGATATCATGGTAACTGAAGCATGTGTAGAGTTACCAAGCAAAAGCCTAAGTAGAAATAGAGCTATAACTGATGTACAACATTTGCACGTAAAAACTTAACCAAGATTTCTAAGTCCGAAAAGGGTTAAAATTCCACTTAATTCAAAATCAGAGTATTGAATCTTTGTCTAGAGGCTAATATTATGGTCACAGAAGCATGTGCAAAGTTTCAAAGCAATAGCTTTAGTAGAAATAGAGATATTACAGTAATACAACATTTGCACGTAAAAACTTAACCAAGATTTTCTAAGTCTGAAAAGGGTTAAAATTCTATCAAATTCAATATCAGAGTAATGAATCTTTGTCAAGAGGCTGATATTATGGTCACATATGGACACGTCACATCAGAAAAGACCATCTGGGATCTCTGTAAAACAAATATTTTGAAAAAGGTTTGTATCATGTATATCTCAACCAGAAGGCATATTTTTGAAATATTTAGAAAGGAAGGTAGAATCACCATTTGAGATAAAGAAAATTTGTCATTTATAAAAACTTTTGACCCCGGTCAGTCTGTGCAGATTGTCAAAACTTCAAAGTCCTTGCACAATGACGACAGCAAGGCTTTAGAAATACCTTAGGTTTTCTCCAAAAACAGAGAAGCTAAAATACAAATTTTATATAAATCCATCAATAATGGAAGAGTTATGTCAATTAGTTACTTACTAAATCTATATCAGCCAATGAGATAGGCTGAGCTGAGAGTATGACTTGTGGTGCCGCGACACCGTTCGGAAGTTGCGTTTTATACTGTCGATATCGACCAGAGCTTGATAAAATCATATTTGCTTTGTTGCTGAAAAAGGAAAAGAAGGATTTTCTGAGGTCTGTCTAGATGGAGCAATTAGATATTATTTAGATTTGGCTTCACTTTTTGCTTGTTAAAATGGGATTTTACACTGCTTTCAACTATCTTTCAGTTATATTGTAGGGGCAGGAGTGCCTAACAATGGATTCCTGGTATTCTCACACCAGTACTGCCATTACATCCTTTCTTAGTCTCCAGCTGCTATCCCACATAGGTCTACTATTATCAACCAATTGGTGGAAGACAAATAGAAGGAAAGGATGAGCGCCGCCCTTGGGAATCAAACCAAAGATCTTTTGATGACAGTTCGACTTTGGCTGAACATTAAGAAAACTTTAAAGAACTTTTACAATGCTTAATAACCTGTTCTGACAAGAATTGAATGTAACAATACTTTGATGTGAATTTTCCGAAATTCTACTTTTTGTCTTGCCTGCAGAAAAAGAGCTTCAAAAACAATTTCTAAAAGCAATTTCTTCATTGTCAACAATATTTTTTGCCAAAAAGACAATGATCTTTAGATTTATAACTTCAATTTAAATTGTCATCTGTTTGTTGCACATTTATCTTCTGTCAATTTGGACCGGTACAAATTTTATCATGTGGAAATTAGTTAACTGATTACAAAATTTGTTTTCAGTTCCAGACTTTATAATAATCTAAACAGATTCTTGCAACAATTTCATTTTCTGCATTTTAGCTCAAAAAGCAATGGATTTATATGTCACAAAGTGCCAAAGTGTTGACAGATAATTACAATTTCAATGCTACGACAATTTATAACAGCACCGACCTAGATAGCGAAATGTGCTTGTTAAATGGAAATGCCTCTAAAAAGGCCAGATATTTGACCTTGGTATTTGACCTTTTCAGAAGACCATGACCTTGTAGCAACAGAAGCATATACATGTAAATGATATCTATTATTAAGCCTGAAACATGATGAGGCTGGAAGTAAACAGCTGGAATGGTTTTTTTTTTGTAAAGATTTACAGACAGACAGAAAGAATGGCAGTTGAAAAGCAATAAACAATATTTCCTTAACTTATGAAGGCAGGCAATAGGGGCATATAAATTTACGAGCTTACAAAATTTAGTTACCTATATTGTCTTGCTTTATCATGAAATTCTTGTTGTTCTATTCTACCTCGACCTTCCACTGATGCTACATCAATCACATTACTGAAAACAGATGAAAAGTTCACATTGTAAGACACTAACTTTTGTGATTAAGGAGAGCAGTGGATCCTGTCTTCTGATATCAAGTAGTCAATGCTTAAAGAATAGACTGGTGTATGAATTTTTATATTTTGGAGAACATTGTGGAAAGGAAGAGATTGCTTGTTACAACCATTTGGCTTCTTTTCCACAAGCTTCTCCCCCTAAAAGGTGTTTTTCTTTCAAAATACTAGTATATTTGGTTTAAACCTATTTATTTCACATTGATTTGGAAACAAGTTCTTACAATTTATATTAATTCCTCTCGAGTCTACTTCCTAGAAAATTCATCAGTTCTTGTGCCAAATGTGTGGGCCAATGAAAGAACCAAGATTGATAGCTGCTCATAGGAATCCAACTCAGGAACTTTTGATCAAGAGGCCGAAGCTCTACCTCTGGACCATGGATTGCACTGTTTGTTAATGGTTTAAAGCTGTTGGGGTTTTTTTTACAATTTTTTCATTCATTTACAGCAGGAGAACCTAACCTAACCATGGATTTCCAGTATTTCTCTCACCAGTACTATCACATCTTTCTGAGCCTCCAGCTGTTCATATCACATACAATTATCCATCCATTGGAGGGGGGAAAATATTGGACTTTATTTTTTTATATTTTTTTTACTCGAGGAAATCACGATAAAGGGTCAATTGACTCTTATTTCCAATGTGGTCCTAACTCCTTCCAGATCTTATCCTACATATTGAGAGAGAGGCAGTGGGTTCTAACCACTGCTACCCACTTTTACAGCTGGGTGGACTGGGGCCCTGTCTGTAAAGTGTCCTGCCCAAATACACTACCCGCCTCCAGTGGGGCTCGAACCCGCAACTACTAGGTTACGAGTTGAGCGCACTAACCACTCGGCCAACAAGCCAGACAAGAAGTGTTTTGTCATTGAACTCATGATTGGAACTCCAATGTGCTATCAACTGTGCTATGACAGCAGCTACATGATCTACCAAAGTCAGGGTTTTAATCTGATGTCAACAAAACAGGGTCCTAAGGACTCAATAACTGGGATTGTAGGGGTCCTTTCTCATAGTTTGGGGGTCCCCTCTTTAGATGTAGACTATTTCTATCAAGTGATGATGTTGTTGTTTTGTATAAATTTACAGCAATTCCCCTTTTAAAGGTAAAGATAATGTTGTGTGTATATGAATTCTTTTATTATCATCTTCAGAAAAAAATTGAAGACTGTTTTAAACTCAAGAGAGTCAATGGGAATCATATCAGAAAGTTTATAGGGTTCTGTCTACTCATTTGTGTGTCTCAGACTCCAAAAACCTGCATCCCTTATAACCTGGCAGAGTGAACAGATATAAAAATGTTCCAAACCGATGGATAAATTGGTTTGTAGAAATATTATAATTCAGTGAGTCAATTGAACTCCTAACTTGCAAATTGAAGGAGTCCTACAAAAAAACATGTTGTCTCGGATTCCCCTTCAGGGTTGTGGAAATACAATTTTTCCCACTTGTCCGTGGACAAGTAAAAGTCAATTTCCTGCTTGTCAAGGATCAATATGATAATTATTGAGAAAAAAACATAGTTTTTAATGTGGAAAATGCTAGGTATCAGCATTTTCTTCATTAAATACAATGTTTCCTCTTCTTTGATACAAACAATAGAATGACTCTTTGCCTACATATTTTAGTACTGTATTTTTTTCTTTGGTATTTACTTGTCCACGGACAAGTGGCCTAGAAAATTGTACTTGCCTGCAAGTGGAAAAGCCCTTGTCGGACAGATTGGGCATTGGAATACCACACCCCTGTCTTTATTGTGAGTTATAAGGTTCTTGGTCTCCATTGATAACATGTGTATGTTACATTAGCGTAATTGTGGAATTGACAGTTTTCTTGACCAATCCTGTACACAAAAGTCTCTTAGTCTTGTGCCCATGGCATAGAAACTAACCGATGTATGTCTAACATGGAACCAGTTGTTCTTTAACAGCAACTCTATTAGATACTTACCTTTGTTTTGCTGTATATAAACCATGGCTTCAAAAGCTAAGTGCTGAAAACACTAGGTGCAATGATTGTGAGTTGGTATCCATTTTGAGAATACATCTTTTTAAACCATACTGATTTTAAAAGGAAAATAATATGGTATAGACTAATATCAGAATGCACATATGTGCAGGCCATTCTTTGTGTATAGATCCTGCCAAAGCAGGAAAACTCCAGGTTCAGAATGACAAGAGTTATATTAATTACGTCAGTTTGATAAAATACACATGAATCGCTTGAAGAAAAGACAAAATTTAAGTGACTGGCAGTTAACTATTTAAATTGATCAAGATTTCATCTACTGTACCTAGCAGTTTGATGAAGAATTCTTGATAAAGCTGATTGTTCATCTCCTCTTGACTCTGGTTTAGACGTGGATTCTGTATGGATATGGGTGTCCCTGCAATAAGATCATTCTCATAGAAAGAAAGCAAAATTTTGTTCTATATACAGGGTAGACACTGTCTTCTGTGAGTTAGGAGTTCATTGGAGTCCCAACCTATGAAATCAAGAAGTCCAAGTTCAAAGTAGGTGTCTGAATCTTTATAATGTGAGAACATTATGGAAGAGAAGAAATTGCTTGTTACAAGTTTCTCTCCCGCAATTAGGTTTCTTTCAAAATAATACAAGATGCAAGCTAATGTTATCTTCAACAACTTTTGTAGTGAAACATCTACAGTTTTGACAAGGGTTGAAATTGATTGATTGAATTGAGTTTTATGCCCCTTCCAACATTTTTTCAGTTATATCGCAGCGACTGGAGCACCAAAAAATGGATTCCTGGTATTTCTCTCACCGGTACTACCATCACATCCTTAAGGCCCCAGCTGCTATCTAGGTCTACTATTATCAACCCATTGGTGAGAGAGAAATAGTCGGAAAGAATGAATGCTGCCATTTGAGATTGAACCTGGGACCTCTAGATTGACAGTCCGTCACGCTAGACAAGGGTTGAAAAGGAAACTGTCCTATAATTTTCTTTAAGAAAATATTCTCATCTGATCAAGGGAGTCTACTGGACTCCTTACTTGTAAAATGAAGGAGTCCCTGCCACTATTTAGGGGTCTGGGACTCCCCATAGTGTCAAAGCCTGAGTAAAGTGGACTAATATTGCCAAATTTTAGGTGATCAGAGATTGAGTTAGACTGGTATCAGTCTGTTAAATAGAGCATAGTATCATTAACATTTATTTTATATGTTTATTATTTTATACTATCCAGTAAGTTCCTATCAATTGAGAGCCTGATTTAACGTGTTTTTTTTTGTTTTTTTAAGAGAAGATAATTCATTTTTATTTCTGTAAAGTTTAACCGGGTTACCTACCTTGTTAGAAACCTTGTTAGCTAAATACTTCTTAAAACAGGGCCTGAATCCCAGGCTAAGATTGAGTTGGCCAATGATATAAGAAACATATTGATTGACCATCTATAAAATCATAATTCTAAGTGTTAAAACTGTATTTGAAGGAGTCAAAAAAACATAATAGAGATCTACATGAAAACAAATCAACATTATCATTTACATGCCAATGTTTATTGATCTCTTGTAAAGATATTAAGGATGAAATAAGGAAAACAATGAATCACCTGAATAGAGAGGTCAAAATGACCTGTTTAAAGAATTTTTGGACTAAAATCAACATTATTAAAGAGAAGAGTTTATACATAGACATAATGTATACCCAAATGAATTAGCTTGTGCCTGTCCATTGGCCGGGTTTATAAGTCTGTCTGTCTCTCTTGGTCCATCAGCCTGAAATATAAGAGATCATAATCTTTTGTTTGAACTATGCATTCCAATCTGTCTTAGCAGCCACCTGTATTTAGCAAGTGAACTGTCTTAAGCAAGTGGCCACCAAGTTCTAAGATTAAGCAACTGCATTAAAATTTACCTGTATTTAGAAAGCACCTGTCTTAAGCAAGCACTTTTTGAATGTCCCTTTGGTGCTTGCTTAAGACAGGTTTGACTGTATACATGTATATTACCAAAGGTGTCAGAGTAAAATTATTTCCTAAATAAAAGAAGTCATTCTCAAAAACACTTATAATTTAGAAGGGTTTCCTTTTTTTATCTTAAATGTGAACCAGAAAATTTGGCCAGAACTAGTACTTGGCGAGAATTGGTATCTAATACTTATGGCAATCAGTTTTAAATCGCAATCGATAATCGGTTTTTAGTTGCAAGAGTAAATCAACCAATGTTCCCACTGCTGCTTCAATCTGGGGGGTAAAAATGGGTATTTTACAGCATGCATGTACCCCCTCTATATGGGACAAAGAAGGCTGCTTGCAAAAATAGGGGGTACAACCTTCAATTTGGGGGTAAATCACCCCCATTTGAGGGTTTTTGGGAACACTGATCAACTAATGGCCCATTGTACAATTGTTTTCTTAAATTTTATTACAGAAATCCCAGTATCATTCCTTTGAAGAATAGAATGTGAAAGTTTAGTTAAAACTTATGACTTAAATACTAAAAACTCTATGGCTCAGCATGAAACAGTTGTAACTGCCTATAAGGATATAGGCAGTTACAACTATTTCATGCTGAGCCATCAATATGATGTCAGTTCTGTAAACAAAATATAATGGCTTTCATTATGTGTTAGGACCCAATTAATCGATAATGAAATTTCTTAGTCGATTAGCACAATCAGAAGCCCAAACTAACTGATTATCGATTAAAATCTATTAATCTGCCCATCACTGGTATCTAACCAGTATACCTTACATGATGATGTTATATTTTCATGAAGGTTTGATATATCATTTTTCAAAGTTAGTTAGATTTGTCTTACACCTATGCAAACAATAGATTTTGTCCAAGTTTTCATCAATTTTATCACTTGATGATTTACTAGTTTTCTTTTATACTAAGGAATCCTGATTTGTAAAACAAATTGTCGAAAAGCCTAAAGAAACAGTTATAGAAAATTGAATTTATGTACCATTGTTTTTTATTAGCCAAGTTCAATATTCTTGTACATGAATCTTATTGTGTTACAATTAATCACAATCTTTAAGATTAAAAAGAAACTTTTTATACTAATCAAAACAAGAGGACCAAGATGGTCCTAGATCGCTCACCTGAGTCTCTTTGACCCCTGGGACATTACATCAATTAAATAGGCAGATGTCATGAAAGAAACAAAGTTTCATGAAGTTTGGGCCAAAATTGTGGCCTCTAGAGTTATAACAAGAAAATTGTCATTAAGGCCCCTTTTCCTGTAATATGTCATGGATATTTTCCATTTTTGAAAGGGTTCATCCTTGTGACCTGGCTAACATTCTGATCAAGTTTCATGAAGATTGGGCCATATTTTGAGTGTAAACAAGAAAATTTTCATTAAGGCCCCTTTTCCCATGATTTGGCATGGATCCTTCCCATTTTCGATAGGGTTCATCCTTGTGACCCGACCAACTTTCTGACCAAGTTTCATGAAATTTGATCATATTTGTGGCCTCTAGAGTGTAAACACTTAAATTGTTGACGCCGGACGACAGACGACCAGTGACACACAACGCACAACATACATTCAATGATCACAAAAGCTCACCTTGAGCATGATGTGCTCGGGTGAGCTAAAATTGTTTTGTATAGGACTGTGTACAAATTGAAATTCAAAGCAAATTAAGGTAAATATAAGGTGATTGATTTGATGCTAAAATGAGATCACATGTGATATTGATTTCATGGCTTTTTGTAACTATTTGAAAAATATGGGTGTGAATGAATTCCGCATTTAAGAAGCTGATTACACGGCCTTTCTTGAAAAAATATATCACAATTGGAAGATTTTTAAACACAGCAAAAATATTTAATTAATTTACTGCAGTGGATGTATACCTTTAATGATACATGTTTTTATTTCATTGGATTATAAGTAACTTAGCAACTTACAATATCAAGTTAGTTTTCGTTGTTTGATTGGTTCTTGATTGGGCAAAGCCCAAATGTTTGTCTAAACCCGCACAGTTCGAATAGTTATTGACGCGATAGGAAGTCTTGTTTGAGAATTAAAATTCTTAATTTTAAGTTCATTTGTACATACAGGCCTTTCACACACGCAGGAAAAGTAAAAAGAGAGTTATTTGCAAAAAATGATGGAGGGCTGCATTTGAATATGGAAGGTACTAATAGATTAAAACACTTTTTTCTTAACGTCATAACGCATTTATGAAACTCACGATTATAATTAACACAAACAGTAGTTCTGAAGAATTTTGATTATTTTATTGAGTTCTCACTAGATAGTCAATGGAGTGCAGGACATCTGGATATAACTGTTTTACTGTTGAAGGTATTGTTAAGTCTTATACTTTTAAATTATTATTAGTTTGAAAGTTATAAGGCTTAATAAGTGGATCAATTATGAAATGATTAGAGTTTATTATGATTAATGCTCTTCTTATTATAGAATGATTGTAGTGTTCAACAATACAAGTCTAAGTTGCCAAGGTAAAACTTTAAATTGCTGCTTATTAATTGCATGGATTTATGTTTAAGTTATTGCTTGTATGCTTATGTTATTTTTGTGTTGCTTTTCATATTCCTGCTTATTTTTTGCTTGTTGTCTTTGCTTCTTTTTTGGCCGGTTGGGTTGGCGTTTTTTGAAAATATCAAATTTTCGTAAAGCAATTTGATGATTAAGACTATAGTGTTAAGTCTAGACTTGCATTGAGATATTTATTATTTGCAAGATTTTGTATGTTAAAGAAAGACTTCCATAATGTCACAATACCGAACCCTAATTAAATATTATATTAGTAGAAAGAGTTGTTCATGTTAATGTTCTTCAGATACTGATCTGGTGAACATTCAAGGTATGGCTTTGTGTGTGTTTATTTAGTTGTTCACCGTCCCGTCTAGGTTAGTTAAGTCAAGCACAGAAAGTATTGTATATCTAAAGAGAAGTTTGGAAGTAATATTAATTGGAAGATTTTTAAACACAGCAAAAATATTTAATTAATTTACTGCAGTGGATGTATACCTTTAATGATACATGTTTTTATTTCATTGGATTATAAGTAACTTAGCAACTTACAATATCAAGTTAGTTTTCGTTGTTTGATTGGTTCTTGATTGGGCAAAGCCCAAATGTTTGTCTAAACCCGCACAGTTCGAATAGTTATTGACGCGATAGGAAGTCTTGTTTGAGAATTAAAATTCCCAACCCACCCGCCCTTAAAGTGCTGTATTGCTTGTATATAATATAATTTCATGTTGTTTTCATGTTTAGTTAATTACCATTTCTTCATTATCATTTGACATTGATGTAGTAATTTGAAAGGCATTTTTTTTAAAATATCAAATTTTCGTAAAGCAATTTGATGATTAAGACTATAGTGTTAAGTCTAGACTTGCATTGAGATATTTATTATTTGCAAGATTTTGTATGTTAAAGAAAGACTTCCATAATGTCACAATACCGAACCCTAATTAAATATTATATTAGTAGAAAGAGTTGTTCATGTTAATGTTCTTCAGATACTGATCTGGTGAACATTCAAGGTATGGCTTTGTGTGTGTTTATTTAGTTGTTCACCGTCCCGTCTAGGTTAGTTAAGTCAAGCACAGAAAGTATTGTATATCCAAAGAGAAGTTTGGAAGTAATATTAATTACAAATAATGAAGTCTATTATTCATATTTTCAACAGAAGATAAAAGTTTTATAAAAAGGCAAGACTTTGAAAATTTATTGCAGGGCTTGAAAATTTTTGAAATTTCTACTCGTCCTGTCATATAAGAAAATATAGTGATACATTAAATTCATAAGTGAAATTTTGCAAAATCCACTTGTCCTGCTTATATAGACAAAGAAGGAAAAAATCATGCAGGACGAGCGGACAAGTAGACTTTTTAAGCCCTGTATTGATGTTGGAAAGGAAAGGAAATAAGGGAATTTTAAAGGTTTGGACCGTTTAGATGGATAAGATAAGATAAGATTTATTTAAAGTCGGCAAGACAGCATAACAAACAACATAAAGCTAACATTAGCTTTTGAACTGACTACATATAAAACTTTCTAAGGTTAACATATATTAAGCATACATGGGTTAGAAAATCATATGACATAGTTAGGAACATACATATAAGACAAATACATTTCAACGTACAAAAGGTAATGAAGTTTAAACGTATAGAGAGCAGTTTATAAATATTAAATAAGCACTATTTTTTACCTAATGTCAAATCTGACTCAAATCTAGGTTGGGCCGTTTACAGGTTTAGACCAAATTACAGGGCTTTCTGATCAAATTACTGTGTTTTGACTCTGGGATGTTTTGACTTTCTGCCATTTTGACTGTAAACCAGTAAAAATACCGGTTATTAACACTTCCTACATTTTACATGAAACTATCAGAGTATTATGACATTAGATTTTGCTAGAGATATCATAACAATCGTGATCTGTCATTTCACAAAACCTTAACTTTGTGATCAAAAGATAAATAAAAATTGCATACATCAAAACTTTTATCTTCGTTACCAAAGCAGCTTTCACAACAGCCCATTTCGATTTTGTGCTAAAATTTCATTTTTTGCCGACATAAGGTTGTTGACATTTGCCTCCCTTTGCTCACATGACCATTCTATGGGTAGGAGTAAATCAAAATTCCGTTATCCATTGGTCCAATTTTTATGCTATGTTATAGAATTTTTTTTTTCTTTACTGATACGTTTTCAAATATGAATAGAACAATGATTGTAATTCCTAAGTATGAATCTTTCTTTTTCATTTTTTAAATTTACTTTTTCACAGCGGAATTTCAACATGTCAGCTTCCATGACAAGAAGTAAAAATTTTGTGACACGATATTTCTGCAATATTTTGAAATCAAAAGTCATATCCTATCGAAAATATGCTGCAACGAAGCGAAATATTCGCGATGTTCTTAAATACGACATTAGGATCGGGCAGAATTCAATGTCAGTTGAGGTAGATTGTAAAATTCCATCTTGTTCTCGTGGGTGGGGTAAGATAATTACCTTCGTTCTCAAGAACGCTCGTAACCACAATTGAATTATGGAAAAAGGGATCATTTTGTGAGATATTGAGAGATTCTCTCTCTTTCGTCCAGAAATCTTTTTGAATCTGTCTGAATTAGAGTTTAATCTCAAAGTAATGCTTAATTAGTGAAGAATTGGCAAATTTTATACACGGGTAAATTTTTCAATAATATGTGTATCGTGTTACGATATTAAAATGTAATTGGTTTGAGTCACATTGAACGAATTGTTAAAAGTTCAGTTTCAGTGTACTATATGACCTATGCAAGCAGAAAAAATCAAGCGTCTCTGTGATCATGATCAACAACAAAATCGGTAAACCCCCACGTGGGGATTTCCCGGGATTATGCCAATTCCTCACTAAAAATTCTTAATTACACATAAGAAAAGGCTTAGGAGATATGCCGCCTTCATAGCCCAGTTGGTAGTATGTCGGACCCTCAAAATCTAGAGAGAGATCCAAGATCTGATCACCAATAATGGCACTCATTCTTTTGCAATTTAGAAACTTTATTTAGTTAATATTGTACAATGCCATTGAATATGCCTAGACATATTAGTAAATCAAATAATTTCTATGGCAGACCATAAACAATTAACTACAGCATTGATTGAGCCCTGGTTTTGGCTTGACAGTACAGCATTTCGTTGATAAGAACAGATCTAGAGCAGGGCTTTTTTTCCTTCTTTACTTGAGGCCGATCTTCGGTGACTTCCCAATCACAAAAAGCCTCTTTTTTTCCCAACTGTGGCAAGAAAATTTCCCCTAAATCAGAGTAAAATTCCCAATTTCAAAATTAAATCCACCTGGAGCATGCCGACAGAGGTTTACAAAAGGGAAGAATAAGCTCTGTAAAAAGGTCAAGGGTTTTATTTCATAAAATTTATACGAAAGTTTAAACTTTGATTGGGCTGGTATCCCATTGATTCCCATTACGAAGCCTTGCATAGAAAATGGAGGGTAACAGGCTTTGTTTTCCTTACTTGATTAATAAGAAATGTGGAAAGCTGAATCGATTCTTTTTTTAATAAATTGTAAATTAATAGATCTTTATTATTGTTCAATGATTCATAAGAAAAAAATCTTGTGTTTGTTTTAATAAACTATTCAGACATTGGGTTTAAACATTTTATTTCTGGTTAAAATTAGAGTTTGGGAAATCAAAAAAAAAAAAAAAAACACTAAAAGGGCATCGGCTCATAAACAAGGAACATATTCCTTTCAGTTTTAGACATACCCATTTTACACAACCAAATACACATAAACCATATTGCTTAGAATCTAGCCGAAATAATCTGAATTTATAAGTCTACAGTGCCTTAAAATGGTAATTATAACAGTAAATAATTCAAAAGAAATGCTTTTGATAAGGCTATGTGCAGTCTATTTATGGTCTGGGTGAAAAAAGTGTTTGCAAGGTGAAAAGGTTTGCAAATCCGAAGCGTCTGCTACAGTCATGAAACCGTTCGTAGTTGAATAAATGTGCCCAGCTTGGGGCTAGAGGCCCTTTGGTAGTTGATTAACAGTATTGTCACTGTAATGAATTTAATTCACCAATAGAGCAAAACCAAGTTGCCATGATAATTTCTTCTACCATTAGTAGCACTGCCACACCCTATTCCATCCAATTCAGCCACAAGTCAAGCTGTACCTATTTATTCATATAATTGTAAGAAACATAATGAGTCTTTTTAATAAAATATTCTTTTAAATACCTTTGTTTTGACCCTATGAAAATGGCTTAGATGTTTTTATTCTCGAAACTTGTTAGGTTTTGAAAATTTCCCAATTTCACCAAAGTACACGTGAAATTTCCCAAAATGAAAGGCTAGGGCCTCTTCCCAATTTTCAGAAAAAAAGCCCTGTAGAGCCTGTGTATTTCTGTCTATTTCTTGTTAGTACTGTAACATTTTCCCATGCCAGAAAAGGGATAGTTGTCACGGAGAATAGGGCAAATATATTCATGACGAAAATACTGCATAGATCCACATTGGTTCTTCACCGTGTTCAATGTTTACAAAGCACCCACACAAGGGATTTCGTTATAACATCTCACCTGAACGACACTAAGTAAGTTAGTGTACTAGCAGTGGAATTGAACCCATGATATCAAACTTCAGGTGATGAGAAGGCGGGTTATCTACCAACTAAGCTTTCAAGGCTGATTGAGTTCTTGACCAATTAACCCAGAAGAAGATCCAACAGAAGCCAAATTGAAACGCACCAATCCTTACAGGATTTCAAATATCAAAGGTGTGAACAAATATAACATTGTGTGACAGCGATACTGTTGACACTTAATTGCAAATTTGGCAAATTATCGACGGAGTAGATGATTGGCAGACGAACAGGTGCTGCATTCTTTACCTCTGTACAGCGTAAAACATATTAGATCGAATTTCTGGGAAATTTCTTTTTTACAAAGTGAGATTGATAAAGATTTTTATTCATGATTTTATTTTTCCTCCAATTAATCAATAAGTGAAATTGGTCTTGATTGTTCGTTTGAGTACTCCATGAATGGAGTAATTGTTTCCATCCCTACATAATTCACTTAGATTTTACTTAGACAAATTAATGATTCTAGGAGTTTCCATGAAGTGATTTCCACTGGAGGGATACTAGGCACTCCTGTGACTTTAGTATTTCTAGTTTTCAAAATAAAAGTCTTTGATCACTTTCAGGTTTCATTTGATATTGTCAAAATTATTCTGCTCTACAATGAAAAAGCACTAGGCTGTACTTATTTTTAGGTGCTGTCTGAGTAAATATTCAGACCAAACCTTTATAGTTTATCCAAGTATGTCAAAGAAACCCTAGATGTAAAATTCTAGAGCTGTAGTTGACCACAAATGATTTTAATTTTAATGTTGCTGCCGTCATAGTACATTTGGGTCAGACTATGAATCAAGAGGTTCCACGGTTTGAGTTGACAGGCATCATTAACAGAAAAGACAGAAAACAGAGATCAAAGACCATGGCTAGATATAGAGGATATAGAGGATAATCATTTGTTTCAGTGCAAGATCTATTTATATTCATTGAGTGAACAACATAAGCTATATTTTCTAGAGAAAATATAGCTTTTATTGTTCACAAAATGAAATATTAATCAATCTTTCTCGAAAAACAAACAATTGTTCTATTTCTTTATTGCAAAAATGAGACAAAATTTGAAATTTTTAGGACATATTTTGGTAAAGTGCGTCATTTTGCACGTGATTGCTATGTAACATTCATTGTGACTTCACTTATTTTGCCCCACATAGATGATGTCATATAGGATGAAATGCACAAAACGAAGGTATAAGTTTTTGATAATATCACTGCTTATGCAGTGAGATTATCAAGTGATAATCTACCATTATTTCTCGAAAAACCACTGAAAAGCATTCAAGAAGATCTGTGTATTACTGATACTAGGACAGAATACTTGTACTTATACAGTTAACATCAGCATGAAATTGACAAGGTGAATGATTTTGAAATGATTTTGGAATGAAACTGATAGAGGGTGTGGAGCGAGCTTTGAGTGAATTTAATGGGAGCTAAACCTATATTGCAAATTTTGTTCAGGATGAACAAAATTAGCAATATTGATTACCTCCCTTTAATAAAAAATGCAAACAAGTTCTATACATAACTTTCTTTTTCTTCAAGAACCTATGAGACACTAACAATTTGAATTATGTCAGTGAGTTTGTGATTTTTCTTTATCAAAAATCATTTTGAATGACGTTGTTGATTCTAAATTTTTCAATGGGTTTGAGCGTTTTTGAATGGTTTGTGTGAGTGTTTGGAATGAATGCATGAATGGAGTGCTAAGTGAGCGATTTAGAATGGTTTTGATTGTGATGAATGTCAATTTCAGGATGTAACTAACTGTAATATAGTCTATTGATTAATGACTGATGTTAGACTAGAGCTCTCTAGCTCACCTGGCCACAGCATGCTTGGGGAGAGCTTTCAAGATCACCTTGAGTCTGTCATGTGTTTGGTCTTGTCATCTTTCTGAAAGTTATCAACCTTAACAACTGGGCAGTTTTAGTGAAATTTTGCCAAAATATTCCCTGGGTAACCATATTCAAAAATTGTTTGTGCAATCTTGATTATCCCCAAAAATTTTAATATGGGTGTGGCTGAGTGTGGCTTATTTTGACCCTGAAATCTTTAATCATCATCTCCTCACAAACTATATGGCCGGTTTTATCTGAACTTAGGAAATGTTCGTTGCGTTATCCTCTTCAGAAAATTGTGTGAAATTCTTAATGATCCCTAGGTATGAGCGTTGCAGAGGGGGTTTAGTTGACCTTAGAATCTTTAAAAATCATATTTTTTGTAACTAATGGGCGGATATTAACTAAATTTGGCAGAAATGTTCCTTGGCAGAACCTTTATAAAACTTGTATGGCTGATATGCCTTAAGCCGTGGGTTGTCTTTTATCCGTGGCTTTTAAAAAGAATATTGAACAAAGACAGGAAACATTAAATTTCTTCATAGTTTATTCTGAGAAAGTATTATTCTTATGTTTTGATCAAATTTCATTTGAAAAATGAGATTGGTCGATCAAAATTCAACATAATTGATCTTTTATCTAAAATTTTCAAAATTTCTGAATTTAAAAATGGTAGTCTTCTAAAATGAACAAATTCGAGTATTTATTTACATTTTTTAAAGACTCAGTTTAAGGATGAGGCTGAATACAAAGTATGCATGTGTAGTATCCAATTTCTTCAGGTGCCATCCAAGTATTCTTCTTAATTTAACCGTTATTTTTTGACGGGCCACGGATAAAGGAAAACAGAGTTTTTCATATGTTATGTATAGTTCCTTATCAAAATATTCAATTATTCCTAAAGCAAGGAAGTCATACATAAGTAGACTGTGTCAACACAAACACAAAATGAGCAAGTTATTTTCTAGCTCCAAATTTCTTTGTTTTGATGACGTCATCACAGTTGTCAAGAGCTATTTTTAGAATTACCCACGGAATTAGGCAAATATAGCATACATGAAATTTGATTGAACTCAAAATATGCGCTGAGCAGGGTGAGGCTTATTTTGACCTTGAAATCTTAAACATCTCCCCTTCCACCCCCGCCCCCCCCCAGTTAATTTAAAATTTCTTCTGACTTATCTTATATATTCAGATGAGCAATTCGGGGCCATTTTGTCCGGCCATTCTGTCCCTTTTGTTTGCTTGAATAGACTTTAATTTTTTTTTATGCCCCCGTATCGAAAGATCGGGGGGCATATTTTTTACCGTTGTCTGTCTGTCTGTCTGTCTGCAAAAGTTAACAAAAAAACTTAACATTGCCAATATCTTCAAGCCTATTCAAGATACAAGGCTAATATTTGGCATGATGATAGATCTCAATAATCCACATTCGCTGGTACCAAAGTCAAGGTCATGTGACAAGTTCAAGGTCATCTGTCAAGTTCAAACTTTGAAATAAAAATGCTGTTCTGGGGGCATTCGTGTTTCACAAACACATCTTGTTTATTTTAGGGCTGGGTAAAAGCTATAAAGAAACAGAAACATAATACATTCTTTCACATCAATGATGGTACAAGCAGAGTAAACTTGCAAGTTGTTTCATCTCCAGAACTTTGTAGCGAGTGAGTATGTTAACTTTTATCATACTGAATAATACTTGTTTTTCAGACAATTTTCAGATTGCTGATGCCTTGCTGCACAGAGGTCCAGATAAGAGGGGGGTAAAGCCAGTCTAAAATCTTTATTTCTTAATGAAACCATATGTTGTGGGTACTCATTTGAATCGTCTTGACGATTGGATTTGGATTGGATTTGTGCAAGAATAGTTGAAATATTCTTATTTAAAATCCAAAATACCCCCTCTATCTGCTTCTGCCTGCACCCTGGGCAGTCAGGCTCAAGTTTTGTTTGTCATCACAATAGAACAGTAGAAACATCAGACTACAGTCAACAACACCATGAAATGACAAGGTGAATGATTTTGGAATGAAATTGAATGAATGTGTGGAGCGAGTTTTGAGTGAATTTAATGGGTGTCAAGAATAGATAGATACTGAAACTAGTTTGGTGTAAGAGAAAGGTTGACAGGTTTGAATGCTGTTAAGAGTGATCAGTGCTGGCAGTACTTTGATATTGGTTTGGAATGTGTATCCAATTAATAAAGGGTTGATGTGTAGTGAGTTGTTTTTAGCTCACCTGAGCACGAAGTGCTCAAGGTGAGCTATTGGGATCGTAGAATGTCCGTCGTCAGTCGTGCGTCGTGCGTCGTCCGTCGTCCACAATTTCTTTAAACATCTTCTCCTCCTAAACCAGTGGGCCAATCTTGATGAAACTTGGCAGGGATGTTCCTTGGGTCAAGCTCTACCAAAGTTGTTCAAATAAATGAAATCCACCCTTACCTTTCCCTTTACCCTTAACAAAAAGGGTGAAAATATGAAAATCTTTAAAAATCTTCTTCTCTGAAACCAGAAGGCAGACAGCTTTCATATTTGGTATGTAGCATCATCTAGTGGACCTCTACCAAGTTTGTTCATATCAAGACCCTGGGGTCATATTTGGGCTTTGCCCGGGCCCAACCCTTTTTACATAGAATCAAAGAGCGAAAATCTTTAAAAATCTTCTTCTCTCTAACCAGATGGAAGACAGCTTAAATATTTGGTGTGTAGCATCACCTAGTGGGCCTCTACCAAGTTTGTTCGTAACAAGACTCTTGGGTCATATTTGGGCTTTGCCTGGGTGCATCCCTTTATCTCTTATGAGCACGAAGGGTAAAAAAATGAAAATCTTCAAAAATCTTCTTCTCTGAAACCAGAAGACAGACAGCTTTCATATTTGGTATGTAGCATCATCTAGTGGACCTCTTCCAAGTTTGTTCATATCAAGACCCTGGGGTCACTTTTAGGGTCCACCCGGGTACATCCCTTTTTACATAGAATCAAAGAGCAAAAAGGCATATCTGTCTTGCTCTTCGCTGAAAACGTTCCATGGCGTTGATCTTAGGCAATTATCTTCTTTTTGACATCTGCCTATCTATTTAATGTGATGTCCTAGGGGTCAAAGAGACTCAGGTGAGCGATCTAGGACCATCTTGGTCCTCTTGTTATAAGGTACCCTGAGTGCCAGTGAGTGGTTGATAAATTTGACTGTTTCTAAAGTGTGTAAGAAAAAAAGTTTGAGATTGATATAGCAGGATGATAGAAAAAACTCTCTTTTTGTGTTCATGTTTGGAGGTTTTTAAAGCTATGGAACTCTATATCAGGGACTTTGTGTGACAGGACTGTGTGTCCAATTGCATCCTAGGAAGTCCATATTGCCTGCTATAGCTGTGTGCTTCTGTGTGCTTGCCTGTTTAACTCTGATGTCTTCGCATGTACAAAAAGTGATGTTGTCTATTGTAACCTGAGTGTTTGTACTGTGAACTGTGTACTTTCAATAAATGTTTTGATGTGAAGTTCCTGTCTTCTCACTGATACGCGCCCTGATCTTGACAATGGGAGGTCATCCAATATCTCAAATTTTGTTCAGTATGAACAAAATTAGCAATTTTGATTACTTCCCTTTAATAAGATATGCAAACAAGTTCTATAGATAGATTCATATTTCTTCAAAAACCTATTAGATGCTAACATTTTGAATTATGTCAGTGAATTCGCAGTTTTGCTCTATCCAAATTTATTTTTAATGATGTTGTTGATTCTATATTTTTCAATGGGTTTTAGTGTTTTTGAATGTTTTTGAATGGTTTGAGTGATTGTTTGGAATGAATGAATGGAGCACTGAGCGCACAATTTAAAATGGTTTTGAATGAGGCGAGTGTCAATTTCACAATGTAACTGTACATGTCTGTGCAGGCTGATCATAGTCAAAACTGACTGCCAAAGCTTTGGTTTCACTAGGAAAATGAGATGTCCTCAAAGTGCAGTTGGTAGCGCATTTGACAATCAATCTAGAGGTCCCAGGTTCCATCCCCAACAGCGGCACCCATTCTTTCCGACTATTTGTCTCTCACCAATGGGTTGATAATTGTAGACCTATGTGAAAGGATGTGGTGGTTGTACTGGTGAGAAAAATACCAGGAAACCATTGTTAGGTGCTCCAGCCGCCACCATATAACTGAAAAAATGTTGAAAGAGGTGTTAAAGAGGTATCTCAATCAATCGATCACTAGGAAAATGCAGAAAACAGCTGGATAAAGCTAAATCTTGCATGGGTCTAGGAGTTTTTCTCAGAGGGGGTTCATTTTAATGTATAATACATTTTTTAATGTGATATAGTAACACAAACATGTCTTGAAAGACCAAAGAAAGCCAATGTGCAACTGGAACAGTTAATGACATCATGAAATTGACTCTCATTCCCATCAAATACATTCTTAGGCACTAACTCAATGCTCAAATCATTTATTCCAATCACTCCTTCAACCATTCAAAAACGTCCCAAATCACCAAAAGTGATTTGAGAAAGTGATCTAAAACAAAATTAGCAATATTGGATTAACTCCCATTAATTTCATTCAAAAGTCACTCCTCTCACTCATTCAATTTCATTCCAAAACCATTCTAATATCATTCATCTGGTCAATTTTACGATGTTCTTAACTGTACACAACCTGCCTTTCCACATCCCTAAAGGAAAAACCTTCTGGACAACATTTTATGTAATGAGGAAATTTTTTTTTTTAATAATTTCTTCATTTTCCACAATGTTTTCCTACCAAAGTTACCAACATTTCAAAGATATCATCTACTTTGAAATTTTGTCTGGTATATCTGTAAATTTAGACAGACAAAATTTTGTTGCCTTTACACTTTATACAATTTCAACAAGGGTACTTATGTAGATATGGTTGGAGATTAGTTTGATTTGTCCGTCTAAATATAGAGAAATAGCTGATATTTTTGAAATACCGGTAATTTTGGTAGTTTTCTTCTTGATTACACAAAAATGAAATTTTTGCCCCCCTTTGAAGAAGAGGACAGACAATTGCTTTACACTTGGCTTTGGTTGGTTGGTCTGGCAGTAGCCAATTTTATGTCATAACTCAAAAAGTATTCAAACTACAGTCATGAAACTTTTCATAGGTGAATAGATCTTATTGAGAAGGAGTGCAGTACACAAGAACCATAACTCTACTTTAAATATTATCTGAGAGCATAAGCCGTACTGGCAAGGAATATGCCAGTGATCTGCTCCTGTGGGGTTATGAATGTTTTACATTCACCTCTTGTCTATTTAGTTTTGCCTTAGTTTCTGGTCCGTTGAGTGATTCAGATGACCAAGCAGCTCTTGTGATATTTTCTATAACATGTCAAGTTTGTATATACAGTCAAACTTCAGTTTCTGGATCATGAATACCCTTGAACACCACAGGGCATTTTTAGCAATTTTTATGTCTTACATGTATATATAATAATTAAATTATTATATTATATATACATGTAAGACATAAAAATGGCTAAAAATGCCCTGTTTTGAACACTAGGGAAAATTCGAAGAAGGATCCTAGTCCTGGTTGATTTTGCTCATAGTTAAATGTGTCATCCTTGGGAAGCTCATACACCGAGACTGACAAACTCTCGAACACATTCTTCAGTTCTGAAATTTAAACTGCTATAATTTACCTGGAAAAATTGAACAAAAGGTCTATCCCAAATTATATCATTTCATATTTAGGGAATTTTCTCACTTTTTAACTCGTAATATTTTTTTTAACACCTTTTATCAATTGCCAAATTTTCCATGAAAAATACACTGTTTGGTTTTATTGATTAAAATGATTCTTTGGCCACCTGCTCTTTAAATTTCGCACATTCCTTACTTTATATTGTTTCTTATTGATATTTCACAAAAAAACTAAGGATATGTAACACTTCCTAAAATGTCAAAATGCCCATGTATATTTCATTGAAATAAGTTATGGATGTGGTGTTTGAGTTGAAGGGGACTCTGTGTTACTCCAATTATATGTCAAGTTTTGTATGTATATTTCAATGATATAAGTTATGGCTGTAGTGTTCAGTTTGAAGGAGATTCTAGTGTTATTCCCGTTATATATCAAGTTTTGTATTTTTATTTCAGTGCTATCAGTTATGGCTGTAGTGTTCGGGTTGAAGGAGATTCTTGTATTTCTATTATATGTTAAGTTTTGTATGTATATTTCAGTGATATAAGTTATGGCTGTAGTGTCGGGTTGAAGTAGATTCTTGTATTTCTAGTATATGTCAAGTTTTATGTATATTTCAGTGATATAAGTTATGGCTGTAGTGTTCGGGTTGAAGGAGATCTGGTTGAGAGTCCAGCTAAAGGACAGGATGTAGAACTGTTGGCAAGAAATGTTCATCTGATTGGTGGCTGTGATAATGAGGTATTCATTAAATAGAGGATATTGAATGAGTGGTCATTGAATACCAAATTTATTAAATGAGTCATCTGTAAACAAACAAAAATGAGGCTCTGCCCAGTTTTTATCTGTTTTAGATGACGAGTAAAATATTGTCATATACCTCGGCAAGAAACTGTATCACTAATAATATTGTGGGTGTTCATTGGAATTTTCCTGATTGACAGGAAATTATTTTTTTCATTTTGAAAGTCAAATCTCTCTCTCTCTCTATGTAGATCTTTTAAAAAAAATATAACCATAAAGAAATGATGTCACTTAAGAATGTCTATGTTGAATGTAAAGCCCTTTTTGCTCTCTTGTGTTAATTATCTAGTTATTTCAAGCAATTGGGTTAGACTGGATATTGTTTAATTGTTTTTTCCAGACATACCCAGTGCAATATAAGGAGAAGCAGAATCTACACCTAGCCAGAAAACAGTTACATTTACGACCAAGAAGGGAAAATCATTTTAAACTACTGCAAATTAGGAATACTGCTTCAATGGCAGTTCACAATTATTTTCAGGTAATGCTCAAATAAGGCCAATTGTATTATAAATGCTATTCAATAAAGCAGTTTTTAACAGAGTTTCATGCATAAGATATAGAGGATAATGGTTTGTTTAAGTGTAAGATCGATTTATATTCATTGAGTGAACAACAAAAGCTTGCCGTGAAAATATAGCTTTTGTTGTTCACTCAATGAAATATTAATCAATATTGCTCGAAAAACAAACGATTATTCTATTTCTTAATTGCAAAAATGAGACAAAATGTGAAATTTTAGAACATATTTTCGTAAAGCACGCCATTTTGCGCGTGATAGCTATGCAATCTTCATTGTGACGTCACTTATTTCGCCCCGCATAGATGACGTCAGATAGGATGAAATGCACAAAAGCAGGGTATAAAGTTTTGATAATTTCACTGCTTTTGCGGTGAGATTATCAAGTGATAATCTACCGTTATTTCTCTATAAATCACTGAAAAGCATTAAAGATTATCTTTCTATGTCCCAGTATCATACTGTCTTACCATTGTCAGCCTGTTATTCTTTCCTTCCATCCAGCTATCTGAAGGACTAAGAAAAAAAAACTTAACACTTCCAATTACTTTTTGGACTACAAAGCTCATATTTGGCATGATGCTAGATCTCATCTACTGATATCAAGGTCAAGGTCATTTGACAAGGTTAAGGTCATGAATCAACTTTACATATCTCAAGGCTATTCAAGACACAAAGCTTAAATTTGGCCTCATGGTAGATCTCAATTGTTTAAATCTTCTCATACCAAGTTCAAGGTCATCTGACAAACTCAACATTTTCTATAAAGGTCAGGCTGAGTTATGCTGTTTAGGTTGCCCTCCAAAGATTTCCTCTTTCTTTTATATCCATTACTATATATTTTGCAGATAGATATTGTTTGAAAAATTGAGGGGGCTTGTCATGACAAAAGTCAAGGGTTAGGGTCAGCAGTCCATCACTTGGTAGACTCTGGGTGATCTCTTTACACAAGTTTTATATCTAGCTCCAGTTAAAAAACCCAAATATTAATAAAAGTTCATCATTGTTGGAAATCCCACACACAGGCTCAAATGTATAGTTCATTATTCATGTATTGAATCATAAGTTGTGTGTTGCTCAGTAGAATTGCAAGAGTACCCACAATAAAGTGTTTGAAATAGAGTTAACCCTAATCATGCACAATAAGATTCTTTGAAATTGCTTTAGAATTGAAGTGCTGAAGACCCTGAAAGAAGAAGTTGTACTCCATTATTGATCTTGAGTATTTAATTTTTACACAATTTTTGGTCATTGAATCAAACAGCCAGGTCATGTAGACTAAGATCAGAATGTACTTATGTGCAGGCTAAACTTTGTCTATACCTCCTCTAAACAGGAATATGTCAGGTTCAGCTTTAATAAGGGTTGTTTTTTCTCTACTCTGTAATATAATTTAGGAAGAATGATTTCCTGTTTATATATACACCCATAAAAATATCGAGCGATTACTGATATCTTTTTCTCTTCTCTGTGTTATAATCAGAAGAATTATTTCATGTTTGTACATACACCTATTCTAACATCCTTGGTTCAACACTTAGCCGAGTCCAAGACTCCTTATTTAGTGGACAGAACTCCTTTAATTTGCAAGTTAAGAGTCTAATGGACTCCCTGATTTAAGCTTGGACTCCTTGATTTCATAAAATGGGAGTCTGTTTGACTCCTTTTTCCTAGAAGTTAGTGTCAAACCCTGACATCCTGTAATTTCTCATATCTTTTTCTCTGCTCTATGTTATTTCAGAAGAATGATTTCATGTTTATACATACACCTATGATAACATCAAGCTATTACTCATATTCATGTCTCTGCTTTATGTTATAATTTCAGAAGAATGATTTTATGTTTATACATATGTAGATTCTAACATGATGGTCATCCAGTAATTTCTCAACTATTTCTCTGCTATTTTGTTATTATTTCAGAAGAATGATTTCATGTTTATACATACTCCTATAATAACATCCAGTAATTGTGAGGGGGCTGTAGAAATGTTCAACTTACAGGTAGTATTTATCATTCTAATTCATTACTGCAACAAAAAAACATCTGTGCCTCTCCCACTAACCGTAAAAGCTCTAAAAAAAGCTCTGGGGTTCTATTAGAAACATAGATTTCTTTTAGAAAGGGATGGGCTTTTATTAGAGGCTATGCTACATATCTATGGCTCAGTGTAATCAGTTGTAACTGCCTGTAAGCATATAGGCAGTTACAACTGTCTTGCGCTGAGCCATAGATATTTGTTTAGACAGTGAATAATGGCCAAAAATGAACATAGATACTAACATTTGATGGTTAATGTTGAAATTTACTTTCCTTGATTTTGTGGGCATACGCCTAAATTAGAGGCTTCACATCAAAAATAGTTGATTTTTTTTCAAGGGGATGGGGTTATAAGAACATGTGGCCCTTTTAGAATTTTTACTGTAACAACAGTTGATGCAGAATTCATATGTCTAAATTTTAAGGCTTTCATGCTGGCAGAAAACAAATTTTCTATGGGCTTTGGTCTATGAGAATTTTGAATTATGAAATATGAATGATTTATTACTTGTCTTAAGTAAGTAATCTAAATTCATTTAAGAGATGAAGACAGTTAATGTAGATTTCAAGGAAGTATTTATCTAAGAACCGAATCACCCTGTATGAAATTCTCAATTTCTTTGATGCTTAAATCAATGGCTCAGCGTAATAGCCCTGTGTTCGGGATGTAAAAGCGTTTCCCAAGCGCTTTGAGATGATACCCCGCTTTGCATGTACACATACATGCAAAGCGAGGTATCATTTAGAAAGGGCTTTGCTAACGTTTTCATTCTAAATGCAGGGCAGGTGTAACTATCTATATATATTAATATGCAGTTACAACTGTTTTGTGCTGAGCCATTGTACTTTGATATAGTGCCAACTCTTGAGTTGCTCTTATCATTCAGTTATAATGAAAAGGGTGTTTGTAAAAATGTTCTGCATGGACAAATGTATTTTTATGCCTAAATTATCCAAGGATGAGTGCTATGAATGTGTATTTCCACTCCATTATTTCATTAGCTAGTAAAGAAATTTAAACATTTGAATATATTTCCTGAAAAAACACAAATCTATTACAAGCTTGGAAAAAGCCTGAACACTGTTTAAATAAAAGGTTTTTAGCTCCACTGGCTGAAAGCCACTGGGGCTATTGTCATGGCGTTGTGTCCGTCAGTGCGTCCGTGCGTCTGTGCGTCCGGTCGTAAACTTTTTCTTTACAAATCTTCTCCTCAAAAAACTACTGGATGAATTTCAACCAAACTTCACAGGAATGATCCTTGGGTGACCCTCTTTCAAAGTTGTTCAAGAAATTTTGATCCAATGAAAACCATGGATTTAATGGGCTAATTTCCAAATATGGTAAAAAGTGAGTTTTCTCAGATTCTAATTGATGGATAGCAATCAAATTTTACATGAATGATCCTTGGGTGACCCTTTATCAGTCTATCAAAAATTATTGTAATCGGATGAAAAATATGTATTTTATGGGCAGAGGTCATTTCTCTATATGTTATATAGTGGAAACTTTGAAAATCATTTTCTCAGAATCTTATTGATGGATATCAACTAAATTTTACTTGAATGATCCTTGAGTGACCCTTTATCAGTCTTCCAAAAATAATTGTGATCATATGAAAAATATGTATTTTATGGGCGGAGGTCATTTCTCTATATGTTATAAAGTGGAAACTTTGAAAATCATTTTCTCAGATTGTAACAAATGGATATCAACCAAATTTCACTGGAATGATCCTTGAGTGACCCTATATCAGTCTACCAAAAATTAATGTGATCAGATGGAAAATATTTATTTTAACTGCGGAGGTCATTTCTCAATATGTTATTTAGTGGAAACTTTGAAAATCATTTTCTCAGAATGTAACTGATAGATTTCAATCAAACATTTTTGGTTTGAGCTTTTGGTGACCCATTATCATGCAGCCAAAAATTATTTTGATTCAATGGAAAATATGTCCTTTATGGGCGGAGGTCATTTCTCTATATGTTATTTAGTTGAAACTTTGAAAATCATTTTCAACATCAGTAGAACCCAAAATATCTAAAAATCTAGTCAAAACTTTTATTTGCTTTTACAAGAATTTCAAGCCTGTGGAGCGACACAAGCCATTCATGGATTTCTAGTATAAAATTGATAACTTATTTTAAAATGCTCATATTGTTCAAAATCACACATCCCACATATTCAATATGATTCTAGAATGACTTGCATTATTTTGTACAGAATGTTATTAAGGGCATGATGAAGTTAACAACATTGTGAAATTGACAAGGTGAATGATTTTTGAATGATTTAGGAATGAAATTGAATGAGTGTGTGGAGAGAGCTTTGAGTGAATTTAATGGGAGGTAATCCTACATCACAAATTTTGTTCAAGATGAACAAAATTAGCAATATTGATTACCCCCCTTTAATAAAAAATGCAAACAAGTTCTATACATAGCTTCCCTTTTCTTCAAGAACCCATGTCAGTGAATTCGTGATTTTCTCTATCATGATTTATTTTGAATGACATTGATTCTATATTTTTCAATGGGTTTGAGCATTTTTGAATGGCCTGAGTGAGTGTTTGGACTGAATGAATGGAGCGCTGAGTGAGCAATTCAGATGGGTTTCATTATTATTCAATTTCACGATGTAAATAACTGTTTATTCCACAGACCAATGTTACAGTAGATGACACAGAATCAGACCAGGAAAGTGAGAATGTTAGAGATATAGACGTTGTTGAAATGAGCGAGGAGCATGCAAAAATGTTTTTCCATAGACCTGTGTATATGACAGTATCGGGGCAGTTACATCTAGAAACTATGACAGGGTAGGTCTGATCAAAAGTGGAAATAAGACCTGTACATTGATGATTGGTCATTCAAAAACCATATTTCGTTTTCTTACAATATTTTCTTGAATATTTCTTTCTTTCAATTAACTATAATATTAGAATGTCTGCACTGTACATAAGGACTTAATTCCAAATGGAAAAATGATGTTGCCACAGCTGGGAATAAATCATCATTTATCTGGGCAAAAACCAAAATCTTATAACATTCAAAAATTCTTTTTTAGATTTAAGTGATAAATTGTTTTTTTTTACTACAACTGAAAATTGATAAACTTCCCATTGACAAACTTCCCATTGGCCTGTATCGACATTTCTAAGTCATGTCACTTCAAGATAGAAAAAATGAATGACTATTTATGTTTAAATACATGTAAAATAGATAAGATATTTGACAGAAGGAGCTTCTAAGGGAAAATATGTCTGTCCCTATGAGCAGAATAATGTGCTGTAGATATGTAATTAAGATCCTGGCTTTTCAACCATTCAAAAGGCTAGAATTTTCTTTGTTGTGTACAGTCGATATTGCTCGGACGACCACGTCTATTAAGCGACCGATTTGATTAAACTACCACCATAAAAAGTCCTTTGACCGTGAACTAAATTTCTGAAAAAGCGTGTTTTTTTAAAAAATTGTTTATCATTGAATCTTATGTTGTTAGAACCAATAAGAATCGTCTCAATAAGACAATTCTGATGGGTTCGAACATCATAGAATTCAGAAAGACTTAGGAGATAATCCATAAATGATATAAAAAAGACCTGTCTTATCTATAACGAAATATTGTATTAAGTGACCATTCCCATAAGTGACCGCTTTTTGGTCGTCCCCTAATTTTATCAGATGTCTCAAATTGAAGGTATCTTTACTCAAAATTTCAACCTTTCCAAAGAATCTTCATAATTTTAGTACATAATTTCAGATGTACTCGCAAAGTGTATAATTTTGGACCTACATTTAGAGCAGAGCCATCAAAAACTTTGCACCATCTAGCTGAGTTTTACATGATAGAGGCAGAAATGGCATTTACAGAAAACTTAGAATCTATTTTAAAGGTAAAAGTTTGTTAATAGTTTATTTCAAACCAGGTTGTAACAATGCTTTTCCCTTCTCATGTTGACAACAGCTTATTCCTGCAGTACATAAAGCTTTGTTAGGTAGCATAGACTTAGACCAGGCTGCACATCAGACATACAGGTTTTTCCGTATATAACAACTTATTAATATTGTCTTTTATCTTCATATATTTATTTAAATTCAAAATCTGAGAAAATTCTCAGTCGAGCCTGAGAAAATTTTTATAACCTCTGGTCTAGATATTGAGGAAGCAAATGATATCCAAACAATTTATCACAACTAATCTCTGATTATTCAGGAGGTTTGAATTCCAAAGCCTGACTTTTATGACATGAGCTTTTCTAGCAGCAATACAAGTCAATTTTTTGGATTCCATTGACCATGGACAAGCAAACATTTTCTTAAATCTTAGAATGGTACAAAATAAATCTCAAAGATAAATCACTCTAATGGTTATATTATAGGGTTTTGTGGACAACTTCATTTTTGATCCTTGACAAGTAGAAATTATCTCTTACTTCTGGGCAATGGGTTGATAATCATAGACCTATGTGATATAGCAGCTGGAGGCTAGGAAAGAATGTGGTGGTTGTACTGGTGAGAGAAATACTAGGAAACCATTGTAAGGTGCTCCAGCCGCCATGATATAACTAAAAAAATGTTGAAAGCGGCATTAAACTCAATTTAATCAATCAACTTATTCTTCTTGGGACAAGTCGAGAAAATCTGAATTTTCATACCCCTGGATAATGAATAGATACAATAGCCCCATATCCAAAGAGTGAAGACCCAGATCAGCCTAAGGTATAGGGGTTGCAAGTTTTTTGTGCGTAGAGACTCCCATATAAGTGGTCAGGACTCTCAAACTTCTTTTTGAGAATCCCTAGGATCCACTGGGGATCAAGTTCAGGAAGGAATTAAAGTCTGCTCTAAACAGTCTTTAATTCTTTCCTTAAGTTGGTCCTCTAAAAATCATATCCTTCCAAAACCTGGTAGGATGTATTCAAATTTGTAATCGATCGATATAACTGAAATAATGTCAAAAGCCGCGTTAAACTCCATTCAATCAATAAATCAAACTACATAGGCTCAATTTATTAATTAAATCATACAGGTAATGGAAAATCTAGTCAAAGAGGTTACAAAAGAAATCCTATCCAAGCATCCAGAGGAATATGATTTTTTCAAGAAACAAGCTCCTGAAGGTCATGATCAGGTCCTGAAGAATCTTACAAACACAGATTATGTGAGGTACTGTCGATATTGCTCGAGCCACCACCTCTTTTAAGCAACCACTTTTATTTAGCGACCATAAGAAAGTCCCTTCATCATAAGCAAAATTCAAAAAAAGTTGACATTCTTGAACAAAAAAGATGATGACCATTGAAGCTTATGACGTTGGAACCCATTAGAATCGTCTCAATGAGACAACGTCTCAATGAGACGATTCTTTTGGGTTATAACATCATAGGATTCAGTAAGAAATATTCGACAATTAATAAATTGGCAATAAAAGAAAAACGGCTAATTTATCATTTAATATTGTAATAATTGACCATTTCTATAAGCGACCACTTTTTATTGGTCCCCTAAGTGGTCGCTTAATGCAAGTTTTACTGTATATTGTAGAAAATGGATTAACCCATTAGAACTGGGTTGAGTACTTGAGTACCAGGGCTCTGAATCATCACCCTTTACCCAACTAATGTATAATCACTATGTAACTTTTTGGGATCAAATTCAGAAAAGAATACCCAACTTATGTATAATCAATATGTAACTTTTTGGGATCAAATTCAGAAAAGAATACCCAACTAATGTATAATCACTATGTAACTTTTTGGGATCAAATTCAGAAAAGAATACCCAACTAATGTATAATCACTATGTAACTTTTTGGGATCAAATTCAGAAAAGAATACCCAACTTATGTATAATCACTATGTAACTTTTTGGGATCAAATTCAGAAAAGAATACCCAACTTATGTATAATCAATATGTAACTTTTTGGGATCAAATTCAGAAAAGAATACCCAACTTATGTATAATCACTATGTAACTTTTTGGGATCAAATTCAGAAAAGAATACCCAACTTATGTATAATCAATATGTAACTTTGGAGATCAAATTCAGAAAAGAATTGAAGACTGTTAAAAACAGTCTTCAATTCTTTTCTGAAGTTGATTTCCAGATGGTCCCATGAACTTACATCAGATAGTTTTGAGAGTCCTGGCTACTTACAGACTCCCAACACCTCCATTCCTTTAAACCTTGTGAGAATGTGTATGTTGGAACCCCATTTACAGAAAATCTGGATATGCCTTCGTTTTTAGTTTATGAAATAAATATATGGACAAAAATTATCGGTTACTCAAGTACCTTTGGATTATGAGATCGAATTATGATGAGAAGGGTTAGGACTTTTTGAAATGCCAATCAAAAGATGTGCCCCCTTGTTAAAAGGTACAGTTTAAGCATTTTTTTTTATATAGATCTATTTCAAAATTGTTAAAGGAAAGAGATTATTTTAGGTATGAATTTCATTTTCACATAGATCCTTATGAAAGGATGTATCTTTTTGATAAACAAGGGTTGATCCAAAAGTTTGTATAATGAGGTTATAAATCCACAGAAAAGCTTACTTTCAAAATAAAAATTATACAGTCTTTTGATATATCATCTGTGTGATAAACAAGAAAAATTTTATATGCTTACACTCAATAGCAGCTGTAAAGGGTATAGATCAAGAAAGAGACCCTGCATGTAGGCGGGGGAGCAAGAACGTCAAATGCGACGTCATGATTAACTCTCTTCAACATAGCCTCTGCTAACTCTTATTCCTTTCTGTGCCTGATACACCAACTTACAGAAATTATCCTCATAACATTTGGAACCAAATTAGTTTACAATTTCTATATGCATGGTATTTCTAGTAAAGCTGAGATCCAGATACAGGGCCTATTATTTTGGAAAATAATGAGAATCATTGGGACAAGCCAGAAATGCGAAAGTTATTAGCACATTTTACGAACTTCTGGATCATCCCTCGTATGTCAATGTCATCTGTCAAGGTTAATGCATCTGTTTGAGTTCATGTTTATTCACAATATAACATTAGAATATTACAGTTTAATGGTTACAATTAGGAAAAGGTGCTTCCTAATTAACAATAACATGTACATCTGTTAAAGCATGACCTTTCTCATACTCTCTTAAGGTAGTGAACCCTCAATAGTTTCACAATGTTTTGGAATTTGTGAACTTTAAGAGCAGAGCTTGAAAATTCTACTCGTCCGCTCGTCCTGCATGATTTTGTCCTTCTTTGTCTATATAAGCAGGACCAGTGGATTTTGCAAAATTTCACTTATGAAATGAATGTATCACTATAATTTCTTATACAGCAGGACGAGTAGAAATTTCAAGAATTTTCAAGCCCTGAAGAGTGTTAAAACTTGAATTTCATTAGGAAACCTTGCTCAACATTGTGAAAATTCATGAGTGCCAAAATGTTGCAAAATTATTACGGTTCCACTATCATAAGTCAAGACCATGTCATAAGGTCAAATTTAAGGTCAGATTTAACAAAAATATAGTTGTCTATGTATTTGTCTTATTTTTTCTACAGAATCACATATACTGATGCTATAAAATTGATGCAGACTAAGAATAAGGAATATAATACAAATCTAAATGTAAGTACGTTGTCTACAATTATGTTTTTTCATCACTTCATGTATCCCTGTTTTTGTTTTCTTTTACATGACCTATTACTATATTATGTTCAAATTTTTGATGTCCCTGTGTAAAAAGATTTATGGCATACTATTGCACCTTTGTCTTTCTACAAAATAAAACAGAAAAACTTAATAGTGACAATTGTTTGACCTTGATAGCTACAATGCTTATATTTCACATTATAACACAATGGCATAAAACACTTATATGAATTAAGAAGAAATTACATAGAACTTAATTTGCAATAAATTCATATGTCATGTGTTTCACTGTGCACACGGATAGCTCCGCCTATATTATGATTGAGTGGGAATGTAAATTCTTTTGACATCATTTTAAGCACATGCTAAATGAGCCTGTGTGTGATATTTCCAACAATTTCATATGTGCACTAAGCAAAGCCTTTAGCCAGCCTATGCATCTGCAAAGTCTGACCAAAATCTTTGCTATGCGATTTGCAGATAGATAAGGCCTCAAAGTGTTTTTAAAGTGTCAGGCAAGCTTCTAAGTGTACTGTAGGACTCTCTTGGCTGCTCATAGTTTGAGCCTCACGCACATATAAAATTGTTGGAAATGTCACACTCAGGCTCAAATGGTATGCTTTGTTTTCTATGAAATTTCCCCAAAGGTAAATATCAAGTTAATTGTTCATTTATTTTACATCCAGAAAAAAGTAAAACAACTGTTTTACACCAAGAAAAGGGTAATGAAACTTATTTCATAATTGTTATTGTGCTATAAGGGAAATAATTTCATTATCAAAATCCCCTAGCCCCACCCTCGTATTTTACCTTTTGCATTTTTGACTCTTCATCCATCAGACTTTAGTCATGAACACATCAACACGGAAATAAAATTATTCCATAATTATGATAAAGGTCAATAATAATCTTCTTATAATAAAAAGGCCAAGAATATTGATCAAGGTTATTAGAATAATTTCAACCAAAAAAATCCAAAAAAATCATTTCAAGGCTATTCATCTATAAAGCTCAAATCTAGTATTGGGATAGACCCAAATGATTTGCATCTAAAAGGGTCCTGTTTTGTGAGTGCAGTAAAACTTGCGTTATGCGACAACTAAGGGGACCATTAAAAAGCGGTTGCTTAAGGAAATGGTTGCTTAAAACAATAATTACCGGTAATGATTAAAAAGATGTGTTTTTTGATAGAATATAATTATTGTTACGTAATTCTTTCTGAATCTAAGGATGTTCAAACCCATAAGAATCGTCTAAATGAGAGGATTCCAATGGGTTCTAACGTCATAGGATTAAACAAAAAACATTTTTTCGTTTAAGAATGTCCACTTTTTTCAGAAATTTTACTTACGGCGAAGGGACTTTGTACTACGGTGGTTTAATAAAAGTTGTCTCTTAATAGACGTGGTCGCCTGATCATGATTGACTGTACTTTGTTGACATTTTCAGTTTGAACAGCACCAAACTATGATAAGTCCCTATATGTTTATATATGTAATTACAATAATTTTACTTGTCTCTCACCTATCGGTTGGTAATCATAGACCTATTTGGGATAGCAGCTTTGGGCTAGGAAAGAATATAATGGTAGAACTGGTGTGAGAAATACCAGGAATCCATTGTTAGGTGCTCCAGCCTCGGTGATACAGCTGAAAGATTGTTAAAAGTGGCAGTAAACCCCATGCAAACAAACAAGTACAATAATTTTATGCTTACCCTTAATAGTGTATTTAGTGGCTTTTTATACACCTGAAGGGTTGTATTATGTTATTGTCCACCCATCCTTCTGTCTGATTGTGCGTCCGTCCGTCTGTCCATTAGCATTTTTGTGTGTGCGCAACTCCTTAACTATCAATGGGAATGAGCTGAAACTTAGCACAATTTCTCTCTAACATGTCTAGTTGTGCATAAGACCTTTGAAATTCAATGGCTCTAGTCATTCCTGAGAAATTTTATGTTATCTGCCCTTGAATTTAACGGAAAAGCACTGTTTTTTGTGTGCGCAACTCCTCCTTAACTATCAATGGGAACGAGCTGAAAAAAGACACAATTAGTCCCTATGATGTCTAGTTGTGCATAAGACCTTTGAAATTCAAATCGTTTCAGTCATTTCTGAGAAATCTTGAATTATCTGCCCTTGAATTTTACGAAAATCACTAATTTTTATGTGCACAACTCCTCCTAATTATCCCCCGCCGATTTCGGCGAGGGGATATAGTAATGCTCTCCGTCTGTCATTCCGTCACTCCGTCATTCCGTCATTCCGTCCTTCCGAGGTTCCGTCACTAAACTTGTTTATCAATGGGAATGAGCTGAAACTAGACACAGCTACTCTCTATGATGTCTAGTTGTGCATAAGACTTTTCAATGCAAATGCTTCAGTCATTCTTGAGTTATCTTGAATTATCAGCTCTTGAATTGAATGACAAACCAAATTTCTTGTCAGCTCACTTTCTCCTACATTTTTGACGGGAATGAAATGAAACTTGCCGCAATGACTCTGTAGGTTGTGTAGGTGTGCTTAGGACTACATATTTTTCATTTGTAAAGTAGTTCCTGTTTTATCTACCCGTTACTTCAGAAAATAGTTTAAAATTACAGATTTTGTGTGTGTGTGTGTGTGTGTGTGTGTGTGTGTGTGTGTGCACAACTCCTACAAATTTAATTGGATTGAAATGATCTTGCCACAATGTAACCCTGATATTTTCTTTAGCCTAAGACTTCAGAAATTCAAAAACTTTGGGTCTTTCTTGTATTATCTCCCATTGAATTGATTGAAATTCACTAGGTTTCTTTTGTGAGCATCTTGTCACACTTTCAATTGGAATGAACTGAAACTTGCAAAATGACTGTTTGGCGTATAGTTGTGCATAAAGCTATTTTTATATTTACACTGAAAGGGTCATACTATGTTATGACCCTAGTCGTCTGTCTGTCTGTTTGCATTTTTTAGCTATCATTCAAGCACACGTTACTGACAAGCCAAGGTTTATACTGACAAGCCCCATCGGGCGTACATGAGCCACTCTGTGAAGCTCTTGTTGTCATTTAAGATGTATTGTTCATAAATTCTATTCAGGAACAAAGCAAAAGACAAAAATAATGATCTCCTTTTTTCTGAAATGAATGAAAGAAAATAACTTTTGTACAGAAATAATTATTTGTTCACCGTTATGCCTTTCCATTTCTTTCAGTGGGGTGATGATCTCTCTAAAGAACATGAAAAGTACCTTGTGAAAGTTCTAGGAAATGTTCCTGTATTTATAACTGATTTTCCAAGGGACATGAAACCATTCTACTGTAGAGTTAATTCTGATAACCGAACAGTAAGTATATGTATCCTGATTATTAGCTCACCTGAGCACGAAGTGCTCAAGGTGAGCTATTGTGATCGTAGAATGTCCGTCGTCAGTCATGCGGCGGCCGTCATCCGTCGTCCACAATTTCTTTAAAGATCTTCATCTCCTAAACCACTGGGCCAATCCTGATGAAACTTGGCAGGGATGTTCCTTGGGTCAAGCTCTACCAAAGTTGTTCAAATAAATGAAATCCACCCTTAACTTTTCCTTTACCCTTAACAAAAAGGGTGAAAATATGAAAATCTTTAAAAATCTTCTTCTCTGAAACCAGATGGCAGACAGCTTTCATATTTGGTATGTAGCATCATCTAAAGAACCTCTACCAAGTTTATTCATATCAAGACTCTGGGGTCTTATTTTGGCTTTATCCGGGCCCAACCCTTTTTACATAGAATCAAAGAGCTAAAATCTTTAAAAATCTTCTTCTCTGAAACCAGATGGCATACAGCTTTCATATTTGGTATGTAGCATCACCTAGTGGACCTCTACAAAGTTTGTTCATATCAAAACCCTTGGGTCATATTTGGGCTTTGCACGGGTGCATCCCTTTATCTCTTATGAGCACGAGGGGTAAAAAAATGAAAAAATCTTCTAAAATCTTCTTCTATGAAACCAGAAGGCAGACAGCTTCCATATATGGTATGTAGCATCATCTAGTGGACCTCTGCCAAGTTTGTTCATATCAAGACCCTAGGATCATATTTCCGCTCCAACCGGGCACAACCCTTTTTACATAGAATCAAAGAGCGAAAATCTTTTAAAATCTTCTCTAATCTAAACCAGAGGGCACACTGCTTTCATTTTTGGTATGTAGCATCATCTAGTGAGCCCCTACCAAGTTTGTTCCTGGGCCCATCCCTTTCAGCTCATCTGAGCACGATGGGTGAAAATAGGAAAACCTTCAAAAATCATCTTTTCTGAATTCAAAAGGCAGACAGCTTTCATATTTAGAATGTAGCATCATCTTATGGACCTTTTCCAAGTTTGTTCATATCAAGACCCTAGGGTCACATTTAGGGTCCACCCGGTGCATCCCTTTTTACATAGAATTAAAGAGCAAAAAGGCATATCTGTATTGCTCTTCACTGAAAACATTCCATGGTATTGATCTTAGGTAATTATCCTCTTTTTGACATCTGCCTATCTAATTAATGTGATGTCCCAGGGGTCAAAGAGACTCAGGTGAGCGATCTAGGACCATCTTGGTCCTCTTGTTGAATGATGGAGGGAATACTGACAGGTCAGTGTAAAAATTTTGTACATGCCTTTAAATATGAATATAAAGGCACTTATAATAGTTTTGCACTGACATCATCCTAAGACATGACATGTCATGCTGAATAGATTTTGGCTAAAAATTTACATCAAAATCTAAGGGCAAAAAGCACTGAAAGTTCGAACTGTAGGTCAATTTTTATTTGAAAAATCTAAATCTATTGCCAATTCTGGTTTGAAAATAGAAACAGGTGGTGTAGACTAGCATCAGACTGCACATATGTGCAGGCTGATGTTTGTCTATAGCTCCTGCCAAAGCAAGAATATTCCGGGTTCAGCTTGACAAAGGTTGATATTTTACATGTCTTGCAATCTTTAGTTAAAACAAGGTTTCAAATTTAGAACAAAGGTCAGATTGAGGATTTTATAATTATGGCCTGTCACCCAAAACGGGACCATCCTGGAATTCTCTAACATGAATTATTGAAAAAAAGTTTTGACCCGGCATAGGTCAACCAGAAGTCCCATTTCAAAAATTCTTTTACTGGAAGGTAGATTGAGAAAATAAGCATGGTGCAAAAAGTTTTGACCCTAGTCAGTCTGCGCAGTCTGACTAGGGTCAACACTTTACGCACTACCCAGATGGTCCCTTTTTGCATGATGTGCCACAATTATAAACCTGCTTGTGGTATGCGAGACAAATGTTTTAAGGACAAGTCATTGTATGTGCCTAAGTGTTTCATACAGTTAGAATCATGGTGGATTGACAAGTTGAAAGATTTTGGAATGATTTTGGAATGGTTTTGGAATGATATTGAATTCTATTATATAAAATTTTAATTATATAAAGTTTTGAATGAAATTAAAGGAAGGTAATCCAATATCCCTTATATTGTCAAAGCTGGACAAAATTAGCAATATTTATTACCTCTCTTTAAAGAAATGTACTTACTTTCAAATTTGTGTGTCTTCACAAACCTATCAGACGCTTTAAAATCTACACTAGCCTAAATAAAGGAAGATTAATTTCAATGACATTTTGATCATTTGATCGACTTCAAATTGTTTTTAAGAATTTTGGAGCTTGTTTGAGTGATTTGAGTAAATGTTAAGAATGAATGAAAGAAGCACTGAGTGAATGATTTATAATAGTTTTGATCAACTTACTGTGTGTATTGTGGAGCCAGACTAGGATTGAAACTGAAAGCATTTTGATGATTTCTATCTCTAGGATGATAATTCTACATTCCTGTATTAGAAATTTTTAAAACCAAACACTGGTTGACCTATGCTGGACACAATCTCTTTTTCTAATATTTAATTTAGGGAGATTCAAGATGGTCCTTATTTTTGTGAAGGGGCACATTTCAATGACTCAGCTTGCAACAGTTGTAACTGCCCATAACATAAAGGCAGTTACAACTGTTTTGCGCTGAGCTATCAATCTATTGTTATGTTGTAGGTAGCAGCAGTTGACCTGCTAGTCCCTGGAGTTGGTGAATTGTTTGGTGGAAGTTTAAGAGAAGAAAGATATGATGTTTTAAAACCTGTTCTGGATAAACTTAATTTTACGAAAGATTATGAATGGTAATGTATGAAATATTTGAATTGTACATGAAATCAATGGTTCAGTTTGAAACAGTTGTAACTCCCTACGATTTTAGGGAGTTACACCTGTTTCATGCTATGCCATTGAAACAAAATATTAAAATGACATTGTCAATCAGCTTTGGCAGACAGTACAGACAAAGATCAGTCTCCATCGACATGTAGTCTGATCTTGGCCTTTACTTCCTTTGTTCTGCTTAATAATTACATGTATTACAAAAAATGATCCAGACTGTATGAATTGTCCCCTAAACATCCCTGCCTTCAGGATCACAAAATGGTGAAAACAGTTTTCCAATTATACCCTGCTTTGCACGCAAATGCATATACAAAGCGGGGTATTATTTGAAAACTGTTTGCACTGTTTTGTGATCCTGAAAGCAGCTAGCAAATACTTAAACTTGGTTGCAACAAATGAATCTAATTATTTCTTCTTATTTCATTTGTTTGTATTGTACTTTTGTATTTAGCATTTACATTGTACTTTCATATTCTAATAAGTACACAGGTACCTGTCTCAAGATATTTCACAAATTCATGGCCAGGGATGACAATTTGACTGATGCCTGGTGTTGGTGCTGTCTGAACCCTTCACCTGCATTTGGAACACCACTCTGCCAATCTCACGATCAACCTCGGATGTAAATAGACAGACTATTTTTAAAAAATCAAGGGAAAACCTTGGAAAAACTCGATGACGTCAGTTAAAGTGGCGTTAGCTAGTTTTTCTTACACTGTTTATGCCTAACAAAATGCACGATTTTGTTACATACCCATCTGCCTTACATACGTCCGAGGTCTGTTGCAGTTTACGGAAATGGCTGAGTGATGTTCTGAATGCCTTCACCTGCTGTTCACAAACCATTTCTGTTATACACAAAGCTTTGGTTTAAACTATAGACTAATATCAGCCTGCACAGACTTGCAGTCTAATTTTAGATTGTACTGCCTGCATTCTTATTATTTATTATGGGACTCATTTGAGGCTTAACCCAGACTGGTTAAAATGTATTAATAATAAAATGTATAATTGGTAATTTGGATTGGAAGAATTAAATTCAGGAGTAAGGTTAACCCTTTGCTGTTTAATCCCTGCTTTTTATGTGCCTGTGATTTTATGATTGAGAAAACATTGTGATTCCTGACCATGAATTTTTTCCACACTATTTTCTACCCTACTGAATGGTTATTTTTCAAATCAAATCCACTTTTAATTTTCGTCTGCAAAACCTTTGAATTTGGACAGGTCCAACATTTTGTAAAACAGGAAAGGGTTTAAGAAAAGTTAACTTTTCATTCTTTCTTACAAAGTTTTCATGCAGCAGTTTTCTTAGGGTTTTACTTATTTTACAAATTTCTTTTCAGGTACTTAGATTTACGCCGTTATGGATCGGTGCCTCACGGTGGATTTGGAATGGGATTTGAGCGGTACCTACAGTGTCTACTAGGAATACAGAATATTAAAGACACTATACCTTTTCCTAGGTGGCCACACCATTGTTTGTTATAGAAGAAATAAAGCTGTTCATTGCTAGTGTCCTTTTTTTTCCTTTTGAAGGCAAAGAAAATACTAATAAGAGGATATTGAATGAGTGGTCATTGAATACCAAATTCATTAAATGAGTCACCTATAAACAGATAAAAACCAGGCTACAACGGAGTTTTTATCAGTTTTAGATGACATGTTTGATTAATTCCGTAATTAATGAGCTCAAATTTGTTATTCCATGTATGATATGACCTAAAATTTTTTTTATTAAACAAGGTAATTTCAATATTTATGGACTCAAGTTTTTCGGCAAACTTGTTCCACCGTTTGCAAAATGACGTCAGCAAATCCATTATGATGTCATTTTCACAACGAAAATAAAACATTGCTTTCCTTCTAAGCTTATTTGCATAGTTATTCTACCAGTGTAATAAAACTAATAACACTTATGTAATATCAAAAATATTCAATGGGGTTATTTCACTCTCAAAATGCTGGTCATAGATCAGTTTATTGAAGAAAACAAAAGTCAAAATGTCTATCATGTACATATACATAATAACGAAATTTGTGCAAAATTTCAAAAAGTGTTATAAGAAGTAGTAACTTCATGATGATAATCTGAGGGCATTAAGTAAGGAAGTTGTTCTGTGCCTAGAATGGCCACCTTCACTTACACTAAATTGTGTTATGGTATTGCAGGGATCAACTCTTACTTCAGTGAGTAAGGAGTCCATTTGACTCTCAACTTCATGGCCCGAGGTTATAAAACTTTTCTCAGGCTCATCTGAGAATTTTCTCAAATTTGAGATTTAAATAAATGTATGAATATAAAAGATAATATTAATAAGTTGTTATTTATAGCAACTTATTAATATAATCTTTTATGTTAATGCATTAAAAAGAGTGTTAAAACAGACTTATTGTTTTAATCTTAAATTGAAATTTGAGAACATTTTGAATTGAGAATGAAATTTTTTTTTAACCTCGGGCCCTGAAATCAAGAAATTCAAGCTCAACTTAAGAAGTCCAAATTTTGATAAGGGATTTTTTTTTAAAAAAAAGAAGCAATTGCTTATTACAACATAACTTTGTGGGAATGATCCTTGGGTGACCCTCTTCTTTAATTGTTAAAGAAATTTTGATTGACCCACTAAATATGAGTGTGGCAGGGCAGGGCATTTTATGCCCCCGTATCGAAAGATTGGGGGCATATTGTTTTACTCATGTCCGTCTGTCCGTCTCTCCGTCTGTCTGTCTGTCTGAAAACTTAACCAAACTTAACCTTTGCCTTTTCTCCAAAAGTATTTGACATACAAAGCTGTACACCAAAGTCAAGGTCATGTGACAAGGTCAAGGTCATCTGTCAAGGTCAAACTTTAAAAAAAAAAAATGCTGTTCTGGGGGCATTCGTGTTTCACAAACACATCTTGTTTCACTTGAAAATCTTAAGAAATCTTCTTCCAAAGTATTGGGCTGATTCCAATCTTTAGAAATAATCTTCTCCCAAACCATTGCGCCAATTTCAAAGAAACTTTGCATGGATGTTCCTAAGGTGACACTTAATTAATCAATTGTAAAAATGATTGACCCCCAAATATGGGCATAGCATGACGGGGCTTTATTTCATTATAAAATCTTTTCAAATCTTTCCCTCCCACAGCACTGGGCTGATTTCAATGAAACTTTGCATAGATGTTCCTTGGGTGACCTTTTACGTGAAGTGTTTAAGAAATTTTGATTGACACACAATTATGGGGACAACAGGTTGTTGCTTATCTTAATTATAACATCTTTAGAAATCATCTTCTCCAAAACCATTTGGCTGCTTTCAATGAAACTTTGCCTGGATGTTCCTTTGGTGACCCTTCACTTAATTGTTAAAGAAATTTTGATTGACCCTTCTAAATATGGGCATGGAAGGCCGAGGCTTTTTCAGCTCACCTGAACACGAAGAGCTCAAGGTGAGCTATTGTGATCGTACAATGTCCGGCGTCTGTCGTCAGTTGTCCGTCATGCATTGTCCATCGTTTGTCATCCACAATTTCTTTAAACATCTTCTCCTCCTAAACCAGTGGGCCAATCTTGATGAAACTTGGCTGGGATGTTCCTTGGGTCAAGCTCTACCAAAGTTGTTCAAATAAATGAAATCCACCCTTAACTTTACCCTTAACCTTTTACAAAAAGGGTGAAAATAGGAAAATCTTCAAAAATCTTTTTCCCTGAAACAAGAATGCAGACAGCTTTCATATTTGGTCTGTAGCATGATCTAGTAAACTTCTACCTAGTCTGTTCATATCAAGACCCTGGGATCACATTTGGGCTCCACCCAGGCGCAACCCTTTTATAGTCATTGCAAACACGTTGATATGTAACATGATCGATTCACGATACACAATATATTGAATAGCCCATGCATGACATTTCCAACAATTTCAAATCTGTGGAAAGCACATACTCTTGCAAGTCTGTGCATCCGCACAGTCTGTCCAAATTTTTCACTTTGCGCTTTGTAGTGGTACAGGGCACAAAGTATCTTCAGACAGACAGACAATCTTCTAAATTCAATATGCCTGACTGTCTAGGCTATGCAGTCTTTGCAAAGCATGCATTTGTCAAATTGTTGGAAATGTCACAAAATGGCTTACTTGAAAATGAAAAGTGGTTACTTTCTTTTTTTTTCATTTTTAGCTCCACTGGCTGAAAGCCACTGGGGCTATTGTCATGGCGTTGTGTCCGTCGTGCGTCCGTCCGTGCGTCCGTACGGTCGTAAACTTTTTCTTTAAAAATCTTCTCCTCAGAAACTACTGGATGAATTTCAACCAAGCTTCACAAGAATGATCCTTGGGTGACCCTCTTTCAAAGTTGTTCAAGAAATTTTGATCCAATGAAAAACATGGATTTCATGGGCGTGGCTAATTTCCAAATATGGTAAAAAGTGACTTTTCTCAGATTCTAATTGATAGATACCAATTAAATTTTACATGAATGATGCTTGGGTGACCCTTTATCAGTCTACAAAAAATTATTGTAATCGGATGAAAAATATGCATTTTATGGGCGGAGGTCATTTCTCTATATGTTATATAGTGGAAACTTTGAAAGTCATTTTCTCAGCATGTAATTGATGGATATAAACCAAATTTAACTGGAATGATCCTTGTGTGACTTTTTATCAGTCTACCAAAAATTATTGTGATAGGATGAAAAATATGCATTTTATGGGTGGAGGTCATTTCTCTATATGTTATATAGTGGAAACATTGAAAATCATTTTCTCAGAGTGTAATTGATGGATATTTACCAAATTTCACTGGAATGATTCTTGAGTGAAGCTTTATCAGTCTGCCAAAAATTATTTGTGATCAGATGAAAAATATGTTTTTTTATGGGCGGAGGTTATTTCTCTATATGTTATATAGTGGCATTTTTGAAAATCATTTCAACATCAGTAGAACCCAAAATATCTTAAAATCTAGTCAAACCTTAGATTTGCTTTTTCAAGAATTTCAAGCCTGTGGAGCGACTCAAGCCATTCATGGCTTTCTAGTTAGCTCACCTGAGCACGAAGAGCTCAAGGTGAGCTATTGGGATCGTAGAATGTCCGTCGTCAGTCGTGCGTCGTCCGTCGTCCACAATTTCTTTAAACATCTTCTCCTCCTAAACCAGTGGGCCAATCTTGATGAAACTTGGCAGGGATGTTCCTTGGGTCAAGCTCTACCAAAGATGTTAAAATAAATGAAATCCACCCTTAACTTTCCCTTTACCCTTAACAAAAAGGGTGAAAATATGAAAATCTTTAAAAATCTTCTTCTCTGAAACCAGGAGGCAGACAGCTTTCATATTTGGTATGAAGCATCAACTAGTGGACCTCTACCAAGTTTGTTCATATCAAGACCCTGGGGTCATATTTGGGCTTTGCCCGGGCCCAACCCTTTTTACATAGAATTGAAGAGAGAAAATCTTTAAAAATCTTCTTCTCTGAAACCAGATGGTAGACAGCTTTAATATTTGGTGTGTAGCATCACCTAGTGGGCCTCTACCAAGTTTGTTCAAATCAAGAACCTTTGGTCATATTTGAGCTTTGCAAGGGTGCATCCCTTTATCTCTTATGAGCACGAAGGGTAAAAAAACAAAAATCTTCAAAAATCTTCTATGAAACCAGGAGGCAGACAGCTTTCATATTTGGTATGAAGCATCATCTAGTGGACATCTACCAAGTTTGTTCATATCAAGACCCTAGGATCATATTTGGGCTCCACCCGGGCACAACCCTTTTAACATAGAATCAAAGAGCGAAAAATCTTTAAAAATATTCTTCTCTGAAACCAGATGGCAGACAGCTTAATATTTGGTGTGTAGCATCACCTAGTGGACCCCTACCAAGTTTGTTCATATCAAGACCCTTTGGTCATATTTGGGCTTTGCACTGGTGCATCCCTTTATCTCTAATGAGCACGAAGGGTAAAAAAACCAAAAATCTTTAAAAATCTTCTTCTATGAAACCAGATGGCAGACAGCTTTCATATTTGGTATGTAGCATCATGTAGTGGACCTCTACCAAGTTTGTTCATATCAAGACCCTAGGATCATATTTGGGCTCCACCCGGGCGCAACCCTTTTTACATAGAATCAAAGAGTGAAAATCTTTTGCATTCTTCTTTAATCGAAACCAGAGGACACACTGCCTTCATTTTTTGGTATGTAGCATCATCTAGTGGGCCCCTACCAAGTTTGTTCATATTAAGACCCATGGGTCATATTTGGGCTCCAACCGGGCGCATCCCTTTCAGCTCATCTTAGCACAATGGGTGAAAATAGAAAAATCTTCAAAAATCTTCTTCTCTGAAACCAGAAGGCAGACATCTTTCATATTTAGTATGTAGCATCATCTTATGAACCTCTTTCAAGTTTGTTCATATCAAGACCCTGGGGTCACATTTGGGGTCCGCCCAGGTGCATCCCTTTTTACATAGAATCAAAGAGCAAAATGGCATATCTGTCTTGCTCTTCACTGAAAACGTTCCATGATCTTAGGCAATTATCTTCTTTTTGACATTTGCCTATCTAATTAATGTGATGTCCCAGGGGTCAAAGAGACTCAGGTGAGCGATCTAGGACCATCTTGGTCCTCTTGTTTATTGATTTATTTATTTATTTTGCTGAGTATAGTTTAATTTCGAAAGTAGGCTTGGGATCAGCCAACCAGTCATGCGATTGAATATATAAAACATACTTAGTGTTTTGTATGAAAAATATCTCACGAGGTTGAGGAAATTGATAATTGATGCTCTGCCGGAACGATTATCAATACCCATAACCAAGTTAGATATTTTTTTCATAAAATACGCTAAGTACGTATTATATTTATCTTATAACCTCTATTTGCCTTGTTGCGTCGATGTTTCTAACGGAAATGCAAGTTTCTAACAATAACCTCATTGTGTCATTGTTCTTACAAAATCCGTGTGATATCATAAGAAATATCATTTGGGATGTTATCACATGGATATTTGTATAGTAATTAGATAAAATGCAAACCGTTGAAAAATTGCATTCCTGTCTCTGGTGAGTTTATTTACCTTTTTTTTTAAAGTTGTACATTGAAGAGAAGTATAGATTTCTAATTCACGAAATGGTTGTTTCAAAATTTGATCAGAGGGGGATTTTCTCGACTTCAGTTTTAATATTCATTAGTTTGAGAAATACAACACACTTTGGGTTTACGCCATAACCTCGTATTTATGGTGTCGGGTCAAAAAGGCCCAGTGACAGAAAGGCCGGGTCAAAAAGGCCCACTTTCAGAGTTTACCAAAAAGGCCCACTTTTGAATGTGGCAGATATGCACACAAATAATGACCTGCAATGCTTCAAATACATGTATTTATGTTGATAATTATTACACCTTATCTTTAAATCACTCAAAATAATTTTACTCTTAAAACATTTGACTAAGTTTTACCAAACCACAGAAAGGGTACTAGGGACGTGGGGCCTGTTTTACTATACGTAATGCGATCATTTTTGCGTAGGTCAAAAGTTAAAGTTGCTTCTACAGTAGTAACTAAATATGGAATTCTGCAACGTATCATCTCACTCGAATCGTCTTCTATAGACGATTCCAATGATATATTGCTAGGTAGAATCTAACTATGAATGAAAACGCAAGGTACGATTTGTGATTTTTACTTACGATTAATTTTTTCGTAAGATGATTTGTAAAACAGGCCCAAACGACCATACCCATTGAAAAATATAGAATCAACAACGTCGTTCAAAATGAATTTTGACAGAGAAAAATCGCGATTTCACTAACGTAATTCAATCTTTTAGCGCCTCGTAGGTTCTTGAAGAAATTGGAAGCTATGTATAGAATTTGTATGCATTTTTTATTAAATGAAGGTAATCAATATCGCAAATTTTGTTCATCCTGAACAAAATTTGCTATATAGGATTACCTCCTATTAAATTCACTCAAACCTCGCTCATCACACTCATTCAATTTCATTCCTAAATCATTACAAAATCATTCACCTTGTCAATTTTACGATGTTGTTAACTGTATCAATTTCACTGTAACTGTAGTCTTCCATGTTGTCGGCGTCAAGTGCTTACACATTGAATCGGAACTGACTGAGAAAGCTATATCAAATGGAAGCCACTGTGTTCTGACGAATGTAACTGAAATGGTTGGACGTCAACTGAACCAATATAGACCTGTATACTGTATGGAATAACTAGGTGCATGAATGAATATTTCAAGATCCTGTGTTGCATTCAATTCTATCGAAATAATCCCTTTTTTGCTGATATTGATTTTGACAGGTCGTCGAAGACACAATTTCCTTTAAAGAAAAGAACAAATATTTTTTTTTCTTAAATGAATGATTGAACATAATCAGCGATTTTTTATTAACACCCTTTAATTAAATACAAAAATAGCTCATCCGTTCATTCAATGTCATCCCCAAATATTCATCGATCCAGCTACGATAGAAATAAATACAACCACAGTACAGACAGTGTCAGAATTCTTTCCATTGTTTGGTTGATATGTGTCTACACAGACAGCAACCTCTCTCTGGGTGATAGAATAAAACCCTGGGAATAATGGTGACCACGGCAACAGTTCCGTTACATTGTATTCTTTACTCGTTCCTTTGCGCCTTTCCATGTAACTTATGTACTCCTGTTTTCTAAGTTTAAAATATGGACACAGAAAGAACTGTTCCACAGCGGTAATCTTGACCACACTAGGTTTGATGAACATCAAGGTATTTACAGAAATCTTATTGATCTCCTCTTCCGAAAGCTCCCAGTAAAAAAAGAATCGCCCCTCCATTGCGAAAAACCGATCTTTTACGAACCAAACTTCATCGCCGGCGACTCCCTTGCTATCTCGTATGCGTGTGGCAATAGCCTGTATTGAGCATTCTCGATTAATCTTGTACGTCATTATAAGTTCTAATCGTATAAACATTTTTGTTCTCTTTTCGGTTTTAAGGTTGACAAACACCTGGACGATTTTACAGTCCGGGTATTCATACTTGCTGTAGATGTCCTTGATATACCTGTCCCTTAAGGTTTTGTTATAGTTACCAACAGGTGTAAAGGTCATTTTCGGAGCTCTTTCTTTCAACGTATACATGACGCGCACTGTGAGAAATAGATCTGTAAAACCTTGAGACAGTGGTATACATCTACCGTAAGAAATCACTTCAAATGGAGGACACAAAACACGTCTACAACGTCCCTGAAAAAGACAGAATTAGAATAATTGATTTGGTATTAATGCACAACCCGAATGACTGACACAAAACACGCCTCCAAGTTCCAGAAATCAAAAGAGCAAAAATCTTAGATGGGTTTTTATACATGTATAATGGAGGACTCGAAACACGCCTTAAACGTCCCTGAAATTAACAGAATTGGAATCTTAGATTTGATATGAAAACAATGCCCAATTGGGAGACATAAAACACGCCTAAACGTCCTTGAAATAAACAGAGCTAGACGATTCAAGAAGTTTATGTAAATGTAATTCCCAATTGGTAACCACAAAAGACGTCTACAACGGCCCTGATTTTATACATCAGGATTCTGGGAGTACATTCATGTATTGTTCACATAAATGCCACGAAACATGTTTCCAAAGACCCTGAAATCAACAGAACAAGGCTATTAAAGAGGGTTATATTCATGTATTGTCCGCATAGATGACACACACAAAACAACGTCTCCAACGACCCTGAAATTAACAGAACAAGACTATTCAAGGGGGTTGCATTCTTGTTTTGTCCACATAGAGGACACAAAATACGTCCCCAACGACCCATAAATTAACAGAACAAGAATATTGAAGGGGGTTACGTAAATGTATTGCCCTTACGGGGAAGACAAAACTCCAAAAGAAACGTCCACAAAATATAAATTGAAATGATTCTTTGCTACTTTTGGTAGAACACCCATATGGCCATATGTATGGGATGAAATAATGATGCTACCCGATATTGTTGTTAAAAAGATACGTCTCTTTTGCCATCACCATCAAAAAAAGTTCACACGAATGAATACGGTTATTCCGAAATGGATAAGAGTACCAATTCCGCAAGTGAGCTCTACCGAAATGCCCACACAATAAATCGGTTTAAAAAAAACTATTCATTTTTGTCTGAAAAAATCTGTCTTAACCCATTCACATAGCATGGTTGGAGCGTGGGTGGGGTAAGGTTTCATCCTGTGATCATGGTGAAAACTCTACTGAAAGAGGATAAGACTTGGTAATTATTGCTTAAGGACGATTGACGAGTAACAGTAGATTCGGCAATTATTAAGCGGGCTTTCATTTCGCCATTTTCCAACAGAAATATTGCTTATAAGACGCTATTTTGAGCGTTTATAGGAGTCAAACTCTAAAGCCAGATTTGTTAATCGTTAGTGTGCTAATGATTAACCGGTCTTCTACTATATCTAAACAACAACCCGACTTGATGTTGGTATCTTGTCTTCGTAGTAACGAGCAAAAACTAAAACACATGGCTAGTTGCACCAGTCTTTGAAATTTAATCGGAAAACTGTTTTAAGCAGATTTTGAAACGGTTTATTGCTAGGTACTAAAGCGTTTTTCAATCCACATTTGTATTTTTACACAAACATTTGTGCAAAAGACACTGCAAGCTTTTGGGTCATGTTTACTAAAAAGGACTAAAAATATGTAACCTACCAGAAAAAAAGATCGGTCTAGAAAAGAAAACCGGCTTTTACAGGTATTGAAATAAGAAATGAAATAAGGTCATAAACGACTAGGTTATTGAGAGAACATATATTTGTGGACATTTCTTTTGGAATTAAGTATATATACATACGATATATCTGTCCATAATTTCAGATTCTATACAGGTTGTTTTTACAGGAGCACTGGGCGGGATCTCTGGTCGAACGTTCAACAACGTTCGGTAGGAGTTTCCGGAGAATCGACAATCCGCGTCATCATAGTCCGGACAAACGCTCTTCTTCTCCTTTGTAACACACAGTTGATAGCAAATCGCATTCTTGTAAAGCCTTGTCAATAGCGGATCCATATAAGGCATATCTGTAATCATGAGTAATGTGTTATCGTATTGTTTGACGATAGACTAATTAGTTGCCAAAGATCAATTGTTAAATGAATAAGGTACCTTCCTACTTAATTCATAGACCACATCAGTATATAAATGATATCCATTTACATGAAATATAGACAGGTTGTATCTTATTAAAGGTCAAATGAAAAGCGTTTACAACCGTTTCTTTATGTATTCATAAGTAAAAATTAAATACGATGCAATATCCAGACTAAAAGAATGTTTTTTTATAACTGTGAATTTCACGAGTTTCGATAAACACACCTGAAGCCGGTCCTTGATAACTTATCGGTCACGTGACTTAAGCATGTGACGTCATCGCGAGGGATAGATAATACTGGCATAGTAAACTATTTGTCAGCGGCTACGCATTTTAGATCGATTTATGATAAATTCCACTCGAAAAAGTACTTGAATTTTGCATTAATGTGTTGCCCCTGGATGTCGCAACCTAAATTCTTCGGGAATTATCCTCTTTTCGTTCCCGTTAGATCAGGGTAGGACTCTAAAGAAGCGGGAAGGCATGAACCGAGAGTAGTCCAAAAAGAATAGAAAAGAGACTCACCGAACACCATCTACTATGGAAACAACTTTAGCAACGTCATTTCACCAATTATTGTTTTGGTGTAAACCCGTGACTAGCAAGTATTGAAGATTAATAGTAAACTGCCAATTACGATCGCCAATCCGATCGCCGGAGTTTGTTAACTGACAACTTATTTAGGTGTTAAAGAGACAGTTTTAACTTAACTAATATCAATTGCATGACACACTTTTGATAACCATTGTCGCATTAAAATGACGTGACAGCTCAAATTTCCTGGAGCCAAATTGCACCATTTTGCTTTCCTTTGCATTAAAACCTGGGGTCAGGGGACGTTTTTTATGCATAGTTGAAGGGGCCAGGGTAAGCTCAATTCCATGTATGATTTGCATCAGTAGCAAGAAGTAATAATTAAAACTAAAAGAAATAAAATGACCTCAAGATATAAAGTTATCGGGGAATGAATGAATGAACAAAAGAAAGAATAAATGAATTCGTTGATGAAAGAATCTACGAACGGATGCAACGTTAATGAATGAACAAATTTATGGATGCCATTTCTCTTTCTTTCTTTCTTTAGACCAAATGGGAAGTTTTCATCTTACACAATATTTTTATAGTGTAGACGAAATGGGTTAAGACAAAGGGAATAAACCACGGAACTATGTACTGATTTTGTTATTCTCATATAAAACAGATTTTTAGAATTTGATTGATTAAAAATGACCGTTTTCACCATTTCTTCTCTTGACGCCGATTTGACATTAGAAACTTTGTATTTTCAGCTTTCTCAAATCTATAGCTATATTGTTTTGAAGCATGTCGAAAGAGTGCTTTTTGTGTATGAGATAGTTCAGATTGTGTCAACTGAAATTTCTCGCTTTTTGCGTGATAGTTTGAGAATATATGTGTAATAAAAAAAAAATAAATCAGTGACATGGGTAATTGATAAGTGCATTGTCACGGATAGATTAAAGAAAATTTGTCATGTCGTCTGTTATATTGACCAAAATAAAGGCGACACGCACGTGTGATTAGGGGCTTATCAATATATGGTATGGACAATTGATTGGTGCATCGACACGGACAGATCAAAGAAACTTTGACACGTGGTATGGAACGTTGCGTAAGAAAAGACGATCTTTATGACACTTACATGTGATTTGCGGCTTATGAAAGGACTTCTGTTTATCTTTCTCCTTTATTTATTAATTCTTGCAACGGTGTAAGAGTCTGGGGTGATATCTAACTTTTGATTTAAATTATTAAAAAAAATGAGACTTAAAGAAAGCGAAAACAGCTGTGATAAAAAATAAATGAACAATAAAAAGGTCTGTCAATGGAGGTTGAATTATGGATAATTGTGATTGCATGGATAAATTACGTTTGGTGGAATAATGCCAAAAACGCTCAAATCGGCATTGAAATTCGAAAACACCGCAAATTAGGTAAGATATACATTGCATTCATTTCCAAGCGACTAGAATGCCATAGATATAGTTTTAATACAGCTGCGTTTGCAACATTTTGGGGGCGAAAGAACGATTTGTATAGTTTCATAGCCCTTTCTGGTGGTTATCTTTAGAATAAAAATTTTCTTTGCACCGTTTTTGTAACATGATGACAACTGTATAACCATGTAAAGGGATAAATAATTAAATTTTGATGTCATTGACATATTTGATAATTGATTAAAAGTTTGTAATCAAACTGCTTGAAATTAAGATTTTTAATCTTTGTGTATTTAAAAATGGTTCCCAACGCCAACCACTTTTTTTCATATTTTAATTGACAAGAATGATCAATCGGGATTTCCAGTAAGCGTTGTAAAAAACAACAACAACAACAACAACAACAAAAAAAAAAAAAAAAAAAAAAAAAAAAACAACAACAAAAAATGGCAACGAGATTTGAATTTGCCTCAAAAACGTGACATATCTTAGGTATATCATTAAAAACCATTTCATTGGTAGGTTGAAATTAAATGTTGCGCAATAGATTAGACTCGGAGAGCTATTCCCGATTCGATCGTTGGGGCTGTCAGACTCGGGTACCGGTCAGACTCGATTTCTTCACCCTACATTTCTGACTCGGATTCAGACTGTGATGATACTACATCTTCAAAGCGAGTGGGCTCAAACGATCTCAGTTGAACATGTGGATAAGTGGGTAACGGGATAGATTTTTCTTCGTTTCATTTGAAAGTGGTCATATTTACGATGCTCTCTTTGTTTATCTAGAACGGGGAATCCCTCGCAGTGACGTCATAGCTATTGCGCATGTGCGTGTACGTATTTCTGGCCAGGTAAAATTTTCCAATAAATCACGGTCGTATATTTGTCAATACCGTTCTTTTAAATTTGTTTTTTCGACGCGAACTTTGTGTGGCCTTATTTCATTGATAATTATCAGGATATCTTTTAAACATGCGTTCCAAAATTAGCTTTTCATTTGATCTTTAAGGTTATGGGACACCATTGGAAACCTTTTCTCGAATAAGCTAAGATAACGAAAACATATTACCTCCCTTTGATAAAAGTTAACCCCTTTCGGGGTTTTTGTTTTATATTGAAGTTTCGCGCCTTTTGGTATTATTATTTCATTGTAATAGTGTTTTGAAATCATATTGCAATGAGCTTAAAATTATTTTATGCTGAGGTTGAAATAGTTTGGTTATAAATTGTAAACCCTCTTGAAAAGTGTACAATATATAGATAAATGGGGAATTCTTTCTTTCCAACGTTACATGAGCTTGTTCCTATAGGGTCAATTGAATATAACTTGGTAGTTAACAATTCCACATATGATTAAATGGTGAACGTTTATTTCGTTAATAGCGTACGTTATGAGAGAGTGACCGGCCCTGGCCATGGCGGTTTATTTCTAACTGACTAACCTCGAGGATGAACTTTGTCGATTTATCGAAGAAATAGACTACACCACGTACCAAACGATAGCTACGGAGAAGTGAGAATAGTCTGTTTATCAGACAATCCAAGTTAGAAGTTAGTATAAAAACTATACAAGACGCCTTGATAAGATTTAGATTGAAATTTTTGATTTGACCTTCAACCTAGGAGTCAGTGATCAAAACAAGCTTATCGACACTCATGAGAGTCCAATCATCCGTTAAATACAAACTATAATAATGTTTATTGCATTAGAATTATGACACAGTAGAATTGGATGTTTTTCTCAGCCAGCTGGACGTAAATCCAGCCGCAGTGAAATAAATCTGATATGTTAACGAACGTTTATCTCATTTTCCCTCATACTAGCCTTGTTCGCCTTATTAATAGCTGAGTGCAGTGAACCTAACCAAGGGCCAAAAGCAGGAAAGGGAGATAATGGCAGGGGGAAACTCAACCGAGTCGTACAGAAAGAGGGTCGGTAAACGAAAGGGGTAAAGGAAAAGATCCAGCGCTTGAGCAACCTGCTTCAGCCCAACAACCAGTAAGTGTCTTTTCGTCAAATAGATCAGACCAACCCAGAATAAATGACTGGTTCTCAGAGAAATGTAATACCGGATTCTGATAATGAAGATGACTTTCAAAGTGTCAGTGGCAACCCAGATCAAACTGGAGATTCAAGTATAGCACCTATACATATCCTTCTTGATATGCAGAGAAGCGTTAAGGTCATTCGATAGAATGGAAAGATCGATGGCGGATCTTCAGAATGAAAATAAGACCCTTAAACAGGAAAATGTTCGATTGAAAAAAATGTCAAGATGCTTGATTTTAAAGTTGAACATTCGGAAGCACAATCGAGACGAGAGAATCTCAATTTTTCAATTTACCAGAGTCAGGCAAAGAAACGTGGACTGAAAGTGGGAGTAAGGTAGGAAAATCTACCAAGGATTACCTGCAAATTGATGAATCGACGATAAGTATAGAACGAGCTCGCAGACTTCATAGTAATAGTAAACCACGCCCTATTATTGTTAAATTCTCCTTTTATAAAGATTAAGATAGTATTTTACAGGCATATCTAGAGAAGAGGAAGTCTGATAGATTACACGGAACAGACAGTGCGACTACTGGCGACACACCAAAGATAGGCGCAAGTGAAACTTTCCCTCAAAGAGTTAGTAGATTGCGACAGTGCTGAACTCCCTTTATGCAGGATGTTATAAAAACGGTCGAAAGGCTTATCTGAAATAAGGCAAGTTAATTGTAGATGGAAAGCGATTAATTTACGATAGCGAGACTTAAAAAACCCGTAGAAGTGTCTAAATAGAGAACAGGCCAAGGCCTTCAGAATCATAATGGAACAATGTCACATCAAATTATGAAGGGAGGTAATCCAAATATCATCCTTCATTTGGCTTCTTTGAAGGTTGCTGGACCAAAGAAATTTGAGAACAATAATCTATTTCGTAAATACTGTGAACGATATAATTTAATATGACTGGTAGAAACGTGGGGTATGTGTGATGCAGACTTTGAGAACATTCTCCCAGATTATCATCAATACAGTTAATTTAGATCTAAAAAGTCGAGTACTCTTCGTTGTTCTAGAGGGGTGACCGTATTTGTACGAAAACAATTATTTGATACTCTAAAGATTTCAAGAATTTTTCAAAATGTCAAAGAATGTGTTTTTATTCATATTTCTTCTTGCTCAGAAAATCAAAGGGATATAATCATAATCTATACGTACGTAGCACCAGAGAGCTCAAGTATATGCTCATCTGGTGTGTCTAATGGTATAGAGATACTACAACGTACTATTGACGATGTAATATCTCAATATCCAAACGCTTATATTTTGTTAGCAGGGGAATTTTTAGTACTCGAACCTCGAATCATCTTGATTATGTAACTTATGATGATATTTCCTTAGTTTTTAATGATTTATCCCTTGATTATTCGTCCGACAACATTAACCTCAATAGGTGTTCAAAGGACGAAAAAACTAATAGCTTCGGTTTATCTCTTCTTGATATGTGCTGCACAAACGATCTACATATATTAAATGGTCGACTTTTTAACGATAAAGATGGTAACCTTATATGATTTTCTAATAATGGGACAAGTGTTGTTGATTTCATTTTCTGTTCTACAGATTTGTTTCAAAATATAAAAAAATCGGTGTCGGAAATGAAGATTTCTCAGATCAGTTTCCATTGTACTGTACAGGCGAATTGAATAATTCAATCGATAATCAACCAACTTGTGAGTGGTTTAACAAAATAAAGCTAACAGATTGGTCCAAAATGAAATGGAATCCAAATTTAAAGGAACAATTTATTGAGAATTTTGAGTCCTTAAGACCATTTATCCAAAATCTGGAATCTAATAATTTTATTAACTCCACCATCGTTTATTAATATTTTTCAGTCCACAGGCTGTATAATGAAAGTCAAAACTCATTTCTATAATCAAAATGGACATAATCATCCAAAATGGTTGGATGTTGACTGCAATAACGCTAAAAAGGAAAAAAAATATACATCACGTTGACAAAATTCCGAAAATTTGATAATAACGAGTCACGTTAAAGCTATTTATGCAAACGTAATAAATTCAAAGCATTATGCAGACAAAAGAAAAATCGATATCAAAGCGAACAACGTTCCCTTTTGATAAATGCGCGAACAAATTCGAAAACCTTTTGGAAAGTTCTAAGGCAAGATGAAATGAAATCACGCTCTCTCAATTCTACGAAAATTACAATTAACGCATCTAAATGGCACGACAAGTTTAGCAATCTTTTTACACGCTAAGGGTGTGAAGAAACCATAGACAATGAATTTCTAAATTTTATCAAAAACGATTATGATACATTTTTTTTAACATTCCATTTTCCGAACAAGAAATAATCGAAAGCGTAAAATCAAATAAAAATGATCGATCACTAGGTCCTGATGGTATTGTAATAAAATGTATAAGGATACATTACATTCAATCCTTCCATACCTTTGTAGACTTTTTAACGAAATTTTTAATTCCGGAATCTTTCCAAACGAATGGGCCAAGAGCGTAATACCCCCAGTTCATAAAAGAGGCTCACTTAGTGATCCAAATAATTATCGAGCGATTTTTCTGATTGATAATATTTGTAAACTTTTGTTTCAATAATGAACACTAGATTAAGCTCATGGTGCGATAATAATGTGATAGAGGAATCTAAAGCTGGTTTTAGAATGGCTATTCGACAACGGAAAACATATTTATCGAATGTCTATGGTTCAAAGGTATCTTTCATAACAAAATGGTCGCTTTTATTGTATCTTCATTGATTATGAAAAAGCGTTTGATAAAATTAAGCGCCATGAACGTTGGAAAGCCTTTGAAAGAATAAATAAAACTCGAAAATTCCTTATTATTCTGAAATATATATATAGTAATACTACGGCATGTGTAAAAACAAGTGAGGGCTTAACAGACATTTTCAAATGCATGATTGGAACCAGACAAGGCTGTATTGCGGGTCCCCAAATTTTTACTTTTTTCATAAATGATTTAATTAAGTTTTTAAAACATAAATCAGAGGGCGGAGTTTTCGTTTTGACTCTATTAGTGACATTTTTGCATTCTTTTTTTCAGACTACTTGTCAAGCTTCTCCGACACCGTTGTACCACTACAAAAACAAATAGATAATGTTTTAATTTTTCTCAGGCAAAATAGGGATGAAAATCAACATAAATAAAACTAAAATAGTTTTTTTCTGAAGAGGGGGGCTCTAAAAAGTATAGAAAAGATGCATCTAAATGGAAACCCCATAGAAGTTGTCCCGTATTACAAATACTTAGGTGTAAATTTTACACCAAAAATGTCTTGGTCTTTCACTTTTGATAAACTCTCACTTCAGTCGAAAAAAGCTTCTTCATGTGTTACAAGTAAAACAAGAGGACCATGATGGTCCTATATCGCTCACCTTCGTCTCTTTGATCCCTTAGCAAAATTAAATACTTGAAAGATCATTAAATGATCATTAAATTTTTCAAAGAAAGACATTACTATATTTCTATGATCGCTGCATAAATTTCTAGCCTTTTCTAAACAAGTTTAAGTGACCTGGCCAACATTCTGACCAAGTTTCATGAAGATTGGGCCATATTTGTGGCCTCTAAAAAGAAAATAGTCATTTAGGCCCCTTTTCCCGTGATATGACATGGATCTTTTCAATTCTAAATAGGGTCCATCCTTATGACCTAGTCATTATTCTGACCATGTTTCATGAAAATAGAATTATATTTGTGGCTTCTAGAGCGTAAACAAGAAAATTGTCATTTAGGCCCATTTTCCCTTGATAATGCATGGACCTTTCCCATTTTCAATAGGGTTCATCCTTGTGACCTGGCCAACAATCTGATCAAGTTTCATGAAGATTGGGCCATATTTGTGGTCTCTAGAGTGTAAACAAAAAAATGTAATTAAGGCCCCTTTTCCCGTAATATGGCACAGATCCTTCCCATTTTCCCCTGCTTCATCCTTGTTGCTTGGCCAACCTTCTGACCAAATTTCATAAAGATTTGCCCATATTTGTGGCCTCTAGAGTGTAAACAAGAAATTGTCATTAAGGCCCCTTTTCCCGTGATATGGCACAGATCCTTCCCATTTTCAATAGGGATCATCCTTGTGGCTTGACCAACCTTCTGACCAAATTTCATAAAGATTTTCCCATACTTGTGGCCTCTAGAGTGTAAACAAGAAAATTGTCATTAATGCCCCTTTTCTCGTGATATGGCACGGATCCTTCCCAATTTCAATAGGGTTCATCCATGTGACCTGGCCAACATTCTGACTAAGTTTCATGAAGATTGGGCCATATTTGTGGTCTCTAGAGTGTTAACAAGAAAGTTGTCATAAAGTCCCCTTTTCACGTGATATGGCACAGATCCTTCCCATTTTCAATAGGGATCATCCTTGTGGCTTGGCCAACCTTCTGACCAAATTTCATAAAGATTTGCCCATATTTGTGGCCTCTAGAGTGTAAACAAGAAAATTGTCATTAAGGCCCCTTTCCCGTGATATGGCATGGATCCTTCCCAATTTTCAATAGGGTTCATCCTTGTGACCAACATTCTGACTGAGTTTCATGAAGATTGGGCCATATTTGTGGTCTCTAGAGTGTAAACAAGAAAATTTTCATAAAGGCCCCTTTTCCCGTGATATGGCACAGATTCTTCCCATTTTCCATAGGGATCACAAGGCCTTGTGGCTTGGCCAACCTTCTGACCAATTTTCATAAAGATTTGCCTATATTTGTGGCCTCTAGAGTGTAAAAAAGAAAATTGTCATTAATGCCCCTTTTCCCGTGATATGATACGGATCGTTCCCGTTTTCAATAGGGTTCATCCTTGTGACCTGGCCAACATTCTGACTAAGTTTCCTGAAGATTGGGTCATATTTTTGGCCTCTAGAGTGTAAACACTAAGATTGTTGACGCCGGACGACAGACGACAGACGCCGCACGACGCACGACGGACGACGGACATTCGATGATCACAAAAGCTCACCTTCAGCACGATGTGCTCAGGTGAGCTAAAAAATGCTGTAATGTACAGCAAAGTCAATAGTGTCGCCTTTAAAGAATGAAAGCTATGAAAAAATGGTTGGGATTTATGTAAAAATAGTGAAAAAATAACAACAATACAATCACACATCTAGAGTTCACGACAGGTTTTTTTCGGTGTATAAAAGTAAAGCTAAAATGAATGTTTATAATTATGAACTTCACAAAATAGAACTGCTTTAAAACAGAAAAACTAGTCCCGCATAAAAGGTGGTAGCTAAATATGTGGAGGAGTTTAAAAGGTATCTTTTAATCCAAAAATATTCGATTTCCATTGAACTGATTTTTTTTTAATATTTAGGGCATGACCATCGCAAGTGATAGGAAATCGAATATTTTTTTTTAAAGAATAAGTAGAACTTTCGCCAGTCTCGGAACGATAATATACTTGGGAATAAGTAAACAATTACGAGATGTTTTATAGATATGAAAAAAAGCAATAAATAGTCCCAAAATCTTTTCGTGATACACATAACATTATTTTTGTTCGAACATGCAATTAAACCATTGTCAAATTATTATCACGCCATTTTCGAAAGAGACTGACTGAGGTTCTTTTTCCCTTTTTCCTGTCCGCTCATGAAACTTGAGTCAATGACAGTTGAGTTATGTTGAATACTTGACAGATTAAGAAAAAAATCAGTTAACATGAATTAATTACCTATGTTTTATTTAGTTCAGTTGCGCTACGTTTAGAGAAATCAGAGTGAAAATACTACGCCTTGCCATGCTCTAATTGGGGGGGGGGGCAAATCTGGATTTTGTGGACGGTTTTACAGAAAAACCCCAGGAACATTGTGGCAACGTTTCATTGACATTGGTCCAGTTGTCTATGGAGTTGTTCAAAGATATCAAAATGAAATTGTCAGGATTTAAGTCATCATAAAAGAATCGCTCAACTTCTGAAAACTGGGGCGGGCAAAATTGTTCTGAAAGCGCAAAAGGTTAAAATGCAACTGGTACCGAAATGCGACACAAAATTTAAACTAATTCTCGTTATACATAAGGTGTGACATAAAACATCAATTTCATTTTCCTTTTTTTTACTCAGACAACTTAAATGAAGTAGAATTCATCAAAAGCTACATGCGATCGAAATTTCCTTTCTTCATGTTGTTACGAGAATATTGCTGAAATCATTTTACATTCTTCAAACAACAAGTCAAATGATTTAATCCGAGTCAAAACTCATACTGTTAAAACAAGAGAAACCTATAAAATCTCATGTGTAACTGATTATAAAAGCGACTTCGTGTGCAAAGATCTGGGGACTTCAAAGGGTGCCGACACCTGATGACCCAGCTAGCTCCAGACGTGTTGTGTTTTCTCTTTGACAAACTTCGTCTCGAGTACTGTACCGGGTGTACAGTGCAGTTAAATATTGCTATGTTTATCTTTTTTAAATATAATTTTGTGTTTTATTATTATCATATCAAATCATTGTTTGAAAATGTGCCGATTCTAAGAATTAAATTGCTGATGCAAACAAACATTACCGAAAAATTGAACGAAGATTAAATATTTTTCTTTTTGTAATAACTATACTTTATATATAATCGTTTATAAAACGGATTTGGTATGATTAGGGGCCGAGTTATACGCTGGGCCGAGTTGCGGTTGAGCCGAATTGATCGGTCTCCATAAGTTCTTTGATTCAATAAGACATTAAGACATATCCTATGTTGCCTTGAACTGGTTGGAGTTCAGACATATATGCCCAGGAACAGCCGGAAGTAGAAATGGAAAACTGAAAGACGAAACAAACGTCCTTTGCAAAGTTAATTTTCATAAACTTTATAGTTTGTTTTGCGTTTTAATGAACTTCAAAAGATATTTTGTGGTAATGATTCATCATTCGACCTTATAAACAGTCGTTGTGTAATATGAATATGCGATTCTCGGGTTCGATAAACCCTTCCATATGATGTAATTTCCAAAATTAGAATATGCATACTACAATGAGTGTCGCCCATGTGGCGACAGAATAAGATACGGGAAAAAGTTTGGCAGATTGCCCCCTAATGGTATGTTTAAAATATATAACGCAATTGTTAAACCCATTTTATGCTATAACTCTAGTATATGGGGTAACACATATAACAAATCAAAGTACTGAAAATACTAAAAGCTAGTAAAAAAAGATATTTAAGTAATCTTCCTTTTAAAAAAAGTTATGATACAACACCAGGATTAAAATAAAGCGAGGAGTTAAAAAGCATACTTTCAAATGAGTTCTTATTTAAATATAGTTCATTCAAGTGACCGCACAATATAGTGTGCATATACATAAAGTGTAAATTCTGGTCAAGCTAAGTCATAACTTTGCACACATGTGACATTCTTGGAAATCCAGATTCCAATACACTGTACAACCGAGAGTGTGAAATATTTCTTATAAATCCCGATTTTTCTTTCCTTTGTTCTGTTCAAATGTTCTCATTTTCTAATTGAGTCCCCTTTCTGACATAATAAGTATTATGGTCATTGTTCATCACGGGTGAGCCATTTTTTCATGTCCCTACGTTTGTATTTTGAGATGAACTTTGCTCTTTCAGATTGTTTTATCAATTTGACTAACAAACTGAACAAGTTTCATCATAAATGCGCTAAATGTATGCCCCTTAGAATGTAAACAAAGAAAGTGTCAACAGGTATCCTTCCTCGTGTTTTCATATTGAATATCTTAAATGTTAATTCATACGGTTCATCTTAATGATAAACATTACTATAAAATAATCATGAATTGTCGCCCCTATGATATAAACGCTAAAGAGAGTTGATGACGATCGACGTACGATGGCTATCTTATTATCACACAGCTCACCATACTGAAGCCCGATTTACCCTTACGAGCTTATAAAGTATGAGGGGGCCGAAACTACAGACTTACAGTGCTCTAAATAAGGGGCAAAAATCAGGATTTTTTGTAATTCCATGTTGGAATTTCAGGATTCTTTTTTACAAAGTAAGGAATTTTAACCCCCCCCCCCCACACACACACACTTTCCTTTTCCTGCACACTTTGTAAATGCTTGTTTCCTTATTTAAAAATAAGTTTAAATATTGCTCCAAAAGTCCATCATTCTGGGTAGTTCTTAAAAAATAAACGGCTTTCAAGCGTTAAAACTTCTAGCTTTAACTAAAAGCTATAGGTACGAGGTTTGGTTGCAAAATAACCTTCTATTATTTTCATTAAATAAATTATGGAAACTGATATGAGAAACTGCGGAGTTTTTATTTGGAATCGGTCCTTATATGTGCGTCAGGCCTAGGAAATGCGGCTTATTCAAATTTAAGTAACGATGTTTTGGCACCCGGCGATATTACGGAAACTGATGATTAATGCAGATTTATTGTTATCGCACTGTCGTTCCAAGGATGACGAATAAGTGTGCAAATAAATGTTCTTAACTTATTTAAGATTACGCAGACCTATCCAAATAACAGAATACAAGAAAACCTCGTCAATTCAAATCACTCGTCAGACATGTAGCTGCAGACACTAGCGTCATCGGGATTTCCCCGTGTTCTCTCAAAATGCCGTTTATAAACGAAAATAGTCGATTGACCTTTCGGAAATGTTTTCCGGTAGTGTCTATTTTCACTTGTTTCAATAGGCCAATCAAAGGTATTCCTCGCCATCGGCATCCGACAAAGAAAGGTAATGACAGAAGCGGCAATGACCCGTAGCTAACCCGAGAAGATTGCATCATTTCGCGACAGTGTATTACCCCGCGCGTTACATATGACTTGTTTCGATCAGCTATAAAGTGTATTTTCGCCTTGATTATAGTTTTTTTGCACGTGTGGACTTACTTTAAATCCGTTATTAGGTAACTTCATAAAACGTCCGGAGTCAAAAAACACAACGTTTTCCTTGAATCGGTTTAACATTACGGTTGACTGGCGAGCCTATCTCAATCTATCGATACAGTAACGGAGGGTAGCGGAGGGTAGCGTATATGGGACAGATTTACTAGTCTAAGCGTAGATGGGACAGGTTTACCAGTCTAAAAGTACGGGAGAACTACTTTTTATGGCGAAGGCATTCATGTATTTAGTGGTTAAGCCGCCGAGGGCAGTTTGCATTCATTTGAACTTTGATGCTTCATCAAAATTTTGTATGTTGAATTAAGCCAGAAAAGCTGAGGCTTTGCTAGCTAAAAAGGAGAATCAGTACATGCTGCTTTTTACAAAAGATACTGTCTTCAAAGTAGCAATTGTATGAATGAATGTGAGTGTGTGGACGTCTACCCCTAAGTGTTTATAACATGTCTAACTGTATAAACTATTGGACTCGGATCTTATATTTAGATGCATCGAGATATCCGAAGCAATGCTACTATCTATTATATCAATTAGATGAAGCTGGTAGGCAAATTTGGGCCACGAAAATAAAAGACTTATTATTTCGGTTTGGTTTTGGTTATGCATGGATTGTTCAAGACGTAGGCGACGATGAACTCTTTATAAAGCCTTTCAAACAACGACTCAAAGACTGTTTCTCACAAAAACTAAATGAATTTTTATGTTAATAAAACAATTTGTGTAAATGTGGATGACTTGGGGGCGAGGCTATAATTGTCAGCCAATCAAAAAGAGTTCAGAGAATCTGATTAACCAATAAATGAACTCGTCATATACCTATCTACTTATCGCTCGAAGAAAATTTGGATCAAGGTATTTGATAACGTTTGGTAAGTCTTTTCTTCGATTACGAACAATCAAAATGGATTTAGATTAATCCACATTTTCGTCTTATATTTTTCGATTCATGAGAAATATAAAGATTTTCATAATTTTCACAATTTGTTGAGTTTTTAGAATTGGACATTATGACTGCTCATCGGATGTTTAAGATTAATTTGATTTTATTTGGAGAACAAATAAGACAGTCTTGCAGTTCGTGCAAATATTTGAAGATTCGTGGTGATATGTGTCCATTGGTTTATTCGTATGAAGGACTAAATTCTATTTTGTTGATGAATTATTTCATTGTTGCCTAGTGCAGATATCAAACGAGAATTAGACTTTTTATTTGAAAGCTTTAAATCGTCGAACTCACGAAAGCGAATAAGGATAGGCTTATGGACGTAAATTCGCCTGTTTTCTTTAAGCTGCTGGACATAAGTATCAGTTGTGTAGTAGGCTTCAAAAATTACGACTTGCCTAACGATTAAGAAGCTGTTGTAGTTCTACAGAGGAGGCAGCCGTACAATTTGAAGTCAACATCCGAGATGCTGTTCTGCAGATGGCTTACTGCATTGAGTCAGTTCAAAAGATACGTATATATTTTCATGCTATATTCAATGTATCGAATACTTTGCTTGTGCTGAAGCTTCGTCTTTACTTAGACAGATTTTCGTTTCATAATTTCTGCTTATTTACCACGCTGATAAATTAAGCTAATGATCTTTAACTAGTCTAATTATGCAATTACCTAATTAAGACTACTATTATATGCATGTATTTCATTCATTTAAGTATGAAAGTGACATTTATTTATCTTACAGTTACGATTATACCTCATAGATTTGTTCTTCTTATTCATTTCAAAAATACGGTTCCTTGTTTACAGTGGACTATCTTACACCATTATTATGCAGCTGTTATGAGATCAGGGCCCATGTCAATTGTTGTTATTTGACATTTTTTGGTAACAGAAATTCCCTCTTTCTTTTCCTACAAGAATGTTTTGGCTCTATACATTATAGGGTTATTATTGTTACATTCGATATCGTAGTGATACATATGTAACTCATATTATTTTATTGCTGCTTATATTGTATATTTAGAGATATGGTCAAGGCCAATTGCTGTTTCCCATACAGTAACTTACTGGCCTAAATTTCCCAGTCTCTCATTACCTTACAAGAGTGCTGTATAGGCAGTATCCATAATTTATGGTGTTTCTGCAAAACCATTCTTATATGTAATGTATTTTTTTTTTCAAATGGACTAGTTCTATGTTTGGTGAAAGAGTTCTGTTTTTAGTTAAATATCCACTGTATAAAGGGAACAACCTATTTTCTGATTATTTTTCTCCAGCATAAATTTGTAAAGGGCACATATGCATAGTACATGAGGCTTTTTGGTACTTTATAACGCATATATTCACAAGAAAATGTTAGCAAGTAAAATTCAAGACAGAAGATTATTATCATTTAAATGGTTGGTGTTTATGCCGTTATTTTAAATAACATCATGAAAAATGATTGTTCGAAGTTCAGAGACCTTTCAAACGAAATTTTACATCCATGTATTGCAAAGCCAGTATTACCATTTTCAAAAGGGTAGTTAGTGGAAGAAAGATGCCAAATGTCACTTTTATTTGTTTACAAGGAGTTTATGCAAAAGAGCAGACTTTTGATCCGTATGTAAACATGCCATAGTTGTGCGCTTACTGCTACTTATCGATGTTGCGATAATTCTGTTTATCTGATTTTCATGGTTTACTGATTAAAGATACTAGCAACTTTATTTGCTTACTAAGCGTCAAGCAGGATTAAACAATTAACATTTACTTAATGTTATTTGCTTAAAATTTTTCAACTGGCTCTCTGACTTACTTTTAAACTTGAAAAGGTCGATTAAGTATCATACTTCTAATAAAAATATATGTATATATATGTATATTATCAATGATGGTTGTAATAAATCATCACCAACCACAACAATTCCACGGTTGCAACAAGTGCAGTCGCACATTTCCAAATGAGAACTAGATCGAATAATGAATTTCATTTCAGGAAAATGGCTCACGAAAACTACTCATTATCGCTGGCCGTAATATACTACCACATTTACTACCGTTCTGGTAGATTCCCTTTGGAAGGAAGTGCCAACACGACGAAAACATACAGAAGGACGAGCATTCAATAAACTCGTTGAGGACTGAAAACGGTTTCATCTCAAATACTAGACAATTAATGCTATCACAGTGGGTGACTTACCAAAACATATAGAGTGTTGACGTTTCACGGTGACAAATTATTTAAATTGTGTTTGAGTGACTCGAACTGTGAGGATGGCCGAAATAGTTCCTGACTACAATAATTAACAATCCGAATCGTGAAGGGAAGTGTGGTACCGACGATTCTTTTAGATTATGCCAAGTTTAAAATTTTAATTCTTATTTTTATTTATTTGATTATTTTCTATTTCTTGCATTTACTTAGATTATTCCTATGAAGTATGACTACCTTAAAAATAGTTTAACTTTGAATTATTGATTTATTTTTCATGTAAAAGAATGGAATTTTAGTTGTTGAGAATCGTAAGTCTTTTGTGAATGCGGGCCCATTTTAAATAGCATTATGAGAAGTTCTATGTTTTAGTCGCTGTTAAAATTGACCGCCTATTTATAACACTATGCGGATTTTTAATTTTAGATGTGCTTGCGATAATTCTTGTTAAGGGGCAAGTACTTGTCCGAAGCCTAAGATTTATCAGTTTCTAAAAAATGGAAAAAGAAAATGATTATAAATAATTATAATAAAAAATAAAAAACAATAACAATAAACTTATGAAAAATTATACAGTGAGGATAATGAGTATAATATAAAAAGATTTAAAACAATATCATTAATGTTTGTGGTAATGGATATAACAACAACAATATAATAATAATAATTATTATTATAATAATAATAATAATAAAGATAAGTAATTCTTCAAATAATGATAGCAATAGTAATAATAATTATATAATACCACGTACTAATTTAGTTTCAACCTATCCATTTTAACTCGATTTGGATACAAATTCTTTCAATTTTGAGTAATCCCTCAGGTTCTGCTGCCGTGAGGTGAAATGCTACTCACATCGTAAGTGTCAGCTATCGAAAGAATCAAGATCGATAGCCGCTCCCAAGATTCGAACTCGGGATTTCTTGATCAAGAAAACGGCGCTCAGCTTCTTGATCACGGACACCAAGTATTGATAATGGATATACGAAATCGCCTATATTATTCATGTTTGAAGAATCACGTGCCCGCGTAAACATTTCAGTTGGATAGTCGCGGAAAGCATGAATAACTTATTGGATCACCCAGAAATTCTTCTGCCATAACAAGCTTTTAACGGCATTAAGTCACGTTAGAATCATATATTTTTTAAAGTCTGACCATGCCACTAGCTTTCATTTTAGAATGGGATTAAATGTTCATAATAAGGTATAACAATAGAACAAGTTTGCGACAGTTCTTAAGATATGTTTAATAAGATATGTTTAATAGGTCATATTCTCTAAGTAAAATTCATCTGTTAGACAATTGCGTAATTTACTACATTAATGTTCGACCCATGACTTAATTATTTTGTGTAGAACGTTTGTCCGCGATATTGGTGCGTAAGATATGCACCTTTAATATTTTTATTACACACCTTCATGGCTAAATGGTACGATTTTATATTGATAACGTAATTAAGGATGAATACTTAAAACTGAATGAAAGAAGAGATTTTTTTTTTCAAAAGAAAGAGAGAAGGAAAACTGTGTGACACGTCGCATTATAACTTGTCAACTTTACTTATCTAAATCAATAAGGTGGTGGATAAGAAAGAAGATACTACGAGATCTGATAGAATTATGGAATTAGAACTCCGCTTAAAGGTCTTATATGATAACAAAATTGGTTTCTACACAACTGAAGTCATTTTGATATTTAAATTCTCCTGACGTCTGAGCGTTTAGTACGAGTCATTGTATGAATATTATCAAACAGTTTAGCAAAACCTTTCTGCTATTACTTAAACGAATATTCAGTGATTTATTTTAAATGTCAATTTTGCTAGCACCATTTATGATTTAAATAAGGTTACTGCCGTAAAATACGGCAATAAACTCATGGTGATACCAACCGTTTCATGCATTGATACAATTTAGATTAAATAACAATGCTTGCGGAGTACAGCAGTGTTCAGACATGGTTACACGCATGATTGTGCATTTCTGTCAAAGTAAAGCTAACTCTCGGAAACAGCTTTTGTTATTGGACCAGTAGAGATTTTGGAACTAGTGTCGTTTGCAAAACAAGTGCACCAATCCAAATATAAATACATAAATACAAATAGATACATTTTCTTTGGTGGCCGTTTTCAATGGGACTTAAACCAGGAGGTATTTCAAAATAACGAACATTAATATAAAAAATGAATAAATAAATAGATAAAAAAATCATAAAACCCGATAATCTCATATATCAATATTGGCTTTCTGGGTTTATCCGAGTATCTCTGTTAACGAAGAAGTTAGAGGTTCTATCTTACGATCTTATACACATGATACACATATTCTTTGGCGACTTAAAAAATGATAAAAAAAATCGATAAATAAATAAATAAAAAGAAAAATCTTAAGTCTAACTCGTAATTAAGAACCGCCAATTCTTCCGAATTTTGGTATGAGTGTGCTGCGTGCCAAGATAGGCATATTAAATAAATTGGCAATACAATATAAAATATTCCTTAATTAGCAATAGAAGGCCCAAAATACAAAGATTTTACAAACAATTCAACTGGTGGACAAATTGTAAATAAACACATAAAGCAATGGTGAAAGATTATCGATAAGATGCATATTGAGGTTTTTGCAAACAATATCTATGAAGTTCATTATATTATCGAGCGACTTTTGTCATAATAGCGAGCTTTTTTATTAAGCGACCATTGAAGTAAATGTAAATGATTTATCTAAGGGTTATGGAACTAAACCCTATGTTGTTGGAACCCAATTGTATCGCCTCGGTGAAACGAAATCTTTATGTAAAAGTGTTCTTCTTTTCCATACGCAACTAGTTTGGTCTAGAATTTTGGTTTCATGTTGCGGTCTGTCTCGATTAATCCTTGACTTTAATCTCGATGGTTTTTATTATTACATGCCTTCGACAGCTGGAAATATATTCGGGTTCAACTGCGAAGAATTATGGAACAATTAGCAACCACAGAATGTTTAAATACTTTCTTATCTGACATGCGAGCTATGTGATTTTTTATAACATAAGTAAGCCCAGGTATATGGGAGGAAATAACAGTGCGAGACGATCCTCGCTTTATTGTCGTTCATTACGCTGACGCAAATTTATCTAAGATTTGATTGATGGAATTAGCACACTACTTCTCTAAATATGTTGAATAAATATTGTGTTTCGTCTACTGGTTTACGAAACAGTTCAATTCAGTGTTACATCTAGTTTGCTTTATTTCCGGACGTTTAACACGCCATACGAGACAGTTCAATATATATACAGTGACAAATTTATCAACTTACGGGTATCTATGGTAATTCTTTAAACCCGAGTTGAATTGGTAGAGTGAACATGTTTATTTTAGTACATTTGTAATATCCCTGTGTTATGTCCTTCAGTAAACTCTTTTTCTAAAAGTGAATTTATCATTTTAAATGTCATTACTTCGATTCGGACAATTATGTAAGAACCTATTTTACAACACATAAGGAACTCCATAGGCACTTGGGCGGCGGTGTTGTGGCGGTTTTGTTTTGCCCAGATTTGGATAAACTCCGTTATTACAGCATTATGTTTTAACTGTATATTGATACTATTTATTAATAATATTAAATGCACTATTTTCAATTCAATTGTTGTTGTTCGTCATTTATCCCAAACATAGTGCGTATGAAGTTCCTTTTGTGGTTTAGTAAGTTCTATTATACACTGTTACACAAATGAATTTTTATGTTAATAAAACAATTTGTGTAAATTTGGATGACTTGGGGGCGAGGCTATAGTTGTCAGCCAATCAAAAAGAGTTCAGAGAATCTGATTAACCAATTAATGAACTCGTCATATACCTATCTTCTTATCGCTCGAAGAAAATTTGGATTTAGGTATTTGATAACGTTTGGTCAGTCTTTTCTGCGATTACGAACAATCAAAATGGATTTAGATTAATCCACATTTTCGTCTTATATTTTTCGATTCATGAGAAACCGCCTCCTCCCATCCACCTCCTCAACGAAAATGTTTTCTTATTTGTACATGTTGATTCATTACTTTTTAATTTTTGCTACTTTCACCAAGTCGGATTTTCGGATTTGTATTATAAATATTTTGGACAACCAAATTTATTCAACGGCGATTTAGTTTCTTTATTGTGCATGGCGCACAAAACGTAGGTTCTGATAATCTGAACATCAGAATGATTCGATTCTGATGAATAATCAGAGTTAAATTAAAATGGCTGCGCAGGTTTTCCAGAGATTTCACCACAGGTGTTTTATATCTGGTTTTTCCCCTGGGTCAGTTTAGAAAATTGTAATAAGATCAATCCGAAAACGGACTTTTAATGATAATGTCCGTAGTAACCAATTTTATTTGACTGTATTTACACTTTACTTTTGTTGTATTTTCATGTTGTTTGTTTATATTTGTTACACCTAATGCGGATTCGTTTTGCCCAGATTTGGATAATCTCCGTTATTACAGCATTATGTTTTAACTGTATATTGATACTAATTATGATTTAACTGTATATTGATACTATTTATTCTAAATAGTTTCGGAATAATATTAAATGCCCTATTTTCAATTCAATAGTAGTTGTTCGTCATTTATCCCAAACATAGTGCGTATGAAGTTCCTTTTTTGGTATAGTAAGTTCTATTATACACTGTTACACAAATAGTGAAATAGTATCGTCTTCAAAAGCAAATTATTATCAACATTATAGATCATTATTGACAGTTGGAAAAAACTTATCATTAGACTTAAGCTCTAAACTCCTGGTAGTACTTTCTAATTTCCGATGTTCTACTCATGACCTTATGGTAGAAAAAAGCAGATACACTAACATTCATAGAGATTTGCGTTATTGTCCTCTTTGCCTAACTTTAAATATTAATGTTGTTGAAGATGAAGCACATTTATTCTTTTTTTGCACATCGTATGAAAACATCCGTCGTCAGTACTTTGAACATCGCTGGCTACGGTATCGAAATCAAGAAGCGTTTTGTCAAATTATGGAAGCACAATCTAATAATTGTATCATTCGTACTGCATACTTTCTATATAATGCGTTTAATTATCGAACAGAGTTACTAAAAGATGTTTCATAGCATGTAAATGTACTCATTCTTTTATTTCCTTTTTAGTTATAAATTGGAGAATTTGACTATGTTTTTTGTTTATTAAATCTCTTTGTAATGTTTTGACTATACTACAATACATAAATTAGCATATCACTTGTTGCAAAAATACTGTACCTATAGTTTGATTCAGACTATATCTGCATGCGCTTGGAATGAGTAGTTAAATACTGTAAAATAGGAATAAACCCGACAAATTCTTATTCCATTTTATGAAATTGATTTTTATAAATGTTTTCCTTCCTTACTATTACAGAGGTCCCTTGATGTTTATCATTAAGTAGGGTTAATTGTATATTTAAAAAGTATACTGGTTAAAATTATCTACCTTAAACATTACTATCAATGAGGAAAAAAATAACAAATTAAAATGTTGTTGAAAAGGGTATGTTTTGTATTTCAAAAGTATAATCCGCAATCACGAACTTAATGGCTTAATATATATGCGTTTAAATACTTTTGTCGCAGCCTTCGGTTGACTAACTAATATATGGATTAAAAAACATATTCTTTTCAACTTTTCTCTTGGTTTTGTCAAAATGTTAAACTGTCACTCTTTGTGTTATATGTATGTTTCTTTTTTGTATCTTGGGCCGGTGGCCTTATATATGCTGAATAAATGTTATGTTATGTTATGAATAAATCGGGATATTATGTTAGACCTTTTGCATGATCCTTCTCTGCCATTGCATTATCTTACAACTGTGTTTTGTCATTTGAATCATTTTTCTAGAAGATTCAACAAATGACACTAAGATATTTAGCATGTCATGGTCGCTTTAAGTATGTGGCCTGAAATGCATCATCTTATGACTGATATGCATGATGATTTGGCTGATTATAAATATAATTTTATCTTGCATATGTATTTTCCTTTATAAAAGTATAGAAGTAGAAGCCCCCTACCTCTCAGTAATTATTACAGGTAAAGAAATCGAAATTTTATTTTGTCTTGTAACGAAAGAAACATTCCAAAGAGTCTTCATCTAACCAACCCATCCCCATAAATTGCTTCATACGTAACTTGATCAGTAATTGTAACTTAAAAAGCAGATGCATAAATTTCAATGAGGTACTTTTTTGTACTTACAGCAAATATTATTAATCTCTTTTCTTATAGATATTTATCGTCAGAATACGAAAAAGGGTGAGCCGCTGAATTTGGAGGGTTGGTGATTTTATAGAAAGCAAAGTGGCCAACAATGCGTGGATACACCTACTTTATTTTACCTTTTCTAAATCTTTTATTGTTAATCTAATCGTCCCTATCATATTCTTTCAACCATAGTTAAAATGTGTCTTTGCTTTTTGTTGATTTAAAAAAAAAAAAAAAAAAAAAAAGGTTTTCGAGAACGTTTTTTCCTGCGTTTTCGTCTTATAAATGTTACTTATCCAATATTTCACAATTCTTTGTATTCAATGAATCATGTATACCAACTCACTAACATTGAAGGTCACCATTCATCTTCTCATCGTCCGTAAGGGTGGTATCGTAACAAAAGCTATAACGAATAACTTACAAGGTCCATTTACGCAGGCTTCGACCAGTTTCGGGTCCTCTCCAGAACAAGTTCTCTCACGTGCACATGGCATTGTTCTGGTAGTAGGGGCTATTTCAGGTGGTCGTTCTGGGGTCAGTATGCAGTAGTTCAGAAAGAAGAACGTAGATTCAGACAGTGTTAGTTGGACAACACTCAGATCATCAACGCACTCTTCGACCTTCAAGGACCAACTTAAAAAAATATGATAATAATAATTTAACCGCCATGCTGCAAACATCTGGTTGGGTAGGTGTGATTTCAAAGTAAAACAAAGATGTGTATGTTAATCAATAATGCCAAAGCTAGTATCGTTTACAGATATTGTGAATATATTTGACCTTAAAAATGACATTGACCTTAACAGATTACCATGCAAATAGGTCTTGTAATAAGCAATCCATGTGAAATATGAAGGCTCTATCCATTGGCAATTAAAAAATTAAGGCCTGTGTTAGAGAACATGTAAAATGACCGGCTACAGAGGAGGCATTAAGGCCAACAAGTGGTCGCAAGAAACTCTTTAACCCTTTGCTGTTAAATCCCTGCTTTTTAAGTGCTTGTGATTTTATGATTGAGAAAACATTGTGAAAAAATAAGAAATTGCTTCTGACAAACAATGTTTTCTTTTTCCACACTATTTTCTACCCTACTGAATGGTTATATTTCAATTTAAATCCACTCTAAAATATGATTTACGGAACCTTTGAATTTGGATAGGTCTAAAATTGTGTAAAACAGGAAAGGGTTAAGTGCGCAGGTCAGCTATTTCACTAGTGCTTTAAACAACCTTGTAAATACAGCACATTCGTTTGTAGTGTACTTATTGCAAGTATTTACAACTATTGTTAGGCTTTGTCTTACATGCCCGACACTGCCACTTAAATCTAAAACTCGCCTAAAAGATATCTGTTACATTTAGTCACATCGTGAAATTGACATTCATCTCAATCAAAACCATTCTCAATCGCCCACTCAGCGCTCCATTCATTCATTCATTCCAAACACTCACTCAAACCATTCACAAACGCTCCAAAATCACTGAAAGCTATTCACAGAACCTGTATGCATATTTCTAAAAATGGAGGCAATAAATATCGAATTCAATTTATCATGAAAAATAGCGATAATGGATTACCTTCAATCAATTTCACCCAAAACTCACTCATTGTACTCATTCAATTCCGATATCATTCCAAAATTATTACCTGAGGGAACAATGCTTAAAGATTTAGAAAAATCAGCCGCGTGCAAAAACTTCGACCCAAGTAAGTCTGCCAAATCTGTCAATCTGCCAAGAACGACACGTTACGCATTGCAACTATCATCCCCTTTCATCTGACGGGTTACATGTGGTACAGTAAACAACATCGTCAAAAATCATTCCTATAGCCTTTATCATTCAGATCGTCAATTTCACGATGTTGTTTAATGTATGAATCGCATATTGGCCATTGAATGATTGACGTGTTTACCTACCTGATGACGTCATTTACACCATTGCATAAATCACAGTGTCTGTTTTTGTATATTCTCCCACCTCTGTCGGACACCAGGACCAGATCAGTTAACCTTGGCGTTCCAGAAAACATCCCTTTGCATTTTTCAAGAAGCAGCAAATTGTGTTTTAGGCTAATTGGACAGGAATCGATCACTCGAAAATGTGATTCTTGTTCTATGGTTTGAAATTCAGGGAGAAATTCCATTTTCACTCGGTCAGATGCAAAGAGAATTGGTTTACAATCGAGCACGTCTATATTTGTCTTGGTTGTGCTTGATTCATGATCTGGACAACAATCTCCAAATAGAGAACAATGTTCATCACAAAAACAATCATAACAGCATGGGCGACTTCCCTTTGGCATGTTCAGTGTCTGAAGGCTTGCCGTTGTACAAAATGTAGAATAAGGGCAGGCCTCTCTAAAGATGTCAAGAGCTTCTTGTAATCGCATAATTGCGATAATTACGACCAAGATGAAACACTCCATTATCTGAAATAAAGTAATCCTCTTTAAAAATGGCTAATGAAATACATGTAACATATTTTTTCAAAATAAGCCTAAAGTAGGTTTCAACCATCCTATGCATATGCAAAGTCTGGTCAGAGTCCACTTTACACACATTAAACTGCGACATACATTGGCTTTAAGATAGTTCAGTTGCATATTTAAACTTGTTTTATAAAGTTTCCTTCTACGCAAGCATTCAAAGAGCTTCAAGCGCAAATTATCACCATGGAGGTACGAATAAAACATATTGGAAACTACGAATACACAGTATTGATACAAAACTTAAATAGAATAGATCTGTTCTCGAGGGAAAACCAGGGGTTCAAACGTCGGAAAAACCCGTGAGTGGTCCAGTTTGTAGATATATTTCCTTTAGTTGATAGATATTGATGAATACTTTTTGTGGAATATGTTCTAGATGTATATTGAATATGAAATTAAATTAAGGATATGTGTATTTTATGTATTAAAAGTATGCATTATAAAAAATCTACGGAATTTTCATGACGTTTGTCGCATTAATTGGGCCGATTTTAAGACTGGATAAACACAATAATAGACACGTTAGATCAAACCGAATTTAAACAAAAATATAATTGCATTTATTCGGGTTCAGATGTATTTCAAACATCATTTTTTAAAGTTAAAGAAATAGTAAATAAACGCGATTTTTAAAGAAAATAGCTATTGAATAAAACGACGTTTTCAGCAATCTGACGCTACTGACAATTTTCTTTCGAAGTTGCCATATTTTATTTGAACCATGCAACGGGCATACGACTTACATAATATCCCGTGTGGCGTAACGATATCGTGTTTTTTGTAACATCTGATGGCGTCATTTCTGGTGAATGTTTTTGGTTCAAGTGTCTTTAACATTCCTTTTTCTCTTGCATGAAATAAATTTCAGAAATAATAAAATAACCCTCTTTCAAATACCTTTTTTTTTTGTTATCTTTATATGTGTAGTTACTTGTAAGTAGCGAAATAATGGTTTTATATGTAAACGTATCGCCTATTTTGACGTGACCGACAACTTTTGCCGTTACGTCTATAAATCTGTAGCAGATATGATGTTAGATTGAATAAAAGTGCATTTTATTTCTAGCGACAAAATACTCTTTCTAAATATTTTGGTGGTATTCAACCTTGTTCTGCAATTTCATTCTTCCAGCTGCACGGTTGGCAATTTTAATTCATATTCAAAATCAACAAAATCGTAGAAATTAATTGTATTGTCTTGGAAGACCCTGGCGAATATGCCGAATCTTATTTGGGAAAACCTTTGGCCCCATTGCCTGAATTTCATGTCAATTTATTGAATAAAGTAGCTTGTAATACATTTATGACAATAAAGTATGCTTAGGCCAATGGGTAGAACAGAGGAAGAAAAAAAGTCTTTGAAATCTATTTGGTCCTATGTTTCTAAAATTTGCATTTCCAAACACTCACTAAAACCATCACAAACGCTCCAAAATGACTCAAAAAGGTAAAAAAAAATATAAAAATGAAAAGAAAAAAATCGCAACTCCACTGACATAATTGAAATTGTAAGCGCCTGATTGTCTCTTTGGGAAAAAGGAAGCTTTTAATAGAACTTTTATGCATATTTTGTTAAAAGAAGGTAATAAAGGTAGCTTATTTTGTTCATCCTGAACAAAATTAGCGATATTGGATTATCTCTCTATAATTTCACCTAAAACTCTCCCCACAAACCTAATCAATTCCATTCCAAAATCCTCCAAACAATTTAAATTCAATTTAACTCTCATTGCGTTCAAAACCATTCTAATTCGCTCACTCTACGCCCTATTCATTCATTCATTCATTCATTCATTCACTCATTCATTCATTCATTCACTCATTCATTCATTCATTCACTCATTCATTCATTCATTCATTCATTCATTCATTCTTTCTTTCATTCTTTCATTCTTTCATTCATTCATTAATACTTTCATTCACTCACTCAAACACTTAATCAAACCACTCAACTGCGTTTCAATATCAGCAAAATCAATAAGCTAAACCACTACAAAATGTATATACGGCTAGAAAAATTCTACGAATTCCGCAACTAATTTTTTTAGCGTCTGATTGCTTCGCAAAGACATACACATTTAATTATAGAACTTCTTTGTTTTTTGTATTCTAGGAAGGTTTTAAATACAGCTAATTTTATTCATCTTGAACAAAACTACCGATATTGGATTACCTACCTTTAACTTCATTCAAAACTCACCAATCGCGCTCATTCAATATCACCCCCAAACTATTCCAGTATCAGTCAGCTTATCAAATTCACGATTTTCTTAACTGTACTATAGGTAGATTTTACGCGGTGAGCCGTGAAATCTAAATTTAAACGTTAGATCCACATGCCATTTTTTCGATTTAGATAAAACGGATTTAAACTACACTTTTAAAAGGTTACATTTTATCTTGCAAATGAAAGTTTTTGATTTTCTTAAATCGTGAGGTCTACTCATTATATGTACTTTCATAATTGAAGCTAAGGGATTAGGTTTAACTCCTATTATATGCTTTTAAGAAATACACGATATACCTATGGTAATGAACTCAGCGCCTACGCCAGAGCTCAGGTTTTAAAAAATACCTATACCATCACAATAGAATGTGACGGTTTGACAACACTCGGCTGCTTATATTGTAAATCACACATGCTTGTACAGTGTTGATACAGTTAACATCTTTATAAGCTGAATGATTTCGGAAGATATAAGGAATGAAATTGAAATAGTGTATTTAGCGAATTTGAATTAAATACCACTAGCGACAGATTCTTCCAAATTCGAGGGAATTGTTGATATTTATTACCTCCCTTTAATTTAAAATGTTAACATGTTCTATGTTCTAAACAAGCTCTCTACTTCTTAACGAACCAATCAGACGTTTATAAAATTCAACCAAGTAAGTGAAATTGTGGATTTTTTAGCGGATTTCATTTTGAATGAAGTAGTTGAAATTAATCTTTTTAGTTTTTTCTGAGCGTTTTTGATTAAGTGTTTGGAATGAATGAATGGAGCGCTGAATTTATTTGATCGCAGTGAGCGTGGCACCAAAACTAATGCCAATTATTGTTTGAATTATTTTAATTGCAATAAATAAAAAGGAAAATTTCGTAAAAATTTCACCGAATATTCCCCTGTGGTGAAACAAACTAGCATCGCCCGAAAGGTAAATATATATACTTAAAAGGTGACAGAAAGGTTTCATTTATTCCTTATTTAACGAATCCGATTATTTAATAATCATGTGATACTTACGTGAACACGGTAGTGTACCAAATGGCATGCCGAAGGGTAGAAAAATATCGTATATACATGTACATTTACCAGGGCGTTTACAATTTTTACTTTATATAACCGAAGTGTGAGCGTTAAGGAGGAACCGCCATTTTTACAACATTATTGCACTTAATTGATTCAAAGTGTTTTTGACCTTGTATCGTTTTCTCACCAATTCAAGTACAAAGTTGTCCCTTTCACAGCTAAACGACTCTGTATGCGGAATGTACTTGTTGGTCAGTATTATACGAAAAAAGATGGTTTCTTATTTCAATTAAGGTGGGAAACCACATTTCCTGATGGAACAGGAAATTTAAAGACCCAGTTTTTATGTAATTTTGTTTACCAGTCATGTTTTCCATCACATTATTGCGCACGTTTATTGTCGTTAACGTATACGTTAGCGGACAGAAACCGGTCGTTAACGGAAGAAAACGTGGAGTAATCGGTGTGTACACATGCCGTTAAACCACTACGTTTTGTTTACTAAAATATACTCAATCTTGATCTAAACACTTTGATCAAGTTCAATGATGCAGACCTTTTTCTGCGATATTTGTTTGTCTCAAAACTTAAATTTATGTATTCTTTTAAAGTATTAAACATGTTTAAATTTGAAGAGAATGCATGATTAATAAATTATTCATGTCTTTTATAGTAATAAATTTGGGTGATATAAAAGTTTTAAAATGAAACTAAAATTCTTAGTAAATTACCCCACTTTTTCTTTAAATTTCATTTCATCTATTGGCATATCGACATCATAACAAGTCTTTGGTCATTTACAAATATTACAAAGAAAGTATGGCAAAGACAAACAAACATATAAATATGAAATATAAAGAATGCATGTAAAACAGTTCACTTTCGGGAGTGTTTAAGTTTATGAACATTGACAAAAGACGAAGTAAAAAAATAAATAAACACATGCTAAGAATTATCAGTAATATAGATTTTTCACGTATTTCAAAACTACTGTTAAGATATTTGCAAATATCAAGGATTGATTGTAATATTTGTAAATGACCAAAGACTTGTTATGATGTCGATATGCCAATAAATGAAATGAAATTTAAAGAAAAAGTGGGGTAATTTACTAAGAACTTGAGTTGCATTTAAAAACTTTTATATCACCAAAATTTAAACATGTTTAACATTTTAACAGAATGCATAAATTTAAGTTTTGAGACTAACAAATATCGCAGTTCCTGATTCAGAAATCCAGATTGACAATTATTGCATCCAGCGCAAAGATCGGAATCGGCACGGGGGAGGCGTTTGTATGTATATTCGCTCAGATTTGTCCTTTAACAGTCGACAGGATTTGAACTATGATGATCTAGAAGCTACATGGATAGAACTTTTTTTACCAAAAACTAAACCAATTTTATGTGGCTGTTTATACAGACCACCCTCACAACAGAACTTTTTTACAGTTTTAGATAATTTATGCTCTTCTACTAGTGACTTTTTAGTAAAGGAAACCATATTGCTGGGTGATTTTAATACAGATGTGACCAGTCAAAAAAGTTGTTCACTTTTACAGTCCTTTACATGTTTTATTGAAATGTTTCATTTTAAACAGTTAAACTGAAACCAACTTCTAATCGGTCACTCCATGTTTTCCTCTTTTCAACATATTTACAATAAAAGAATTTAATAGAATATTACGTTCATGCAAAGACGAACCAATTTCAAGGAGTTTGGTAAAAGAATTGTGTAAAAAGGACCGACAGAACGATTGTAGCAGACAAAAGAAGACACCAACCCTACTTTGAAAAAGTCACAAAACTGGCAAACTGCAGGGAATTTTCAAAATTCCAGTTGAAGAAATACCGTTATGTTGTTGAAAAATCGCTATGCCTTCGATACCTTTTAGGTAGATGAATACAAATAAGTAAAGAAAACATTATTTATGACGTTCATTTGCGTAAATGAAGTGAATTTGTTAAATTTACCCCACCCACCAATGTTAATTTTGAAATTAAGGGTACCCATGTTCTCATGCAAGCTAAATTGCTTTCCTTGGAGAAGTTTTTTATGCATTTGGGTTTTGCTATCTACCAAGTGCATGGGCTTTCGGAAATCATCAAACACTTGCATCTTTAACGTTGTTAAGTATTACTTTTCGTGCATTATTAGAGTGACCGATTAGAAGTTGGTTTAAGTTTAGTATGTGAGCCAACTAGAATTAGTAATACAAGTTGTACCACCATTGATTTGATCCTAGCATCAGAATGTCATAAGTTATCACAGTCAGGTGTTTTACATACATCCTTTAGTGATCATAGCTTGATATATTGTACAAGAAAGGTTACTTAAGTCTATGTTGGTTCTCATAATACAGTTACATTTAGATCCTACAATAGAGAGAACTTTCAAACTAGTCTTTTGGCAGTTGATTGGAATCATGTTTTATTGTGTGAAAATGTGAATGATGCTTGGAACAGTTTTAAACATTTGTTTTTATCTGTGATTGACAATGTAGCACTATTGAAACAATCCAGATTCAAACAAAGGACTGAACCATGGATGGACTCTGATATATTTGAAGCCATGAAGGAAAGAGACAGAGCTTTTTATAAATTTAGAAATGAAAAATCTGAGGATAACTTTAACACCTTTAAATTATTAAGAAATAAAGTTCAGATTCTTGTTGAATGTGCTAAGAAAGAATATTTTTCAAATACAATTGAACAGAACAAAAATGATTCTAAGTCTCTGTGGAAAACTTTGCAAAATCTTGGTTTACCTTCCAAGAAAGGTTCTTCTATGTCTAGTGGGAATGTTTGTTTAAATATTAATGGTGAAGTCTGTTTTGACAAGAATCTAATTGCTGAAACTTTTAATAATTTTTATACAACTGTTGCATGTAAACTTGTTGAAAAGTTACCAGTAGGTCTCAACAAATATGGAAGGAATTTTGTTGATTCTTTTTACAAAAAAAAAAAAAAAAAAAAAAACATTTTCTGACAGTTTCTCCTTTTCACTAGTGTCTGAGAGTAAAGTACTTAAATATATAAATTCATTAGGCATTAATAAGGCAACTGGCTTAGATGGTATACCTTCTAGGTTTGTCAAGGATGGGTCTCTGGTGATTGTTGGTCCCCTTACTCACATCATTAATCTGTCACTGATACAAGGTATTGTACCTGATGACCTTAAATCAGCAAGAGTTGTACCCCTTTTTAAGAAGAACGATAAGTTGACTGTTGGCAATTACAGGCCCGTCTCCATTCTTAATATTATATCTAAAATTCTTGAGCGAGTTGTGTATGACCAGGTCGAGTCCTACTTCAAAGACAGGAACTTGATATATGATTTTCAATCCGGTTTCAGGAAAGGTTTTTCTACAGATACTTGCTTGATACATTTGACTGATTACATCAGAAGAGAGAATGATAGAGGTAATATGGTTGGCATGGTCCTGTTAGATTTACAGAAGGCGTTTGATACCGTCGACCATACAATCCTTTTAATGAAACTTAATTTGTCCGGTCTTAGTAAGGATATCATAAGATGGTTCAGGTTTTACCTTTCTGATAGAAAACAACTGGTTGATGTCTCAGGCACTTTTTCATCCACAGCAATTGTGACCTGCGGGGTTCCCCAGGGGTCTATCCTTGGCCCTTTTCTGTTTTTAGCATATGTTAATGACATGTCAGGTGTCATACACAATAAGTTACTTTTATATGCTGATGATTCGGCCATTTTAGTCTCTGGCAAAGATATTGCCACTGTCGAGAAGGTATTGTCAGATGATCTTCAAACTGTTAGTCACTGGCTTGTTGACAACAAGCTCTCCCTTCATTTAGGAAAGACTGAATCAATAGTGTTTGGGTCAAAACATAAGCTAAGGACACAATCTAGTCTTAACATAACCTGTAATGATACTCAAATTACATCCACATCTTCAGTCAAATACCTTGGTGTAACCATCGACCAATCTTTATCTTTTAAATGTATGGCTGAGTCAGTTATTAAGAAAGTTAATGCTAGGTTAAAGTTTTTGTACCGGAAGAAAGAGTACCTTACTCAGCATACCAAGAAATTACTTGTCATGTCCCTAGTCCAATGTCATTATGACTACGCATGCTCTGTCTGGTACAGTGGTCTAACCCAGGCTTTAAAACACAAATTACAGGTGACCCAGAACAAGTTGGTCAGATTCATACTAAACCTTGATCAAAGAGCTCATGTTGGTCAACAGCAGTTTGAAACCCTTAATTCGCTACCGGTTAACAAAAGAGTTGAACAGATTATGCGTTGTCATATCTTTAAAGTTAAGCATAACCTTGCCCCTGTTTATATGGACTATTTTCTTACGCCACAGGTAAATGTTCACTCATACAACACAAGGCTTAGCCAGAAAGGTGGTTTTAGTCTTCCTAAAGCCAAAGGGGCTGGATCTAAGTCCTTTAGTTTTTAGGTGCTAAGTTGTGGAACGAATTGCCCTCCAGCCTTACTGACATCACCAAGTATCAGT